>NC_069417.1:25396240-25433740 GCF_026875155.1 Cherax quadricarinatus | reverse complement strand
TTCCTAGTGGTGCTGCATACTCCAAGACGACCCTGGAATATAAATGGTAGCGTCAACAGAGACCATCATCACCTCAGATATTACTATGACGATAACTGTCGGCTTATTAAGACGACAATTTTCTTCTAGTTCTACATAAAAGAATTCCCGGTTTACGATGTATACATATATTGTATACACTGATGAGAACAGTATCAATTTTGACCACTTCCTGCGTGGTTTAAAAATAATGATGAACCCATGACTAATGTTACACAGATGTCTCACACTATGATGTCTACCAGAAATGCTACTGATATAATTCCTTAGTCTCCCCTTCGAGGAACGCTTGCGGAAAGAGGCCCTTGTGACTTCACCCTCTGGAGTAAAGTCAGTGTGGAAAGAAGAGCAAAAAACTGTCCTCAGTTGGCAGAGAACTTGTCGTATGGGCAGTTTTACCGACCAGGAAACAAGCAACATATCAGCCACGTATCTTAACACTGTTATTATCTCTGTGTTTATCCTTTCAGAATGTTGATACACAAATAATTCGCACGTGAAAGAAACTGGGTCCGACTTGGATCATTAACTAGTGTTTCACTAGTTAATGGTCCAAGTCAGACCGAAACATCGTCATTAGTTTCTTCCATGTGCGGGTTGTTGGTGTATTGTTCCAGTCAAAGTATTGTACCTTTTTCTTCTTTTAAAATATATTTCTCATAACCATGTATATGTGAGGTACATCGAGTGTGTGAGTATCTGTACGTATTTACAAAGAAGTGTACCACGTGGTGTAACATCAGTGGTGAATCACGTGCTGTAACCATCAGTGGAGTACCAGCAGTGGTGTACACGTGGTGACCCAACCCCTCCTGTGTACACGTGGTGCACCATCAGTGGTGTACCATCAGTGAGTACACGTGCTGTACCATCAGTGGTGTACACGTGGTGTACCAATCAGAGTGTACACGTGGGTGTACCAGTCAAGTGGTGTACCATCAGTGGTGTACACTGGTGGTACACATGGAAGTGTTTTGTCCACAATGTTTAATTTAATAATAAAAATAATAAAAATAATAATAATAATATAATAAATAAAATAAACTAATAATATCCTTCATAATATTTTCCATTTTAGCACGGTCTTTGTGTGTGTGTGTGAGTTATTGTGTGTGTGTGTTATGGTTACCATTTGGTCCTAGGCACATGTTCGATTAAACACAGGCTGTTGTATGTGCAGTGTGTGTGTGTGTGTGTGTGAGTGAGTGTGTGTGTTGTGTGTGTGGTTGTGTGTTTGTTGTGATGGTGTGTGTGTGTGTGTGTGTGGTGTGTGTATGTGTGTGTGAATATAAACCACCACTTAGTCACTAACTATACGTAATCTTAATTGCAAAAGGGCGTATAGCTCTTGATCCCTTTTTCTTAATTTATGGAAATAGCCCTGTCATGTCCAATTTTGAACCTTTTCTATCGATCAACAATTTACTACGTAGTTAATACGTTAATTATACCACTATAACAGTCGAGTTATCCCAAACATAGACCTCCGTCCTCCCCCAGGTCCCTGGTCCCATTACTTAGCCTTTTGTACGGTTTGACTCCGTCCACATCGTGGATGTGAGTATTGCACGGGTTAAGGGGGGGGTTTTATTAATTATGCTAAGCTCAATGTAATGGACTCGGTTCCAGTGCTTAGTGTTCGCCTCACTCCGCTCTGGCCTCGCCTCTTCGCTTATTCTACAGGTCCTCTCTCTCCCTGCCCCATGAGCTCTATCATACCTCGCCTTAAAACTATGTAGGGTTTTCCCGCCTCTACTACGTCACTTTCTAGGCTGTTCCACGGCCTGACTACTCTATGACTGAAGAAATACTTCCTACCATCCCTTTGATTCATCTGAGTCTTCAACTTCCAATTGTGACCTCTTGTGTCTGTGTCCCATCTCTGGAACATCCCGTCTTTGTCCACCTCGTCTATTCCGCGCAGTATTTTATATGTCGTTATCATGTCTCCCCTGACCCTCCTGTCCTCCAGTGTCGTCAGGCCGATTTCCCTCAACCTTCTTCGTAGGACAATCCCCGTAGCTCTGGGACTATCTTGTTGCAAACCTTTGCACTTTCTCTATTTCTTGACGTGCTTGACTAGGTGTGGATTCCAAACTGGTGCTGCATACTCCAGTATGGGCCTGACGTAGATGGTATACAGAGTCTTAAACGAATCATTACTGAGGTATCGGAACGCTATCCGTAGGTTTGCCAGGCGCCCGGATGCTGCAGCAGTTATCTGATTGATGTGTGCCTCAGGAGATATGCTCGGTGTTATACTCACCCCCAGATCTTTTTCCTTGAGTGAGGTTTGCAGTCTTTGGCCATCTAAAATGTATTGTGTCTGCGGTCTTCTTTGCCCTTCCCCAATCTTCATGACTGCATTTGGCAGGGTTAAATTCAAGGAGCCAGTTGCTGGACCAGGCTTGTAGCCTGTCCAGGTCTCTTTGTAGTCCTGCCTGATCCTCGTCCGATTTGATTCTTCTCATTAACTTCGCATCATCTGCAAACAAGGACACTTCTGAGTCTATCCCTTCCGTTATGTCGTTCACATATACCAAGAACAGCACAGGTCCTAGGACTGACCTTTGTGGAACCCCACTTGTCACAGGCGCCCACTCTGACACCTCGTCGCGTACCATGACTCGTTGTTGCCTCCCTGTCAGATATTCTCTGATCCATTGCAGTGCCTTTCCTGTTATGTGTGCCTGATCCTCTAGCTTTTGCAGTAACCTCTTGTGAGGAACTGTGTCGAAGGCCTTCTTGCAGTCCAAAAATATGCAGTCGATCCACCCCTCTCTCTCTTGTCTACTTCTGTCACCTTGTCATAAAACTCTAGTAGGTTTGTGACACAGGATTTTCCTTCCCTGAAACCGTGCTGGTTGTCAATTATACACTTGTTTCTTTCCAGGTGCCCCACCACTCTCCTCCTGATGATCTTCTCCATGACCTTGCATACTATACACGTTAGTGATACAGGTCTGTAGTTTAGTGCCTCATGTCTGTCTCCCTTTTTAAAAATTGGGACTACATTTGCCATTTTCCATACCTCAGGGAGTTGCCCAGTTTCAAATGATGTGTTGAAGATCTTTGTTAATGGCTCACACAATATCTCTGCTCCCTCTTTAAGGACCCATGGAGAGATGTTGTCTGGTCCCACCGCCTTTGAGGTGTCAAGTTCGCATAGCAGCTTCTTCACCTCCTCCTTGGTTATATGTACCTCATCCAGCACTTACTGGTGTGCCCCCCTGTTCTGATTTCTTGGAGTCCTACTGTGTGTGTGTGTGTGTGTGTGTGTGTGTATTTAACCACCACTTAGTCACTAACTACGTATCTGAATTTGCAAATGAGTTATAGCTCTTGATCCCGTTTCTTAATTTTGGAAATAGCCCTGTCATGTCTAATTTTGAACTTTTCTATCGATAAACAATTTACTACAGTAGTTAATAAGTTTATTTACCACTATAACTAGTCTAGTTATCCAAACATAGACCTCCGTCCTCCCCCAGGTCCCTGGTCCCATTACTTGCCTTTGTACGGGTTTGACTGCCGTCCTCATCGTGGATGTGAGTTGCACGGTAAGGTTATTTAATTAAGCTAAGCTCAATGTATGGACTCGGTTCCCAGTGCGTCAGTGTTCGCCTCACTCCGCTTCTTGCCCACAAATATTAATTGTTAAAGGAGTGAATGGGTATGGCCTCGGTCCACTTTATGTTGCTCTTGTTACAGTCCTGGTAAAGAGCCTGTCACTGTCTCTGAGAGACAGCTGACGACTGTTCACTAAGAGTTGGTTGATAATTACATTGCACACTGAGAGATAATTAATGATTATATTTTACAGAGAAACATATATACCAGTTGTACACTGAGAAATTCTACACTGAAGAATGGGTCCCAATTGTACACCAAGAGATCTACCTGGAGTACGCCTGGAGGATATTTCGGGGATCAACGCCCCCAGAACATAACGAGGCTTCGAGGTGAATCAGGGCCTAATCAACCAGGCTGTATCTACTAGTCGCATGCAATCCAACGTACGAACCACAACCCGGTTGGTCAGGTACTGACTTTAGGTGTCTGTCCAGCTCCCTCTTGAAGACACCCAGGGGTATATAAGTAATCCCCCTTATGTATTCTGGGAGGCAGGTGAACAGTCTTGGGCCCTGATACTTATTGTGTTTTCTCTTAGCATACTTTTGGCGCCCCTGCTTTTCATTGGAAGGATATTGCATCGCCTGCCGAGTCTTTTGCTTTTGTCGGGAGTGATTTCCGAGTGCATAGATTTGGGACTTGTCCCTCTAGGATTTTCTAGGTGTGAATTATGATGTATCTTTCTCGCCTGCGTTCCAAGGAGTACAGGTCAAGGGTCTTTAAGCGGTCCCAGTAACTGAAGTGCTTAACTGTACTTGTACGTGCAGTAAACGCTCTCTGGATATTCTCCAGATCTTTAATATCGACTACCTTTTGACAGAGGCTGTTAGTGTACAGCAATACTCCAGCTTAGAAAGAAGAAATACTTTAAAGAGGGATCATAATTGGCTTGGCAACCCTTGTTTTGAAAGTTCTCATAATTCCATACCATCATTATCTATATTTAATAATGTACATTGTTGTGATCTTTGAAAGTGAGATCCTTTTATATTATCACTCGCAAGTCCTTCATATTAGTTTTTCATTCTATTGTGTGATTATAACTTGTTTTATATTCCGATTTAACTTTTATTTCCTCAAGTTTTCCATAACGGAGTCACTGAGTTTTGTCCCCATTAAACTTCCCAGTTCTACACCGAGAGATAGTTCCCAGTTGCACCTGGGGGCAACTGACAAATGGATACCGAAGTGACAGCAGTGAGGCAGTAGAAAAAAGAGTAAGTAGACGTAGAGTTTGTAGTTAAAGAAGTAGGAGTAGTATTAATAATAGTAAGAAAAATGTAGGAATAACCAGTAAGGATAGACAATGTAAAAGGCAGAATGACCAGTGAGAAACTGGAGTTCCTACTCAGCATTCACACCCTCTAAACCTCCGCCACCAATGTCACTAATTACAACACCACGTCTACAACTAGCATCTCCTGCCATCATTACCAACAGTGATAGGTCCGCCACTGTCTGTGGCGGACCTATATTTTTGGGACCCTGAAGCTTGAACTGTTATGAGAGGCCCTTTGCAACCCCTTCTCATACAACAGGCCCAAAATTAAGCAGTGTGGACTAAAGTAACTTCCTCAGGGATTAAGGGCCCTGAAGCTTAAGCTTCATCATTGTCATAGTAGATCCGTCCCTGATCACAGATATAACCACACCCAAATCTACAAACCGAGCATCATGGGTAGAGGGAAGGAGGAAGAACAGTGTGACCGTATTGGTAACAGCCCTCACGCACAAACCCTTGAGCAGGGGCGGGTCCCCAGCCTCACCATGAAGGAGGTACGATGGTTGGCAATCAATGGTATATAATGCCCATTCACCATCCTTCCTCATCATCATTCTACTTCCGCCTTCACAGAGGAATCCACCTCCCCCAGACACCTGCACTCAGCCAAGATGATGATGATTGTTTTTTGGAAGGGGGGGGGAGAGTATCAGTTTTTTTAAAGTGCTGGTTAATAACTAGGAGGAGAGGCCATCACCCCCGCCGGAATGAACCCGCGGTCATAAGTCTCAAAACTCCCAGCCGTCGCGTTAGCCACTAGAAGGAACGACACATGTGTACACTCTTGGATATTTATTACAGAAAAAACGTTTCCGCCTGGAAGGCTTCATCCAATAGTGGCGAAATATTTTCTAATAATAAATACCAGACTGTACACAAGTGTTTTTTTTTTAATATTGACCTGAGCAAATGCGAGAAAGTATACCCCTGACGTAGGTGTTATTATATGACGACTGGCTCCGTGGAGCTTTGTTGTTCCTGTTGCACCAGACCTCTTCCACTGGCTTACCGCTCTCTAACATTATAGTAAGTTAGTTTAAAATGTTATTATGCACCCCATACCCATCCTGTGGGCGTAGTCAAAAATTACAGAGGTACATAATGGTCCAGACTGACTTTCCAAAGTTTTGATAGCTGAGCAAGTTACAAGGCAATAACTCACAATTTACAAAGTAATGAACCACAATTTACAAAGGTAACGAACTCACAATTTACAAAGGTAATGAACTCCAGTAAAGTCTGGTCACAAATCATGACAAGATTCAAAGGTATTTACAGATTACACTCTCTAACATTATAACTAGTGATTTCTAGTTTTTTTCCACCATATTTAAGAAACAAAACTACGGACTCATCACCGCTCAGCAGCACCCTAGCACTGCTGAGGCCTGAGAGTGACTCCCCTAAGCAGCACCCTCGGACACTGCCTAGGCTAGTGACTCCCTCAGCACACCCTAGCAACCTGAGGCTAGAGTGACTCTCCCTCAGAGCACCCTATCAACTGCCTAAGGCTAGAGTGACATCTCCCTCACACACCCTAGCACTGCCTGAGGCTAGAGTGACTCCCTCAGCAGCACCCTAGCACTGCCCGAGGCTAGAGTGACTCCCTCAGCAGCACCCTAGCACTGCCTGAGGCTAGAGTGACTCCCTCAGCAGCACCCTAGCACTGCCTGAGGCTAGTGAAGTGGCGGTTGCAAGTGCACTCATCTCACACACTGAGGTCTGTGGTTCGATCCCCGGTATGGGTGATAACATTAGGGGATGTCTCCTTAAGGCACCTGCTGTCCCTGTTCGCCTAGCAGTAAATAGGTACCTAGGTGTTAGCCGACTAGTGTGGGTATAGTCACAATAGACCTAAGTTCTCCCACTTTCTGCGACCAATAGATAAATTCATTGACTCGGTGATCAATAGTTACAGTGGTTCTCAGTGGTCACTAGCTTCTCACAGTGGTTCTCAGTGATCACTAGCTTCTCACAGTGGTTCTCAGTGGTCACTACTTCTCACAGTGGATCTCTGGATCACTACTTCTCACAGTGGTTTCTCAGTGATCACTAGCTTCTCACAGTGGTTCTCTCATGATCACTGCTTCTTCTCACAGTGGTTCTAGTGATCACTAGCTTCTCACAGTGGTTCTCAGTGATCACTAGCTTCTCACAGTGGTTCTCAGTGGTCACTAGCTTCTCACAGTGGTTCTCAGTGATCACTAGCTTCTCACAGTGGTTCACAGTGATCACTAGCTTCTCCCCACAGTGTTTCTCAGTGGTCACTACTTTTCACAGTGGTTCTTCAGTGATCACTAGCTTCTCCACATGGTTCTCAGTGAACACTACTTCTCACCAATGTTCTCAGTGAAACACTACTTCTCACAAGTGGATCTCAGTGGTCACTACTTCTCACAGTGGTTCTCATGATCACAGCTTCTCAAAGTGGTTCTCAGTGATCACAAGCTACTCACAGTGGTTCTCAAATGGTCACTAGCTTCTCACAATGTCCAGTTATCACTAGCTTCTCTCAGTGGTCTCAGTGATCACTAGCTTCTCACACAGTGGTTCTCAGTGATCACTTTTTTTAAAAAACTTCTCTTCTCACAGTGGTTTCTCAGTGGATCACTAGCTTCTCACAGTTGTTCTCATTGATCACTACTTCTCACATGGTCTCCAGTGGATCACTAGCTTATCACAAGTGTATCTCAGTGGTTTCACTAGCTTCTCAACATGGTTCTCAGTGATCACAGCTTCTCACAGTGGTTCTCAGAGATCACTAGCACTCACAGTGGTTCTCTCAGTGGGCACTATCTTCTCACAGTGGTTTCCATTAGTCACTACTTCTCACAGTGTCTCATGATCACTTAGCTTCTCCACAGTGGTTCTCATGGTCACATAGCTTCTTCTCACAGTGTTCTCAGTGATCACTAGCTTCTCTCAAGGTTCTCAGTGGTCACTAGCTTCTCACAGTGTCCAGTGATCACTAGCATCTCACAGTGGTTCCTCAGTGATCACTAGCTTCTCACAGTGTTCCAGTGACACAAGCTGCTCACAGTGGTTCTCATGTCACTAGCTTCTCACAGTGGTTCTTCAGTATCACTAGCTTCTCACAAGTGGTTCTCCAGTGATCACTTAGCTTCTCACAGTGGTTTCTCAGTGATCACTAGCTTCTCACAGTGGTTCTCAGTGATCACTAGCTTCTTCACAGTGGTTCCAGTGACACTACTTCTCACAGTGGTTCTCAGTGAACACAAGCTTCTCAGCACAATGGTTCTCAGTGATCACTAGCTTCTCACAGTGTTCTCAGTGATCACCAGCTTCTCACAGTGGTTTTCTCAGTGATCACTAGCTCCTCACATGATCTGACAGTGGATCACTACTTCTCAACAGTGGTTCCAGTGGTCCCTAGCTTCTCTTCTCACAGTGGTTCTCATGATCACTAGCTTCTCAAGTGGTCTCAGTGATCACACTACTCACAAGGGGTCTCAGTGACACAGCTTCTCACAGTGGTTCCTCAGTGATCACTAGTCTTCTCACAGTGGTTCTCGTGGTCACTAGCTTCTCACAGTGGTTCTCATGATCAACAAGAGTCTCACCGTGGTTCTCCTAGTGTCACTACTTCTCAATATGGTTCTCAGGGATCACTAACTCTCACAATGGTTTCTCATTGATCACTAGCTTTCTTCACAGTGGTTTCTCTTGATCACTAGCTTCTCCACAGTGGTTCTCATAGAACACTAGCTTCTCACATTGGTTCTCAGAGATCACTAGCTTCTCACAGGGTTCTCTCAGTGATCAACAGCTTCACACAGTGGTTCTCATTGATCAACGTAGCTTCTCACAGGGTTCTCAGTGATCACTAGCTTCTCACAGTGGTTCTCAGTGATCACAAGCTTCTCACAGTGGTTCTCAGTGATCACTAGCTTCTCACAGTGGTTCTCAGTGCGCACAGCTTCTCACAGTGTTCTTTCAGTGAGCACTAGCTTCTCACAAGTGGGATCTCCAGTTATCATTAGCTTCTCACAGTGTTCTCAGTGTCACTAGCTTCTCACAGTGGTTCTCATGATCACTAGCTTCTTCACAAGTGGGCTCTCAGTGATCACTAGCTTCTCACAGGGTTTCTCAGTGATCACATAGCCCTTCTCACAGTGTTCCAGTGGGGTCACTAGCTTCTTCAACATGGTTCTCAGAGAGATCACTAGCTTCTCACAGTGGTTCTCAGTGATCACTAGCTTCTCAACGAGTGGTTCTCATTGGTCACTACTTCTTCTCCACAATGGTTCTCAGTGATCACTAGCTTCTCACAGTGGTTCTCATGATCACTAGCTACTCAACAGAGGTTCTCAGTGAACACAAGCTTCTCACAGTGGTTCTCAGTGATCACTAGCTTCTTCTCACAGTGTTCTTCTCAGTGATCACTAAGCTTCCACAGTGGTTCTCCCAGTGATCACTAGCTTCTCACATGGTTCTCCGTGTCACTAGCTTCTCACAGTGGTTCTCAGGATCCCTAGCTTCTCACATTGGTTTCTCGTCAGTGATCACAGCCTTCTCACAGTGGTTCTCAGTGGTCACTGCTTCTCACAGTGGTTCTCTTTGGTCACTAGCTTCTCACAGTGGTTCCTCATGATCACTAGCATTCTCACAGAGGTTTCTCATGGTCACATATCTTTCTCACAAGTGGTTACCTCATGATCGACGCAGCATCACCACATGTGGTTCTTCAGTGGTCCACTAGCTTCCTCACAGTGTTCTCAGTGATCACAGCTTCCACACAGTGGTTCTCAAGTGATCACTACTTTCCTCCACCAGTGGTACTCAGTGGATCCACTAGCCTTCTCACAGATGGTTCTCAGGTGTCACTAGCTTCTCACAGTGGTTCTCATGATCACTACTTCTCACAGGGGTTCTCATTGATCACTACTTCTCACAGGGTTCTCAGTAGATCACTAGCTTCTCACAGTGGTTTCTCAGTGATCACTAGCTTCTCACAGTGTTCTCAGTGATCATAGCGTCTCACAGTGGTTCTCATGATCCCAAGCTTCTCACAGTGGTTCTCAGTGATCACTAGCCTTCTCACAGTGGTTTCTCATGATCACCACTTCTCACAGTGGTTCTCAGTGATCACAAGGCTTCTCACATGTGGTCTCATGATCACTAGCTTCTCACAGTGGTTCTCAGTGATCACTAGCTTCTCACAGTGGTTCTCAGTGATCACTAGCTTCTCACAGTGGTTCTCAGTGATCACTAGCTTCTCACAGTGTTCTCAGTGATCACCTAGCTTCTCACAGTTGGTTCTCATGATCACTAGCTTCTCATACAACAGTGTTCTCAGTGATCACCAGCTTCTCACAGTGGTTCTCAGTGATCACTAGCTTCTCACAGTGGTTCTCAGTGATCACTAGCTTCTCACAGTGGTTCTCAGTGGTCACTAGCTTCTCACAGTGGTTCTCAGTGATCACTAGCTTCTCACAGTGGTTCTCAGTGATCACTAGCTTCTCACAGTGGTTCTCAGTGATCACTAAGCTTCTCACAGTGGGTTATCTCAGTGATCACGTAGCATCTCAAGTGTTCTCAAGTGGCACCTAGCTTCTCACAGTGGTTCCCCAGTGAATCACAAGCTTCTCACTGTGGTTCTCAGTGTCACTAGCTTCTCACAATGGGTTCTCATGATCACTAGCTCTCACAAATGGTTCTCAGTGATCACTAGCTTCTCACAGTGTTTCACAGTGATCACTGAAGCTTTCTCACAGTGGATCTCATTGATCACTAGCTTTCTCACAGTGGTTCACAGTGATCACTAGCTTCTCAACAGTGTGTTCTCAGTGATCACTACTCTCACAGTGGTTCTCAGTGGGTCACTAGCTTCTTCTCAAGTGTTTCTCAGTGATCACTAGCTCCACCCACAGTGTTCTCAGTGATTCACTTAGCTTCTCACAGTGGTTCTCAGTGAACACTAGCTTCTCACAGTGGTTCTCAGTATCACTAACTTCTCACATGGATCTCAGTGGATCACTAGCTTCTCACAGAGGTTCTCAGTGATCACTAGCTTTCTCACCAGTGGATCTCAGTGAGACTCTACTTCTCACAGTGGTCTCAGTGATCACTAGCTCTCACAGTGTTCTCAGTGATCACTCTAGCTTCTCTCACAGTGGTTCTCAGTGATACACTAGCTTCACACAGTGGTTCTCATGATCACTACTTCTCACAGTGTTCTCTCAGTGGATCACTAGCTTCTCAACAGTGTTCTCATGTCCACGTACTTTCTCACAATGGTTTCTCATGATCACTAGCTTCTCAACATGGGTTCTCATTGGTCACTAAGCTTCTCACCGTGTTCTCAGTGAACACAAGCTTGCTCACAGTGGTTTCTCAAGTGGTCACTACTTCTCAACAATGGTTCTCAGTGATCACTAGCTTCCACAATGGTTCACATGAATCACTAGCTTCTCCACAGTGGGTTCTCAGTGACACTAGCTTCTCACAGTGGTTCTCAGTGATCACAAGCTTCTCACAGTGGTTCTCAGTGATCACTAGCTTCTCACAGTGGTTCTCAGTGATCACTAGCATCTCACAGAGGTTCACGTGATCACTACTTCCCATCAGTGGGTTCTCAGTGATCACTAGCTTCTCACAAATGTTCTCAGTGATACACTACTTTCTCATAGTTGTTCTCAGTGATCACAACACAAGCTTCTCAACAGTGTTCCAGTGATCCACTAGCTTCTCAACAGTTGTCTCAGTGAACACCCGCGTCTCACAGTGGTTCTCAGTGATCACTAGCTTCTCACAGTGGTTCTCAGTGATCACTAGCTTCTCACAGTGGTTCTCAGTGGTCACTAGCTTCTCACATTGTTCTCAGTGATCACTAGCTTTCTCACAGTGTTCTCAGTGATCACTTAGCTTCTCACATGGATCCAGTGAACACTACTTCTCACAGTGGTTCTCAGTGGTCAATAGCTTCTCACTGTGGTTCTCAGTGATCACAAGCTTCTCACAGTGGTTCTCGAGTGATCACTAAGCTTCTCACATTGGTTCTCAGTGGTCACTACTAGCTTTCTCCACAATGGTTCTCATGATCACTATCTTTCTCACGAGTGGTTTTCTCAGTGATCACTAGCTTCTCACAGTGGTCACAGTGATCACAAGCTTCACACAGTGGTTTCTCAGTTATCACTAGCTTCTCACAGTGGTTCTCCTCATGATCACTAGCTTCTCACAGTGGTTCTCAGTGAATCACTACTTCACACACAGTGGTACTCTTTGGTCACTGAGCATCACACAGTGGTTCTCAGTGATCACTAGCTTCTCTCACAGTGGTTCTCAAGTGCTCACTACTTCTCACAGTGGTATCTCAGTGGTCACCTAGCTTCTCCCAGTGGTTCTCATGGTCACTAGCTTCTCACAGTGGTTCTCAGTGATCACTAGCTTCTCACAGTGGTTCTCAGTGATCACTAGCTTCTCACAGTGGTTCTCAGTGATCACAAGCTTTCTCCACAGTGTTTCACACTCATGGTCACTAGCTTTACACAGTGGTCTCAGTGATCACTAGCTTCTCACAGTGGTTCTCAGTGATCACTAGCTCTCCAGTGGTTCTCATGATCACTAGCTTTCTAACAGTGTTCCAGTGGTCACTAGCTTCTCACAGTGGTTCACATGATCACTTACTTCTCACAGTGGTTTCTCAGTGAATCACTAGCTTCTCACAGTGGTTTCTCAGTGTCACTACTTCTCACAGTGGTTCTCATGATAACTAGCTTCTCACAGTGTTCTCAGTGATCACTAGCTTCTCACAAGTGTTTCTCAGTGATTCACAAGCTTCTCACAGTGGTTCTCAGAGAACACTTAAGCTCTCACAGTTGTTTCTCAGTGATCAACCCAGCTTCTCACAGTGGATTCCAGTAACACTAGCTTCTCACAGTGGTTCTCAGTGATCACTACACTCACAAGAGGTTCTCAGTGGTCACTAGCTTCTCCACATGGTTTCTCAGTGATCACAATCTTCTCACAGTGGTTCTCCGTGAATACACTAGCTTCCTTACAGTGGTTTCTCAGTGAATCACTAGCTTCTCACTAGTGGTTCTCAGTGATCACTAGCTTCTCACAGATGTTCTCAGGTGGACACTTAGCTTCTCACAGTGGGTTTCTCAGTGATCACAATCTCCACAGTGGTTCTCAGTGGTCACTAGCTTCTCACAATGTTTTTCTCAGTGATCACTAGCTCTCACAATGGATCACAGTGATCACATAGCTTTATCACAGTGTTCTCAGTTGATCCCTAGCTCTCACAGTGGTTCCTCAGTTATCACTAGCTTCACACAGTGTTTCTCAGTGATCACTACTTCTCACAGTGGTTCTCAGTGAACACAAGCTTCTCACAGTGGTTCTTCAGTGCCACTGCTTCTCACAGTGGTTCCAAGTGATCACTAGCTTCCTCACAGTGGTTCTCAGTGATCACAACTACTCACAGTGGTTCCTCAGTGATCACTACTTCTCACAGTGGTTCTCAGTGATCACCAGCTTCTCAGCAGTGTTCTCAGTGATCACTAGCTTCTGCACAGTGGTTCTCAGGGATCATCTAGCTTCATCACAGTGGTTCTCAGTGGGGTCACTAGACTTCTCAAAGTGTTCTCTTGATCACTAGCTTCTCACAGTGGTTCTCAGTGATCACTAGCTTCCTCACAGTGTTCTCAGTGATCACAAGCTTCTCAACATGTTTTCCTCAGAGATCACTACGTCTCACAGGGTTCTCAGTGTCACCAGCATCTCACAGTGGTCTCAGTGATCCAACAAGCTTCTCACAGTGGTTTCTCGAGTGGTCACTAGCTTCTCACAATGTTCTCAGTGATCACTAGCTTCACAATGGTTCTCAGTGATCCACTAGCTTCTTCACAGTGGTTCTTCGTCAGTGTCACTAGCTTCTCACAGTGGTTCTCATTGGACACTACTTCTCACAGAGGTTTCGCAGTGATCACTAGCTTCTCCACATGTTCTCAGTGATCACTTAGCTTCTAAACAGTGGTTCTCAGTGGTCACTACTCTCACATGTCCAGTGAATCACTTGCTTTCCCACAGTGGTTCTCAGTGATCACTATCATCTCACAGAGGTTCCTCAGTGATCACTCATCACACAGTGGGTTTCTCAGGATCACTAGCTTCTCACAGTGGTTCCAGAGATCACTAGCTACTCACAGGGTCTCCAGTGTCCACTAGCATCTACACAGTGTTCTCAGTGATCACTAGCATCTCACAGTGGTTCTCAGTGATCATACGTCTCACAGTGGTTTCTCAGTGATCACTACTTCTCATCACAGTGGTTCCAGTGATCACAGCTATTCTCACAGTGGATCTCAGTGATCACTAGCTTCTCACAGTGGAATCAGTGATCACTAGCTTCGCACAGTGGTTCTCAGTGTCACTACTCTCACAGTGGTTCTCAATTTGATCACTAGGCTTCAACACAGTGGTTCTCAGTGGTCACTCTAGCTTCTCACAGTGGTTCACATGATCGACAAGCTTCTCACGTGGTTTCTCGATTGGTCACTAGCTTCGCACAATGGTTCTCAGTGATCACTAGCTTCTCACAATGGTTCTCAGTGATCACTAGCTTCTCACAGTGGTTCTCAGTGATCACTAGCTTCTCACAGTGGTTCCATGATCACTAGCTTCTCACAGTGGGTTCCTCAAGTGAACACTACTTCTCCAGTGGTTCTCAGTGATCACTAGCTTCTCACAGTGGTTCTCAGTGATCACTAGCTTCTCACAGTGGTTCTCAGTGATCACAAGCTTCTCACAGTGGTTCTCAGTGATCACTAGCTTCTCACAGTGGTTCTCAGTGATCACTAGCTTCTCACAGTGGTTCTCAGTGATCACTAGCTTCTCACAGTGGTTCTCAGTGATCACTAGCTTCTCACAGTGGTTCTCAGTGGTCACTAGCTTCTCACAGTGGTTCTCAGTGATCACTAGCTTCTCACAGTGGTTCTCAGTGATCACTAGCTTCTCACAGTGGTTCTCAGTGATCACTAGCTTCTCACAGTGGTTCTCAGTGATCACTAGCTTCTCACAGTGGTTCTCAGTGGTCACTAGCTTCTCACAGTGGTTCTCAGTGATCACAAGCTTCTCACAGTGGTTCTCAGTGGTCACTAGCTTCTCACAATGGTTCTCAGTGATCACTAGCTTCTCACAATGGTTCTCAGTGATCACTAGCTTCTCACAGTGGTTCTCAGTGATCACTAGCTTCTCACAGTGGTTCTCAGTGATCACTAGCTTCTCACAGTGGTTCTCAGTGATCACTAGCTTCTCACAGTGGTTCTCAGTGATCACTAGCTTCTCACGTGGTTCCTCAGTGGTCACTAGCTCACACAGTGTTCTCAGTGATCACTTAGCTTCCACAGTGGTTCTCAGTGAACCCTAGCTTCTCACAGTGGTTCTCAGTGATCACTAGCTTCTCACAGTGTTCTCATTGATACTAGCTTCTCACATGGTTTCTCCTGATCACTAGCTCTCACAGTGGTTCTCAGTGAACACTAGATCCACAGTGTTTCTCAGTGATCCTAGCTTCTCAACAGTGTTCTTCTTTGATCACTAGCTTCTCACAGTGGTTCTTCATGATCACTAGCTTCACACAGTGGTTCTCAGTGATCCCTAGCTTCTCACCAGTGTTTCTCCCAGTGATCACTAGCTTCTCACAGGGTTCACTCAGTGATCACTAGCTTCTCACAAGTGGTTTCTCAGTGTCATAGCTTCTCACAGTGTTCTTCAGTGATCACAACTTCTCCACAGTGGTTCTCAGTGGTCCACTAGCTCTCACATGGTTCTCAGTGTTCACTAGCTTCTCACAGTGTTTCCAGGATCCCTAGCTTCCACACAGTGGTTCTCAGTGGTCACAGCTTTCTCACAGTGGTTCTCAGTGATCACTAGCTTCTCACAGTGGTTCTCAGTGATCCTAGCTTCTCCAACAGTGGAGTTCTCAGTGATCACAAGCTCTCACCAGTGGTTCTCCAGTGAATCAACTAGCTTCTCACAGTGGTTCTCATGATCCTAGCTTCTTCACCGAGTGATCTCTCAGCGATCACTAGCTTCACACAGTGGGTCCAGTGAACACTACTTCTCAGCATTGTTCTCAGTGATCACACGTTAGCTTCGGGCATCACGAGTGGATCTCATGATCACAGCTTTCTACAGTGGTTCTCAGGTGATCACTACTTCTCACAGTGGTTCTCAGTGGATCACTAGCTACTCACAGTGGATCTCATGATCACTAGCTTCTCACAAGAGTGGTTATCAGTGATCCAATGCTACTCACAGTGGTTCTCAGTGATCACAAGCTTCTCACAGTGGTTCTCAGTGGTCACTAGCTTCTCACAGTGGTTCTCAGTGATCACTAGCTTCTCACAGTGGGATCTCAGTGAACACTAGCCTTCTCACCGTGGTTCACAGTGAATCACTAGCTTCTCACAGTGGGTTCTCAGTGATCACTACTTCACACAGTGGTTCTCAGTGCTCCCACTAGCTTCTCACAGTGGTTTCTCAGTGAATCACTAGCTTCTCACAGTGGTTCTCAGTGATCACTAGCTTCTCACAGTGGTTCTCAGTGATCACTAGCTTCTCACAGTGGTTCTCAGTGATCACTAGCTTCTCACAGTGGTTCTCAGTGATCACTAGCTTCTCACAGTGGTTCTCAGTGATCACTAGCTTCTCACAGTGGTTCTCAGTGATCACTAATCTTCTCTTCTCACAGTGGTCTCAGAGATACTAGCTTCTTCACAGTGTTCTCATTGATCAACTAAGCATCTCAATCAGTTGTTTTCTCAGTGATCACTACTACTCACAGTGGTTCACAGTGATCACTAGCTTCTCACAGTGGTTCTCATGATCACTAGCTTCTCACCATGGTTCACGATGTTCACTACTTCTCAACAGTGGTGTTCTCAGATGATCACTAGCTTCTCAAGTGGTTCGCATGATCACTAGCTTCTCACAGTGGTTCTCAGTGATCACTAGCTTCTCACAGTGGTTCTCAGTGATCACCAGCTTCTCACAGTGGTTCTCAGTGATCACTAGCTTCTCACAGTGATTCTCAGTGATCACTAGCTTCTCACAGTGGTTCTCAGTGATCACTAGCTTCTCACAGTGGTTCTCGGTGATCACTAGCTTCTCAAGCGGTTCTCAATGATCACAAGCTTCTCACAGTGGTTCTCAGTGGTCACTAGCTTCTCACAGTGGTTCTCAGTGATCACTAGCTTCTCACAGTGGTTCTCAGTGATTCACATCTTCTCACAGTGTTCTCAGTGATCACTAGCTATCTCACATGGTTTCTCAGTGATCACTACTCTCACAGTGGTTCTCAGTGATCACTAGCTTCTCACAGTGGTTCTCAGTGACCACTAGCTTCTCACAGTGGTTCTCTGTGGTTTATGAGAGGCCACAGAACATGAAAGTGCCCTTCCTTATAGCTAAGTACTGAATATTGTTTCTCTCCTCACAGTTGGTACTGGCAATGGTGGTGTCAGCTGCTGCTGCTGCAAACAGTATACACAACGGCCTACCTTTCCATTCCCTGGTTCAACTTACCCCGGCCTCTCAGTACTCTGGCTGGCTGTCGCCAACCTACGCCGCAAACCCCGCCCTCCTCCACGGCATCTCACCTGCCCTCACCTACGCCGCAGCTCCTGGCCTCACCTACGCCGCCGCTCCTGGCCTCACCTACGCCGCCGCCGCACCTGCCCTGGTGGCCCCTACACCTTACCAGGTCCAGACAGGTGTCAAGACTGAGGTAGCCGTAGAGCCGGTTGAACAACACGGCTACGTCATCAAGTATTAGACGCCCGTCCGCACGCTCACACACCGGTAGCTGTACGCCCACCACGCCAGCCATGACGCCCCCACGCTGGACAAACCTCACGCCCTCGCCATCAAAACCCGCCCACGACGGGCGTAAGCCACAATCCACATGGCTCTAAAATCAACGACCCACGATGCCAGGAACACCACGCACGCCCCACGCCCACTCCGGCCAGACACGCCCAGGTCCAGGCTAGTGCCCCGCCCACACTAACACCCAGGAGGGGTAGAGCACGGACTCACACATCATCTTCCTCGCGCCAACACTTTCTTCCTGTCTTCCTCTATAAATATAAATATAGAAAGACTATGATGACTTATTTTCCTTCCCTAGCGCACTGGCCAGAGGTTTGAACTCCATCCACTCACCCGTTCCCTGGTTTCCTTACCTTAACTTTACGCTACCTCAGCAGCTAGTTCATTGTTCACTAGTAATTTAGACTGTGTGGTACCAAAAACGAACAGAATAACAGAAATCACAATGGGTTTGTATCAGCTGCCATAGTTACATCTTGAACACTAGTGGTTATAATTATAACCTTAACTCTTAAAGGGGTGGCCCGGTAAGCCAGCGGAAGGCCTCGGTCAGATGGCCAAAAGCTCCATCATTTGACTAAGACCCGCGTCAGGAAACACTTGTCCTGTTTCCTGACGAACCTTACGTAGCCTAACCTTGAACAATATTTCAGATATTTTATAAGAGAATAAGAACGAGGAACACTGCAGAAGGCCTTCTGACCCATACAAGGCAGGTCCTTATCAAAACCCACACTAACCAAAGCTAACCAAGAATTTATTCCCTTACCCACGACACCAATCAAATCCAGCCCCTCCCACTCATATTTGTCCAATCACTTTTTAAAGTCACCCAAGGTCCTAACCTCTATCACCCTACTCGGAAGATTGTTCTACGCATCCACAACTCTGTTCGAAAGCCGGTACTTACCTATGTCCTTTCTAAATCTAAATTTATCTAACCTAAATCCATTATTTTTGGTTCTCACCTGGTTCGATATCCTCAGTATTTTATTAATATCTCCTTTGTTTATTCCCATCATCCACTTATACACCTCGATGATATCTCCCCTCAGTCTACGTCTCTCTAGACGTAGAATGTGTGATGACGTCTCTCCAGACGTAGAATGTGTGATGACGTCTCTCCAGACGTAGAATGTATGATGACGTCTCTCCAGACGTAGAATGTGTGATGACGTCTCTCCAGACGTAGAATGTGTGATGACGTCTCTCCAGACGTAGAATGTGTGATACCGTCCTCTCCAGACTAGAATGTTGATGACGACTCGTTCCCAGACGTAAAATGTGTGGTGACGTCTCTCCAGACGTAGAATGTGTGATGACGTCTCTCCAGATGTCATCACACAGGTTGACCCACAATATAAACTAGACATACAATCAGAGGATAATTCAAGTATTTTATCAGCCCTCAATACACTGCTTATTACTTGGTTACAATCTTATCTACTCTCAAGGCTGATGATTAAGACACCGTGCAACGGTTGGGTATCTTTATTGTTGAAACGTTTCGCCTACACAGTAGACTTCTTCAGTCCAAATACAGAGGCAACAGGTGCTAGTATTGAAAATGAAGTTGATGTCATCAGTCCATCAGCCTTGGATAAATGGTATTTAAGGTGGTCAGTCCCTCAGGTGTAGGACTGACCACCTCGTGAACAAACACTGTGACGTATTTATTCGGTTTCAGGACCGAAAAGTTTTCTAATAAATATGTCCTAGTTGTTTGTTTCACATTTGCTTTCTAAACCATATTACTCTCCGATCATTACCAAGGTTATATACCAAGATAATAAATATATATATATATATATATATATATTATAAAATATAGATATAAATATATAAAATATAAATATAAGATATATATATATAAAATATATATATATATTATATATAAATAATATATATATATAATATATAAATATATATATATAAATATATAGAGAGAGAGAGAGACGAGAGAAGAGAGAGAGGTGCATTCTCCTTCTTAAATCGCTGTGAGCCCAAGACAAGTTGAGAGCCGAAGATTGCTGAGATGTGCAGACCAGCTAGCAGCACCTCTAACTCGCATCTTTCAGCACTGCCTAGTATAGTGTAAATGGCCCTCTCTATGGAAAGAGGCAAATGTAGTCCCTGTTCACAAAAAGAAGAGCAGAGCAGAAATCAGCACCTACAGACCAGTGTCACTCCTGTCAATCACTGAGACAAAAATCTCAAGACAAATTACAGAGTTTTTTGACTACCACTCACTACTTTGTGACTGTCAATATGGCTTCAGGAAAGGTTACTCTGCTGCTGATCTGCTGTTAAACCTCTCCACTAAGTGGCACCAGTCTCTGGATGAATCCAAAGTCAGCTATGTTCGTCAAGAGGTGCTTGAGTTTCCCTGTCTCTTAATATCACGTTTCTTCTTCCCCTATAATCTGCCTTGTCCGTAATTACTATCGCATTTGCTTTGTCTGCTTTCGTAAGGTGAAGTCCAGGATCTTTCCTTAATTCATGGTATAACTTAACAAATCTTCGAGGACAATTGTTGTTGGAGACGTCTGATCTAAGCCGAGACGTCTCCAACAACAACCTGATCCTCGTCCGCTTGACTTCACCTTACCTTCACATCGTCTGCAAACAGAGACACTTCTGAATCTGTCCTTTCCGTCATGTCCTTCGCATGTACCAGAAACAGCACGAGTCATAGGACTGACCCTTGTGGAATCCCGCTCGTGTTTGTGTGTTTGTATTGAACTTTAAATTGCTGTCAAGGTATAAGCCTAAAAATTTCCCCGCGTCTTGTTTTTTTTTTTTTAGCGAGAATATCATTTACCATTATGATGAAGTGCGCATTCTTGGCTTTGTTTCCAGACACCATACAGACCAGGGAGTCTTAAATGTGTTTACGATTACAGACCCCCAGTGAATTCGTCAGTAAAAATTTGCATTTGTGGTCACAGTGGTGCCTATGCTAACCTTCCTATGGTGTATAAATATACCTAACTGGATGAATCTTATTGTAGCCAGCTGGCCCAGTGGCTAACGCGTCGGTCTGGAGTTTTATGACTCTCTAATCGCGGGTTCTAACCCCACCCGTGATATTTTTTTTTTAATTGCCCTTCACCAGATTGTCAAAATCATTATCATCATCACCAGTTTTGTTAGGTATCAGTGTGACTTAAAAAGATGTCAATATCTTGGTTTTACTTCACATATGGACATCTACCAACACAACAGATGATACTTTATTCTAATCTAAGCACAATTTTTTTTGTAAATTATTCAGATATCGAGTCCCATACCCCCATTACTTGGTCTCCATGTCCCCAAGGGGTATAGATATCCTCAAGGGGTATGGATATCCCAAAGGGGTATGGATATCCCCAAGGGGTATGGATATCCCCAAGGGGTATGGATATCCTCAAGGGGTATGGATATCCCCAAGGGGTATGGATATCCCCAAGGGGTATGGATATCCCCAAATCTGCATGACAGTGTCTTCCAGTGCAGACACTGCAAGGCTCCAGGCGGACATCAACCAAATCTTTCAGTGGGCTGCAGAAAACAATATGAAGTTTAACGATGAGAAATTTCAATTACTCAGATATGGCAAACACGAGGAAATTAAATCTTCATCAGAGTACAAAACAAATTCTGGCCACAAAATAGAGCGAAACACCAACGTCAAAGACCTGGGAGTGATCATGTCGGAGGATCTCACCTTCAAGGACCATAACATTGTATCAATCGCATCTGCTAGAAAAATGACAGGATGGATAATGAGAACCTTCAAAACTAGGGAGGCCACGCCCATGATGACACTCTTCAGGTCACTTGTTCTATCTAGGCTGGAATATTGCTGCACACTAACAGCACCTTTCAAGGCAGGTGAAATTGCTGACCTAGAAAATGTACAGAGAACCTTCACGGTGCGCATAACGGAGTTAAAACACCTCAATTACTGGGAGCGCTTGAAGTTCCTGAACCTGCATTCCCTGGAACGCAGGCGGGAGAGATACATGATTATATACACCTGGAAAATCCTAGAGGGACTAGTACCGAATTTGCACACGAAAATCACTCACTACGAAAGCAAAAGACTTGGCAGACGATGCAACATCCCCCCAATGAAAAGCAGGGGTGTAACTAGCACGTTAAGAGACCATACAATAAGTGTCAGGGGCCCGAGACTGTTCAACTGCCTCCCAGCATACATAAGGGGGATTACCAACAGACCCCTGGCAGTCTTCAAGCTGGCACTGGACAAGCACCTAAAGTCGGTTCCTGACCAGCCGGGCTGCGGCTCGTACGTTGGTTTGCGTGCAGTCAACAGTAACAGCCTGGTTGATCAGGCTCTGATCCACCAGGAGGCCTGGTCACAGACCGGGCCGCGGGGGCATTGACCCCCGGAACTCTCTCCAGGTAAACTCCAGGGGCATGGATATCCCCTAGGGGTATGGATATTCCCGGTTAAGAACCCCTGCAAACAGATAATCACAATATTCACAACAGGTTTCTTATTGGCTACACAATCAATGAATTCAGTACCGTAAGGTTTAATAATAATAATAATAATAATAATAATAATAATAATAATAATAATAATAATAATAATAATAATAATAATAATAATAATCTTTATTTCTACAAGTACACGTACAACGCATACAGACCATAGCTGACATCAATAACATACCGTATAGAAAGTCCCTTGTTATGAAGGGCATCTCGGGCAACTTAGGTTAATTTTGTCCTCCAGGATGCGACCCACACCAATCGGCTAACACCCAGGAACCTACTTTCTGTTAGGTGAACATGAACAGCAGGTGTCTTATGGAAACACGCCCAAATGTTTCCATCCGTACTGGTAATCGAACCACGGACCTCAATATGTGAACTAAGTGCGCTAACATGCGAGTGGAACAGACTGCCTGAACATATCAAAGCCCGTCTTAGCATGAGCCAGTTCAGGAAAGAGAACTAAAAGGTATCTAATGAGTGAAGCTACAGAAAGGGAGGAGAGTGATTTCTTGGATAGCTAACATTCATTTACCTGTTATTGTAAGTAAGTAAGTAAGTAAGTAAGTAAAGTAAGTAAGTAAGTAAGTAAGTAAGTTTATTCAGGTATACACAAATACAGTTACATAGAATGCTGATCTCTATTTAATGTTCGGGTAAATAACTCAGTTCAGGGAAGCTTACGATGACATTTTCGTCTGACTTGGACCATTTACAAGATAAGATTTTGTTGGGATTTTTAACCCCGGAGCGTAAGCCACCCAGGGTAACCCAAGAAAGGGAATGCGTCATCGAGAAACTATATTATTTCCATTGGGATCCTTAAATCTTGTCCCCCAGGATGCGACCTACACCAGTCGACTAACGTCCAGATACCTTCTTGCTTGCTAGGTGAACGGGGTCACCAGGTGTAAGGAAACACACCCAGTGATTCCACCCTTGCCGGGATCGGCCCGCGGACACTCAGCGTCAAGTTTAAGATCAAGAGAATATAGGTAAGTGTCTTGTGGGGTGAGCGGGGAAGTGGGGATAGTGGAAGAGTAGGTTGGTGAGAGGAAGGTTATGGAGTTTACCTGGAGAGAGTTCCGGGGGTCAACGCCCCCGCGGCCCGGTCTGTGACCAGGCCTCCTGGTGAATCAGAGCCTGATCAACCAGGCTGTTACTGCTGGCTGCACGCAAACCAACGTACGAGCCACAGCCCGGCTGGTCAGGAACCGACTTTAGGTGCTTGTCCAGTGCCAGCTTGAAGACTGCCAGGGGTCTGTTGGTAATCACCCTTATGTGTGCTGGGAGGCAGTTGAACAGTCTCGGGCCCCTGACACTAATTGTATGGTCTCTTAACGTGCTAGTGACACCCCTGCTTTTCATTGGGGGGATGTTGCATCGTCTGCCAAGTCTTTTGCTTTCGTAGTGAGTGATTTTCGTGTGCAAGTTCGGTACTAGTCCCTCTAGGATTTTCCAGGTGTATATAATCATGTATCTCTCCCGCCTGCGTTCCAGGGAATACAGGTTCAGGAACCTCAAGTGATCCCAGTAATTGAGGTGTTTTATCTCCGTTATGCGCGCCGTGAAGGTTCTCTGTACATTTTCTAGGTCAGCAATTTCACCTGCCTTGAAAGGTGCTGTTAGTGTGCAGCAATATTCCAGCCTAGATAGAACAAGTGACCTGAAGAGTGTCATCATGGGCTTGGCCTCCCTAGTTTCGAAGGTTCTCATTATCCATCCTGTCATTTTTCTAGCAGATGCGATTGATACAATGTTATGGTCCTTGAAGGCGAGATCCTCCGACATGATCACTCCCAGGTATTTGACGTTGGTGTTTCGCTCTATTTTGTGGCCAGAATTTGTTTTGTACTCTGATGAAGATTTAATTTCCTCGTGTTTACCATATCTGAGTAATTGAAATTTCACATCGTTGAACTTCATATTGTTTTCTGCAGCCCACTGAAAGATTTGGTTGATGTCTGCCTGGAGCCTTGCAGTGTCTGTAATGGAAGACACTGTCATGCAGATTCGGGTGTCATCTGCAAAGGAAGACACGGTGCTGTGGCTGACATCCTTGTCTATGTCAGATATAAGGATGAGGAACAAGATGGGAGCGAGTACTGTGCCTTGTGGAACAGAGCTTTTCACCGTGGCTGCCTCGGACTTTACTCTGTTGACTACTACTCTCTGTGTTCTGTTAGTGAGGAAATTATAGATCCATCGACCGACTTTTCCTGTTATTCCTTTAGCACGCATTTTGTGCGCTAGGGATAGTGCGGAAGGGATAGTACCAGGGCCTAACCCAGCAGCTAATACGATCGTGGGTCTGAGACTGTTGTGGTTAGGAGGAGGCCTGATAAGGCAAAACGGATTGGGTGGACGCCAAAACGCACATGCCCATGGTACCTGTGATAAAATCCAGTGGTGATGTAAGGAAGGAGGGATTTTAAAAAAAGGTATATCTTTACAGGTCCATGCCTAATTGGCATGAACCTTTAAAGATAAATAGGGTTAGGAGCAGGGGCATACAAGGAGCAGAGTAGACTGTGTGGGTTAGCAGGTCTGCGAATGTATTCGTCAACTTGAAAGGTTTCGTAGTCATACATATAGTGTGTCTAGTTTGTCTATGTGTCTGTCCAGTACACGTTCAGCGCAGGGATGTTTGACTGGGCATGGAGTGACTCGCTTGTGACGAAGTCATCCCAGCTGACATCAAACACCCAGCGCAGAGCTTTGTTCTAGATACGCTGCAGCTTAAGTTTGTTGGTCTTTGCTGCAAGAGAAAGAGAGAGAGAGAGAGAGAGAGAGAGAGAGGGCTAGAGGAGAGTAAGTAATCAGAGGTCGTATTAAAGTTTTGTGGAGGTGTATTGCGGTGCGTTGTGAGGTATGCCGTAGTTTATAGAGATCTGTAAAGGCTTCTACGGCATGCTTTTGAGTGGATGTGTATGTATACAAAGAAGGTGGTCAAGATTGACCCCGAGGGCAGTAGTAGATTTTGTGACAGGGAAGTAAGTGCGGGTGTCAGCTGTTCTGAGCTCGACAGATAATGGAGAATCAGGTTTCCTGTAGTTGAAATATATAATGCAGAATTTTGCAGCATTGGATTTGATCCTCCATTTTTGTTCCCAGAAGACTATCCTATCGACCTCATTTTGTGTTTTGTGTATGAGTGAATCTGTTCTAGAGTGGATGATGAGCTGTATTATGTCATCTACATAGCCTAGAGTGATGGTGTTGTGGTATACAGGCGTTGGTATGTCGTTAGCGTATAAAATGTAGAGGGTTGGGGAGAGGACAGATCCCTGAGGCACTACAGCATTTAGTGTGAAATAGTCAGAGTAACAGCCTTAGAATTTAATCCTCATGGTGCGGTCATCTAAGAAATTACAAAGTTTACGAGTACTGAGAGACAGGTTAAAGTTAGAGTAGAGTTTGTGCTTTAGCCTATCGTGCCAGTGTCAAAATCTTTTTTGATATCTTTTGCAACCAGGGTTGTCTTGTGTGAGGCGAGTGTGTTGCCTACCAGGCCACGGGACACCGTACTAGGTCACACACAGTGGCTTTGTAAATGGTCCAAGTCGGACCGAAACGTCGTTATAAGGTTCTTTCTCCTATGTGTGAGTTATTTATGTATTGTTACAGTCACGGTATTGTGCCTTCTTTTCTTAATAGTTACGATAATTATATTGATGTGCATATGTACCTAAGTAACCTTACTTTCAAGGACTCCAACTCGATTGCTAGCGCACTCAACTCTCACACTGAGGTCCGGAGTTCGAATCCCCGGTACGGCTAGATAACAGAGAACGTGTTTCCATAAGACACCTGCTGTCCATATTCACCCATCAGTATAAAATAGGTACCTGGGTGTTAGTCGACTGGTGTGGGTCGCATCCTGGGGCAAAACTGACATAATTTGCCCGAAATGCCCTGTGTGAAAATTTCTGTGGACTGCCTCCAAGTGAGTCACCTACCCTGGCAAACTCTGTTGACACCGAGCTCTGAGGTGGGTACCTCAGCCTCACAAGTGGCTTATAGGACAGATTTTCACAAATGATTGATGTTACAAGAAACTCGCCTGCATGCACGTATAAAGGACTAACTTACTTGGTGTTGCAACATATATCCTGATCTTCAACTTCCCTAAGCTTAGCCTTAGCCCCTTTGGACTTCCCCTCAGAAACCACGTGCAACCGGGGGCCTTAATTCCTGCAATATTCAATCGTTATTAGTGACCTGCCTGCACCTCAGAAATTCCTATATCCAAGAGGGTATGTATCCCCTAGTATAACTATGCAGACACGGACACTAGCTTCCAGACTGCCAAGAGACACTGGTACTTACTGGGCATGCTCTGCCAGCTGCAACACAGGCCCACAGATCAAACTCACTCACAATTCTCCCCAGACACTGGCCAGAAATCTACGAGATAAAGTGGAGGTCTTGTCTTACTGTATGGGCCTGATGGAGTCCATCTACGGTACATCGAGGTGCCTCTACCAGATTTCCCTAGGTCTCAAATGTGAAGACACGTGGGGGGCGCTGTCTGCTGATCACGGCACGTCTTGTCCAGGTGGTGTCTGTCTTAAGAAGAACGAGCTGGTCTCTCTTCCAGACCCTCGTCTCTTCGTTCAAACTAGGGCTGCCAGTTCTCCCTAGCTAACTTATCCTAGTGTTTGCCTACATTATCGGCCTATTACTACCTATGTTAAGGTCTTAGGTCTACATTATTATTATCTACAGATGTCTTAGTAAACCTAATATTAGTGTACTACCAGTAAAACTACCTACTCCTTCCCTGAAGGGTAAATCTATAAATTAAATAAGCTTACCAACAATCCACGCCAACTCGAGAATGCTTTGTTTTGGGTGGGGTATAAGGGCCACCCAGCTCAGCCGTTCCATTACGGCCATGCCGGATCTGTCCTGTGGAACTTTAGGGACCAAATAAATTTCCACACCCTGCATAACAAGCGTCTTTCTATATAGTAGTATGTCATTGATGTCAGCTAGGACTGTATACCTTGTACATGTACTTGTAGTAAATAAAGATATTATATATTAATTTGTCTGACTTTTTTGGGGTTATCATAGGTAATTTACATTGTATGATAATTATACTTATATGCACCTGTACCTAAATCAACTTACTAACTTACTAACTTGTGGCCCGGTGGCCTGGTGGCTAAAGCTCCCGCTTCACACACGGAGGGCCCGGGTTCGATTCCCGGCGGGTGGAAACATTTCGACACGTTTCCTTACACCTGTTGTCCTGTTCACCTAGCAGTAAATAGGTACCTGGGTGTTAGTCGACTGGTGTGGGTCGCATCCTGGGGGACAAGATTAAGGACTCCAATGGAAATAAGTTAGACAGTCCTCGATGACGCACTGACTTTCTTGGGTTATCCTGGGTGGCTAACCCTCCGGGGTTAAAAATCCGAACGAAATCTTATCTCTCTTATCTTATCAGTGTGTGTGTCACAGTTTAACATAGAATCTCCTGCCACAATAAAGAAAACAGTGACGTTATCTACGAATATAGAAAATGAAACATGGAAATATATATTATAGGGGAAACGTCTGTGTTTTCTAAGCTATATTAAAATAATAATAATAACAATAATAATAATAATAATAATAATAACAATAATAATAATAATAATAATAATAATAATAATAATAATAATAAGCAATAACAATAATAATAATAATAATAATAATAACAATAATAATAATAATAATAATAATAATAATAATAATAATAATAGCAATAACAATAATAATAATAATAATAACAATAATAATAATAATAATAATAATAATAATAACAATAATAATAATAATAATAATAATAGCAATAACAATAATAATAATAATAATAACAATAATAATAATAATAATAATAACAACAATAATAATAATAATAATAATAATAATAATAATAATAATAATAATATCTTTATTTATGCAGAGCATTTCGGTCAAATTAGGTCAGTTTTTTCCCAGGATGCGACCCACACCAGTCGACTAACACCCAGGTACCCATTTTACTGATGGGTGAACAGGAACAGCAGGTGTCTTATGGAAACACATCCTAATATTTCCACCCGCACCGGGGATCGAACGACGGACCTCAGTGTGTGAGCTGAGATAAGATAAGATTTCGTTCGGATTTTTAACCCCGGAGGGTTAGCCACCCAGGATAACCCAAGAAAGTCAGTGCGTCATCGAGGACTGTCTAACTTATTTCCATTGTGGTCCTTAATCTTGTCCCCCAGGATGCGACCCACACCAGTCGACTAACACCCAGGTACCTATTTGCTGCTAGGTGAACAGGACAACAGGTGTAAGGAAACGTGTCGAAATGTTTCCACCCGCCGGGAATCGAACCCGGGCCCTCCGTGTGTGAAGCGGGAGCTGTAGCCACCAGGCCACCGGGCCTGTAAGATCGAGCATAAATAAAACGTTATAATTTCAATTTAGTTGTCATAATCCACATATGATCGCGGTTAAAGCTGTAACTCAAGATATATACAACCTTAGGTGTTCCGTAGCTCAGTTGGTAGCGCACTTCGCTCGTACACTGAAGTCCGTGGTTCGATCCCCGGTACTGGTGGCAACATTTGGGTGTGTTTCCTTAAGACACCTGCTGTCTCTGTTCATCTAGCAGTAATTAGGTATCTGGGTGTTAGTCGACTGGTGTGGGTCGCATCCTGGGGACAAAAATTGACCTAATTTGCCCCAAATGATCTGCATGACCAGGGGCTTTCTATATAGTATGTTGCTATACACCGAGAGACGTGTGTATAGCGTCTTTAAGTTATGTTTGGCAGTGTTTAGAGCTTATTAATTAATGTTTAGCTGTGTAGAGCTTTATCAAGTCATGTTCCGCTCTGTGTTGATCAGCTGGGTTGTGGTGCATACGCTGGACTGCGGGCGGCGGGCACTAACAACTTGATCGATCAGGCCAACAACCAGGAGGTCTGATCTGGGACCGGGGCACGGGGGCATTGACCCCCGGAAGAGACTCCAAGAAACCGCACTGTGCGGTTTCTTGGAGTCACTGGGGGAGGGGGAGACAGAACAGGTCACCAGACCTTAGACAAGGATGTATGATGTCACCGTGGTTGTTCAATATATTTATAGATGGAGTTGTAAGAGAACTGAATGCTCGGGTGTTGGCAAGAGGTGTGGGGTTAAAAGATAAGGAAACTGACAAAGTGGGAGTTGTAGATGAATGGTTCAGAGAACCGACATGTTGATAAATTAGACACATATGCAACTCTTGGGTATCTTTATCGAGGAAACGTTTCGCCACACAGTGGCTTCATCAGTCCATACGAAGGAGAAACTTGAAGAACAGAAGTGAAAAGAAGTTGCGTAGGAGGGAATGTAAAAGAAGGAAATTAAAAGTGAGCATAGGAAAGAGTTAGGTGATGAAGATAACAAAAAAATTAGGTAATGATAGATTGGATATCAGATTGGAGAGAGAGAGTATGGAAGAAGTGAGTGTATTCTGATACATGGGAGTGGAATTGTCAGCAGATGGATGTATGAAAGAAGAGTGAATCATAGAATTGATGAGGGGAAAAAGGTGAGTGATGAGGAGTCTGTTGAGACAAACAACGTTATCCTTGGAAGCCAAGAGGGGAATGTATGAGAGCATAGTTATACCAACGCTCCTATATGGGTGTGAAGCATGGGTGGCGAATGCTGTAGCAAGGAGAAGGCTGGAGGCAGTGGAGATGTCATCTCTGAGGGCAATTTGTGGTGTGAATATAATGCAGAGAATCAGTAGTTTACAAATTAAGAGAGGTGCAGGGTTACAAAAAGTATTATCCAGAGGGTTGAGGATGGAACGATATACAATGACTTGGAGAGCATATAAATCTGTAGTGGAAGGAATTCGGAGTAGGGTTCGGCCTAGAAAGGCTGGAGGGAGAGAGTAAAGGTTTTATGTGCGAAGGGCTTGGACTTCCAGCAAGAATGCGTGAACGCTTTAGGAGTGAGTGGAGACAAATAGTTTTTATGACTTGACGTGCTGTTGGAGTGTGAGCAAAGTAACATTTATGAAGGGATTCAGGGAAACCAGCAAGACAGACTTGAGTCCTGGAGGTGAGAAGTACAGTGTCTGCACTCTGAAGGAGGCGTGTTGATGTTTCAGTTTTTTAACTATTGTGTAGGCGCACCTCTGGCAAGACAGTGATGGAGTGAATGAAGATGAAAGTGTTTCTTCTTTTCTGGTATCACTGTGCCGTGGTGGCAAACGGCAGATGTGTTAATAATAATAAAAATAATAATAGTCTATTTCTACGAGTAGATGATACAACTTACACAGACCATAGCTGACGTCACTGATATACCACTATACAGAAAGTCTCTGGTTATGCAGAGCATTTCGGGAAAAAATTGGTTAATTTTTGCCCCCAGGATGCGACCCACATCAATCGACTAACAGCCAGGGACCTACTTATTGCTAGGTGAACATGAACAGCAGGTGCCTTAAGGAAACACGCTCCCAATGTTCCACCCGTACCGGAGATCGAACCACGGGCCTCAGTATGTGAGCTGAGTGCGCTACCAACCGAGCCACGTGTCTTGGAGAGGATCGCACCTGTTCCAGGGACTCTTTCTGGTTGCATTGAGTTGCATCTGGTATTGCAAGACGCACTCCAGGAACACCCAGGAATTTTCCTACACTTTGTTTATCAGCGAGAGGGAGGGAGGGGGAGGGAGGGGGAATAGAGAGAGTTGAGTGAGGAGGAGATGGGAGAGAGAGGGAGGGGAGGGGGAGGGGGAGAGGGAGGGGGAGAGGGAGGGGGGGAGGGTAGGGGAGGAGAGGTCGTCCAGCTTATCTGGGGGTTTTTCCTCTCACCAAACGTTCGAAGAAGCTATCATCTGCCTCAGGAACCCTGGAACAAGTGCTGCTGTTGTTGCTGTTGTTGCTGTCGTTGCTGCTGCTGTTATTGTTGTTGTTGATGTTGTTGCTGTCTTTGTTAAACAGCTGTAAAATATTTGGGAATCCCCTTTGACCCATGCATGTCAGGAGAATTGATAGGGAACAGTGTAGTAAAGAAAGCGAATGCCAGACTGAAGTTCCTGTATAGACAAGCACAGTGTCTACCTACTGAGGCTCGCAGGACCCTATGTCTAGCCCTTATACAATGCCATATGGATTACGCTTGCTCTTCATGGTACTCTGCCTTGACAAAAAAAACTGAAAGATAGACTGCAAATCACCCAGAACAAAATCGTAAGATTCATCCTGGGGCTGGGACCAAGAGAACATGTAGACCAGGGTGAATTACAGCAGTTGGATATGCTGAATGTTGAAGACAGAGTAAAACAACTGAAGCTAAATCATGTTTATAAAATTGCTCACGAACAGTGTCCAGAATATCTTGCTGTCAATTTTGTCAAGGTTGGGAACCAAAGCAATCATAGTACTAGGGGGAGAGAACACAACTTTGTAGTACCCACAGTCAGTGGCCAGGCGTCAAACACCTTTTATTGTACAGCAATAAAGGAATGGAACAGACTACCCGCACATGTCAAAGCCAGTCATAGCATGAACCAGTTCAAGAAGACTGCCAAAAAGTGTCTGATGAATGAAGCTACAGAAAGGGAGGGGAATGATTTTCTATTTTTTAGCTAAAATACGTGTAAATTTTACCTTATTCCTAGTAATGACCCTCGTATTGTAGATAGTCTTAATGACCCTCGTGTAGTAGATAGTCTTTTTAGTATGATAATAAGATGTTATCTTCATTGTAGAATAATAAAAAAATATTATAACCTTTATATTATAATAATAAGGTAAAAGGACCACAATGGAAATAAGTCACTCTGTCTGACTTTTTTGGGTTATCCTAGGTTCTCTACACATATGCTGCTATGTATGATAATTCTATGTAACTGTATTTGTGTATACCTGAATAAATTTACTTACTTACTTACTTACATGGCAGAGCGAGAGGTGGAGGAGGTGGGGGTTGTTGGAGGGATGGGGATGGGGTGGACGGTGGGGTGGGTGGGGGTGGGGTGGACGTAGATGGTTGGGGATGGGGTGGGACGGTGGGGGAGAATAGGGAAGGTTGTGGCTGGAGAAAACCCTACTGGGTCAGTCTAGTCAGTGCTCCCGGGGGGGTCAACGCCCCCGAGGTCAGGTCCCAGACTATGGGAATTTTGAGGCTAAAATTTGGCAGTTAACAATATCGAAGTTTTCTACATTTTTTAAACCTCAGAATTTAGATTGATGAAGTAATTTGTAATTTATACATATTACTGTTAATTTGACGATAATTGTTTAATTGAAAAGAGAGACGAGTGGCAATACACGCCAGCTGGTGCACACCAGCTGGTACACACCAGCTGGTACACACCAGCTGGTACACGCCAGCTGGTGCACGCCAGCTGGTGCAGTAAGTAAATACTATTTTTACTGTTGATACGATATTCATTTGTGATTATCGTTGTTTATTACTAAGATGCGGCCAGCAGTAACAGCTTGGTTGATCAGACCCTGATCCACTGGGAGGCCTGGTCAAGGACTGGGCTTCGGGGGCGTTCACCCCCGGAACAACCCTCCAGGTGAGATTCTTTCCGGCCTGGGTAGGATGACCCGAGAAAGGAAGAAACAGCTTCACCGTCACTCATCTAATCACTGTCTTGCCAAAAGGATACTGATATCACAGTTCAGATGGCACTCTGAACTGCAACATCTCCGCTCCTCCTTCAGAGTGCTGGCACTCTACTTTTCACCTCCTGGACTCAAGTTCGGCTAACCGGTTTCCCTGACTCCCTTCATAAATGTTACCTTACTCACACTCCAACAGCACATCACATCATAGAAACCACTTGCCTCCACTCCCTCCTTTCTAATGCTTCACACAAGCCTGCTGGATGTCCAAGCCCCAAGCACGCAAAACATTATTAGCACCATCCCTCCAACCTTTCCTGGGACCATCCCTACCACCCCTTCCCGTCACCCCCATATTTAAACACTCTCCCATTCATTCTGTTTTGCTCCATCCTCTCTAAATGTCCAAACCACCTCAACAACCCCTCCTCCTCAGCCCTCTGAATAACACTGATCAAAACCCTCACTTTCTAATCTCAAAACTCCGAATTTTGTACACAGTATTTACATTACACATTGCCCTATGATATACCTGGAGTTTACCTGGAGAAAGTTCCGGGGATCAACGCCCCCGCGGCCCGGTCTGTGACCAGGCCTCATGGTGGATCAGCGCCTGATCAACCAGGCTGTTACTGCTGGCTGCACGCAAACCAACGTACGAGCCACAGCCCGGCTGGTCAGGTACCGACTTTAGGTGCTTGTCCAGTGCCAGCTTGAAGACTGCCAGGGGTCTATTGGTAATCCCCCTTATGTATGCTGGGAGGCAGTTGAACAGTCTCGGGCCCCTGACACTTACTGTATGGTCTCTTAACGTGCTAGTGACACCCCTGCTTTTCATTGGGGGGATGTTGCATCGTCTGCCGAGTCTTTTGCTTTCGTTGTGAGTGATTTTCGTGTGCAAGTTCGGTACTAGTCCCTGTAGGATTTTCCAGGTGTATATAATCATGTATCTCTCCCGCCTGCGTTCTAGGGAGTACAGGTTCAGGAACTTCAAGCGATCCCAGTAATTGAGGTGTTTTATCTCCGTTATGCGCGCCGTGAAGGTTCTCTGTACATTTTCTAGGTCAGCAATTTCACCTGCCTTGAAAGGTGCTGTTAGTGTGCAGCAATATTCCAGCCTAGATAGAACAAGCGACCTGAAGAGTGTCATCATGAGCTGGGCATCCCTCATTTTGAAGGTTCTCGTTATCCGTCCTGTCATTTTTCTAGCAGATGTGATTGATACAATGTTATGGTCCTTGAAGGTGAGATCCTCCGACATGATCACTCCCAGGTCTTTGACGTTGGTGTTACGCTCTATTTTGTGGCCAGAATTTGTTTTGTACTCTGATGAAGTTTTAATTCCCTCCTGAGGAATTTAAACAGTTATATTAGGTAAGGTTTTTAAGTTAGATCTGATCCAAAAATATAACATTTTATATTATGGTCAATAAAAAATATAAATTATCAATCTGTAATTTTTTTTTATTTTCTTGGGGGGGGGAATTACAATTTTTAATGGAGTTCGGCCTATTCGGCAAGTTCGGTTTATTAGGCAACTGACTGTCGCACCAACCAGCTGCTTCGGCAGTCCAGTACAGAAAAGAATGGTGGAAGATGAGAAGCAGTTTGAAGTAATCAGTCCCTCAGCTTGGAGATGGTGTGTTTAGTCCATTAGTCTTGATAATAATATGCCATATGCACGGAGAAGAGGTTTATATATTGCAGACAGGTGAGGCGAAGCAGCTGGAGGCGGCGTTACTGGTGGACAAAGTCCACGAGTGGAAGTAAGTCACAGGTTAGTCAAGTGTTGACGCATTTTATGTACCAAGATTACATAATGTTGTGTATGACAGATATTATTATATAAATAATTGAGAGAACCGACAAGTTGATGATTAAGAAACTTGTGCAACACTTAGAAATCTTTACTGAGGAAAATTTTTGCCAGCTAGTGACTTCATCAGTCCAGGACTGAACACATCTCGAGAATGAGGAACTGATTATCTCAAACTCCTTCACATCTTCCACTTTTTTTAAACATTGGATTGATGAAGCCACTAGCTGGCGAAACGTATCTACAGTTAAGATTCACAAGTGTCGAACAAATGTCACAGTCATCGGAGGACAGAGACTACAGACCTCACTCACTCAAGAAGAAAGACCTAGGAGTGAACATGCTGTCGAGCATATCTCGAGTAGCACAAATCAAACAAATTAATACCACAGCGAATGTTCATTTGACAAATCTTAAAATAGATTTCTGGAATATCGACAAAATGTCGTTCAGGGTCTTATATATACAGCATATGTCAGGCCCATCTTGAAGTATGCAACACCAGCTCGGCATTCACATCTGCCGAAGCACGTCGAGAAACTGGGAAGTGCAGAAGTTTGCAACGAGACTAGTCCTCGAGGTAAGAAGGTGTAAGAGCACAGCTGGAAGCTAAAAACCAGATGAGTCACAAGGATGTTAGGAAATGTTTCTTTAGCCCCAGGGCTGCCAGGAAGCGAAACGACCTGGGCAGCGATGTGATGCAGGCAGGGTCAATACTTAGTTTTAAGAATAGGTATATGGCTGAGGGAGCCAGAATAGAGCGAACTCAACAGCGGCTAACAGAGAGGCAGAGTCAGGAATCAACATCTGCAACCACATATAAGTACACTTAAATTGTATACAGTACTGGCAAGATGAAGAATTAGACACATGTGTAACATCTGGGTATCTCTATCTGTAGACGTTTCTCCCAACCAGTGTCTTTATCAATGCAATACAAGGACATAATGTGAAGAATTACAAACAAAAGATGTGGTAATCAATCCCTCAGCCTTGGACGGTGCTCGTCACCAACACCAAGGCTGAGGGACTGATTACCTCACCTTTTGTATATAATTCTTCGTATTATGTTCTTGACTTGTATTGAAAAAGTCACTGGTTAGCGAAACGTCTACAAAGATATCCAGATGTTTCACATGTGTCTAATTCTACGCATATAGGTGAGTAAGGGATTAGGAAGTAGAGCTCAACTCTAGGAGACACAGCAGAGACGAGTATGTGTCATGGCTTTTGTAATATTGTACAGGTGTTTTTTTTTACCCTAGTCATTGTTAAGGAAATTTCCATGTGTTTTCCAAGTGTGTACGAGTGAGGTGGAGAAAGCTGCAGGGGACACAGACCTGGGATCCCCGGAGCTGAGCACAGCACCACCTGCCTCAAGTGACCACTTATGCTGCTATGATGACTCCACCGTACTAACCCTCACACACACACACACACACACACACACACACACACACACACACACACACACACACACACACACACACACACACACACACACACACACACACACACGGAAGGAATAGACTCTGAGGTGTCCCTGTTTGCAGATGACGTGAAGTTGATGAGAAGAATTCACTCGATCGAAGACCAGGCAGAACTACAAAGGGATCTGGACAGGCTGCAGACCTGGTCCAGCAATTGGCTCCCGGAGTTCAATCCCACCAAGTGCAAAGTCATGAAGATTGGGGAAGGGCAAAGAAGGCCGCAGAAGGAGTACAGTCTAGGGGGTCAAGACTACAAACCTCACTCAAGGAAAAAGATCTTGGGGTGAGTATAACACCAGGCACATCTCCTGAAGCGCACATCAACCAAATAACTGCTGCAGCATATGGGCGCCTAGCAAACCTCAGAACAGCATTCCGACATCTTAATAAGGAATCATTCAGGACCCTGTACACGTGTTACGTTAGGCCCATATTGGAGTATGCGGCACCAGTTTGGAACCCACACCTAGCCAAGCACGTGAAGAAACTAGAGAAAGTGCAAAGGTTTGCAACAAGACTAGTCCCAGAGCTAAGAGGTATGTCCTACGAGGAGAGGTTAAGGGAAATCAACCTGACGACACTGGAGGACAGGAGAGATAGGGGGGACATGATAACGACATACAAAATACTGAGAGGAATTGACAAGGTGGACAAAGACAGGATGTTCCAGAGATATGACACAGTAACAAGGGGACACAGTTGGAAGCTGAAGACACAGATGAATCACAGGGATGTTAGGAAGTATTTCTTCAGCCACAGAGTAGTCAGTAAGTGGAATAGTTTGGGAAGCGATGTAGTGGAGGCAGGATCCATACATAGCTTTAAGCAGAGGTATGATAAAGCTCACGGCTCAGGGAGAGTGACCTAGTAGCGATCAGTGAAGAGGCGGGGGCCAGGAGCTCGGACTCGACCCCCGCAACCTGAACTAGGTGAGTACAACTAGGTGAGTACACAACTAGGTGAGTACACACACACACACACACACACAAACACAGAAGTGTCCCTGTTTGGAGATGATGTGAAGCTGATGAGAAGGATTAAATCGGATGAGGATGAGGCAGGACTGCAAAAAAGACCTGGACAGGCTGGACACGTAGTCCAGCAACTGGCTTCTCGAATTCAACCCTGCCAAATACAAAGTCATGAAGATTGGGGAAGGGCAAAGAAGACCGCAGACAGAGTATAGGCTAGGTGGGCAAAGGCTGCAAACCTCACTCAGGGAGAAAGATCTTGGGGTGACCATAACACC
>NC_069417.1:25373740-25391240 GCF_026875155.1 Cherax quadricarinatus | reverse complement strand
ACAAAGCTCTATATGGCGCTTTACACAAAGCTCTATATGGCGCTTTACACAAAGCTCTATATGGCGCTTTACACAAAGCTCTATATGGCGCTTTACACAAAGCTCTATATGGCGCTTTACACAAAGCTCTATATGGGCTTTACACAAAGCTCTATATGGCGCTTTACACAAAGCTCTATATGGCGCTTTACACAAAGCTCTATATGGCGCTTTACACAAAGCTCTATATGGCGCTTTACACAAAGCTCTATATGGAGCTTTACATAAAGCTCTACATGGCGCTTTGCAAAAAGCTCTATATGGCGCTTTACACAAAGCTCTATATGGCGCTTTACACAAAGCTCTATATGGAGCTTTACATAAAGCTCTACATGGCGCTTTGCACAAAGCTCTATATGGCGCTTTACACAAAGCTCTATATGGAGCTTTACACAAAGCTCTATATGGAGCTTTACAAAAAGCTCTATATGGCGCTTTACAAAAAGCTCTATATGGCGCTTTACACAAAGCTCTATATGGAGCTTTACACAAAGCTCTATATGGAGCTTTACACAAAGTTCTATATGGCGCTTTACAAAAAGCTCTATATGGCGCTTTACACAAAGCTCTATATGGCGCTTTACACAAAGCTCTATATGGCGCTTTACACAAAGCTCTATATGGAGCTTTACACAAAGCTCTATATGGAGCTTTACATAAAGCTCTATGTGGAGCTTTACACAAAGCTCTATATGGCGCTTTACACAAAGCTCTATATGGCGCTTTACACAAAGCTCTATATGGCGCTTTACATAAAGCTCTATATGGCGCTTTACACAAAGCTCTATATGGAGCTTTACATAAAGCTCTATGTGGCGCTTTACACAAAGCTCTATATGGCGCTTTACACAAAGCTCTATATGGCGCTTTACAAAAAGCTCTATATGGCGCTTTACACAAAGCTCTATATGGCGCTTTACACAAAGCTCTATATGGCGCTTTACACAAAGCTCTATATGGAGCTTTACACAAAGCTCTATATGGAGCTTTACATAAAGCTCTATGTGGAGCTTTACACAAAGCTCTATATGGCGCTTTACACAAAGCTCTATATGGCGCTTTACACAAAGCTCTATATGGCGCTTTACATAAAGTCTATATGGCGCTTTACACAAAGTCTAATGAGCTTTACAAAAGTTATATGGCGCTTTACACAAAGCTCTATATGGCGCTTTCAAAGCTCTATATGGCGCTTTACACAAAGCTCTATATGGCGCTTTACACAAAGCTCTGTATGGCGCTTTACACAAAGCTCTATATGGCGCTTTACACAAAGCTCTATATGGCGCTTTACACAAAGCTCTATATGGAGCTTTACATAAAGCTCTATATGGAGCTTTACACAAAACTCTATATGGCGCTTTACACAAAGCTCTATATGGCGCTTTACACAAAGCTCTATATGGCGCTTTACACAAAGCTCTATTGGCGCTTTACACAAAGCTCTATATGGCGCTTTACATAAAGCTCTATATGGAGCTTTACACAAAGCTCTATATGGCGCTTTACACAAAGCTCCATATGTCGCTTTACACAAAGCTCTATATGGAGCTTTATATAAAGCTCTATATGGCGCTTTACACAAAGCTCTATATGGCGCTTTACACAAAGCTCTATATGGCGCTTTACACAAAGCTCTATATGGCGCTTTACACAAAGCTCTATATGGCGCTTTACACAAAGCTCTATATGGCGCTTTACACAAAGCTCTATATGGCGCTTTACATAAAGCTCTATATGGAGCTTTACACAAAACTTTATGTGGCGCTTTACACAAAGCTCTATATGGCGCTTTACAAAGCTCATAGAGCTTTACCAAACTTATGTGGCGCTTTACACAAAGCTCTATATGGAGCTTTACATAAAGCTTGATATGGAGCTTTACACAAAGCTCTATATGGCGCTTTACACAAAGCTCTATATGGCGCTTTACACAAAGCTCTATATGGCGCTTTACACAAAGCTCTATATGGCGCTTTACACAAAGCTCTATATGGCGCTTTACATAAAGCTCTACATGGCGCTTTACACAAAGCTCTATATGGCGCTTTACATAAAGCTCTATATGGCGCTTTACACAAAGTCTATGGCGCTTTAACAAACTATGGCGCTTTACACAAAGTTCTATATGGCGCTTTACACAAAGCTCTATATGGCGCTTTACACAAAGCTCTATATGGCGCTTTACATAAAGCTCTATATGGAGCGTTACACAAAACTCTATATGGCGCTTTACACAAAGCTCTATATGGAGCTTTACATAAAGCTCTATATGGAGCTTTACACAAAACTCTATTTGGCGCTTTATACAAAGCTCTATATGGAGCTTTACATAAAGCTTTATATGGAGCTTTACACAAAGCTCTATATCTAGGTTTACACAAAGCTCTATATGGCGCTTTACACAAAGCTCTATATGGCGCTTTACACAAAGCTCTATATGGAGCTTTACACAAAGCTCTATATGGCGCTTTACACAAAGCTCTATATGGAGCTTTACACAAAGCTCTATATGGCGCTTTACACAAAACTTTACATAAGCTTTACATAAAACTTTACACAAAGCTTTACATATATCTACAAAAACTTTTCATAAAGCTCTACAAAAGTTTTGCACAAAGCTATATATAAAGTCTCCGTATAAAGCTTTACATAAAGCTCTACACAGCACAGGAAGCTCTACAAACCACTGCACAATCCACGAAGCTCTTCGGAGCGAAACATAATCGCAACAAAAGAGAGTTGTGAGAGTCAGCGTTTGTTGGTCCTTCTCTCTCTCTCTCTCTCTCTCTCTCTCTCTCTCTCTCTCTCTCTTCTCTCTCTCTCTCTCTCTCTCTCTCTCTCTCTCTCTCGTATGGTCTGTGTCAGTGTATATATACAGAGAGTTTAAGTTAATTCCTCTTTGGGACTAAATAGCTGGTACAGTCAGAGAGCTGGTGCAGTCAGAGATCTAGTACAGTCAGAGAGCTGGTGCAGTCAGAGAGCTGGTGCAGTTAGAGAGCTGGTACAGTCAGAGAGCTGGTGCAGTCAGAGATCTAGTACAGTCAGAGAGCTGGTGCAGTCAGAGAGCTGGTGCAGTTAGAGAGCTGGTACAGTCAGAGAGCTGGTGCAGTCAGAGAGCTGGTGCAGTCAGAGAGCTGATGCAGTCAGAGAGCTGGTGCAGTCAGATATCTGGTACAGTCAGAGAGCTGGTGCAGTCAGAGAGCTGATGCAGTCAGAGAGCTGGTGCAGTCAGAGAGCTGGTGCAGTCAGAGAGCTGGCAGAGTCAGAGAGCTGGTGCAGTCAGAGAGCTGGTGCAGTCAGAGAGCTGGTGCAGTCAGAGAGCTGGCACAGTCAGAGAGCTGGTGCAGTCACATACAGAGGCATCAGGTGCAGTATTGATATAAAGATGATGTCATCAGTCCATCAACCTCTGAGAAATAGTACTTGAGGTGGTCAGTCCCTCAGGGGTTCAACTCCATGGTCTGGAACGATGTGAAGGTCGAGCACGAGAATGGGATCTTAAATATAATATTGGGTGATTAAAGGTAAGCTTATAAAAAAATTAAGAAGAAAAAAACATTGGAATGGGAATTTGAAGAACAAAATAATGTGTTGAGAGGAAGTGGAACACTGATTGTTGATTGTTGATTGTGATTGTGTTGAGATGTATCAAGAAACAAAACTAAAAAGTAACATGATCAGTAGAAGCAACACACACACACACACACACAACACACACCACACACACACACACACACACACACACACACACACACACACACACACATACACACACAAGCACACACACACACACACACACACACACCACACACACACACACACACACACACACACACACACACACACACACACACACACACAACTAAGCTAAGCTAAGCTAAGACTCGACCCCTGCAACCACAAATAGGTGAGTACACACACACACACACACACGCGCACTTTTGATGCTATGAAAATGACATAGCATCAAAAGTAAAGACTGACCCGAAGCTGTTGTACAGCCACATCAGGAGGAAAACAACAGTCAAGGACCAGGTAATCAGTCTGAGGAAGGGTGATGGGGAATTCACAAGAAACGACCAAGAGGTATGTCAGGAGCTCAACACAAGATTTAAAGACGTATTTACAGTGGAAACCAGTAGGACTCCAGGAAATCAGAACAGGGGGGCACACCAGCAAGTGCTGGATGAGGTACATATAACCAAGGAGGAGGTGAAGAAGCTGCTATGCGAACTTGACACCTCAAAGGCGGTGGGACCAGACAACATCTCTCCATGGGTCCTTAAAGAGGGAGCAGAGATATTGTGTGAGCCATTAACAAAGATCTTCAACACATCATTTGAAACTGGGCAATTCCTTGAGGTATGGAAAATGGCAAATGTAGTCCCAATTTTTAAAAAGGGAGACAGACATGAGGCACTAAACTACAGACCTGTATCACTAACGTGTATAGTATGCAAGGTCATGGAGAAGATCATCAGGAGGAGAGTGGTGGGGCACCTGGAAAGAAACAAGTGTATAATTGACAACCAGCACGGTTTCAGGGAAGGAAAATCCTGTGTCACAAACCTATTAGAGTTTTATGACAAGGTGACAGAAGTAAGACAAGAGAGAGGGGTGGATCGACTGCATATTTTTGGACTGCAAGAAGGGCCCTTTGACACAGTTCCTCACAAGAGGTTACTGCAAAAGCTAGAGGATCAGGCACACATAACAGGAAAGGCACTGCAATTGATCAGAGAATATCTGACAGGGAGGCAACAACGAGTCATGGTACGCGACGAGGTGTCAGAGTGGGCGCCTGTGACAAGCGGGGTTCCACAGGGGTCAATTCTAGGACCTGTGCTGTTCTTGGTATATGTGAACGACATAACGGAAGGGATAGACTCAGAAGTGTCCTTGTTTGCAGATGATGCGAAATTAATGAGAAGAATCAAATCGGATGAGGATCAGGCAGGACTACAAAGAGACCTGGACAGGCTACAAGCCTGGTCCAGCAACTGGCTCCTTGAGTTTAACCCTGCCAAATGCAAAGTCATGAAGACTGGGGAAGGGCAAAGAAGACCGCAGACACAATATAGTTTAGATGGCCAAAGACTGCAAACCTCACTCAAGGAAAAAGATCTGGGGGTGAGTATAACACCGAGCATATCTCCTGAGGCGCACATCAATCAGATAACTGCTGCAGCATACGGGCGCCTGGCAAACCTACGGATAGCGTTCCGATACCTCAGTAAGGATTCGTTTAAGATTCTGTATACCATTTACGTCAGGCCCATACTGGAGTATGCAGCACCAGTTTGGAATCCACACCTAGTCAAGCACGTCAAGAAATTAGAGAAAGTGCAAAGGTTTGCAACAAGACTAGTCCCAGAGCTACGGGGATTGTCATACGAAGAAAGGTTGAGGGAAATCGGCCTGACGACACTGGAGGACAGGAGGGTCAGGGGAGACATGATAACGACATATAAAGTACTGCGCGGAATAGACAAGGTGGACAAAGACGGGATGTTCCACAGATGGGACACAGACACAAGAGGTCACAATTGGAAGTTGAAGGCTCAGATGAATCAAAGGGATGTTAGGAAGTATTTCTTCAGTCATGGAGTAGTCAGGCCGTGGAATAGCCTAGAAAGTGACGTAGTGGAGGCGGGAACCATACATAGTTTTAAGGCGAGGTATGATAGAGCTCATGGAGCAGGGAGAGAGAGGACCTAGTAGCAATCAGCGAAGAGGCGGGGCCAGGAGCTGTGAATCGACCCCTGCAACCACAAATAGGTGAGTACACACACACACACACACACACACACACACACACACACACACCTCACTAACACACACACACACACACACACACACACACACACACACACACACACACACACACACACACACACACACCCTCACTAACACACACACACACACACACACACACACACACCTCACTAACACACACACACACACACACACACACACACACACCTCACTAACACACACACACGCACACATAAGTTATCAATAACAAATGTCATGCAGCAGGCTCAGCACTGTAACCACTTAGCCACAGCGGTTACAATAGGATGACCTTACAACCAGCACCTCTGTGAAGTGACTTTATGAGCGTCCCCAGGTACGAGGCAGCTGCAGGAGGAGCTGGTGAGGGTAGTGTGAAGCTGGTGAGGGTAGTGGGAAGCTGGTGAGGGTAGTGTGAAGCTGGTGAGGGTAGTGTGAAGCTGGTGAGGGTAGTGTGAAGCTGGTGAGGGTAGTGGGAAGCTGGTGAGGGTAGTGAGAAGCTGATGAGGGTAGTGTGAAGCTGGTGAGGGTAGTGTGAAGCTGGTGAGGGTAGTGAGAAGCTGGTGAGGGTAGTGTGAAGCTGGTGAGGGTAGTGAGAAGCTGGTGAGGGTAGTGAGAAGCTGGTGAGGGTAGTGGGAAGCTTACCGATCGTTCTGTTTACCAGAACGATTGATAAGCAGTTCTTCGTGCACCTGCTACTTGTAGCACACTTGACCTAGGCACACACCTGACCAGGGTACACACCTGACCTAGGTACACACCTGACCAAGGTACACACCTATCCTAGGTACACATCTGACCTAGGTACACACTTGACCTAGGTACACACCTGACCTAGGTACACACTTGACCTAAGTACACACTTTCCTCTTCCTGTATTGCCTTATATTCCGTGGGAACGCATTCTTCTGGAAGGAACTGAAGCCTACAAGTCTTAACTAATCAGATAAGACAGGAAGCTGGAAGTCAGAGTGCTGAGCGAAGACGAACAAAAGACAAAATAAGTTGTGTGATGAGTTAGTTCAAAATTCTTGACTGATGGTTCCTTTGAACATGTGTCCCATATGAAAGAAATTACAAAAAACGCGTGAGTGCAAATATGAAAAAAAAAAATCCCACCGTGAAAATAGGAAATGAAACCTGGCTGCTTTCATGTGCTTACATATATATCCTCTAAAGTTGTGTTTGTGTAAATACACACATCTTTATTTCATATTTTCACTGGTATTTTTTTCGTTTGACACGTATATGATGGAGAATCTTACCTAAGTTACCGGCGGCGTGTTTTAGGAGTGTTGTTGACGGGTCGTGTAGAGTACCTAACAAAAACACAGTTTCTGTGAGGTACACAACAGTGTTAGCTGGTCGAGTATAATGGAAACTCCGCTTCTATCTTCCGCATCGTTGAAGGTTGCTTTACTCTGTTCATTGTTGAGTCAATGTGTGCCAGTGAGAGCGATGCTATTGTCACGGGACGAGACAACGCAAATCAAAAACTAACTGAAATTAAACTGGATCGTACAGAGGTGGAGCACATAGCTGCCTTGTACACAACATTTCCTGTACCCTGAGAGCCTCTTCGTAGTCTCTCAGGGTGATGAAGCCTCACAAGAAATCCTTATCTTTATTTTCGTTATTGATTTTCAAAAAAAAAAACAGGAATCTTGTGTTCATTTGTTTCTTCAAGTATTTACCTAAGCCATCCATATTGCAACAGCGTTCAAAATAAAATATACAACTTGGGCTGAACCTTCCCTCTTTTGTTCATCCATAATGAACGTGGTGAGGGAAGATGCGAGTGTTCAGATGACTTTATCAACATCCTGGTGATCACGGTGTCCTCTACATGACACCCCCTACATCCGACTCCCTTGACCCGACACCCCTACATTTGACACCCCTACATATGACACCCTCTACATCCGACACCCAACACCACAGCACAATACACAGTACTCTCATACCTCCACCAATATATCCCTCCCCATTAACTTCAACTCTTCGCATCTATCTGTCTACCTTCTTTGCGAAACCAGTTACGTGTATCAAACATTAAAAACCACTATTGTGATGGTGTGTAATCCTTCACCTTCCCCTAGCGGTGATGTAATGGGTGAAGACTGCAATATTTGTGCCTTGCAAGGCCGTCTCTACTGTTTCTTCTAGTGTAGGGAAAAAGATACAAACATAATCAAGACTTATTTTGAGGAAGACGTTTCGCCACTGGTAATGTCGGTATAAATATTGCTGTACTTTTAGTGTTTCTTGTAAAAACCACTGGGCTTCTGGAGAAGAGTTTATCACTTATTCTCGAGTCCATCCGCGAGTACATCTCTCACTTCTTGATGTGAAGATGGTCACGTTTACATGAAATAACACCAATTAACAAACACAGTGTGTATGTATAACACATATAACAAACACAGTATGTATTTATAACACAGACAACAGTGTGTCTATATAAAATTCAAACAAAGACAGTGTGTTTATGTAGAGTACAAAGAAGGTGAAGCAGGAACACCAGATATAAATCAACACAGGACGTCCGCAGCTCGACTCTTACACATGACCGCCATATATCTGTTTGTTGTCTCTAGGTCCTGCCAATGAGTTGAAGCAGTTCGTAGCTGCTGTTGTTGCTTCTGCTGCTGCTGCTGTTGTTGCTGTTGTTGCTGCTGTTGTTGTTGTTGTTGTTGCTGCTGCTCTAGTAAAACCTACAGGTAGACCATGGGAACCTCGTCCTGTGTTGTGAGGTAGACAGGTCTTAGCTTGGTTCAGTATCGTCTATGTCAGTGTTTTTGGAAGAGCCAGAGACTACAAAAATGAAAGAAAACAAAACACTATCTACCTCACAAGACATCACACTCTCATCAGGTCACTACCTGTCTCTCACACCCTCACCAGGTCACTATCTGTCTCTCACACCCTCACCAGGTCACTACCTGTCTCTCACACCCTCACCAGGTCACTATCTGTCTCTCACACCCTCACAGGTCACTATCTGTCTCTCACACCCTCACCAGGTCACTATCTGTCTCTCACACCCTCACCAGGTCACTACTTGTCTTTCACACCCTCACCAGGTCACTATCTGTCTCTCACACCCTCACCAGGTCACTACCTGTCTCTCACACCCTCACCAGGTCACTACCTGTCTCTCACACCCTCACCAGGTCACTATCTGTCTCTCACACCCTCACCAGGTCACTATCTGTCTCTCACACCCTCACCAGGTCACTATCTGTCTCTCACACCCTCACCAGGTCACTACCTGTCTCTCACACCCTCACCAGGTCACTACTTGTCTTTCACACCCTCACCAGGTCACTATCTGTCTCTCACACCCTCACCAGGTCACTACCTGTCTCTCACACCCTCACCAGGTCACTACCTGTCTCTCACACCCTCACCAGGTCACTACCTGTCTTTCATACCCTCACCAGGTCACTATCTGTCTCTCACACCCTCACCAGGTCACTACCTGTCTCACACACCCTCACCAGGTCAATACCTGTCTCTCACACCCTCACCAGGTCACTACCTGTCTCTCACACCCTCACAGGTCACTATCTGTCTCTCACACCCTCACCAGGTCACTATCTGTCTCTCACACCCTCACCAGGTCACTACCTGTCTCTCACACCCTCACCAGGTCAATACCTGTCTCTCACACCCTCACCAGGTCACTACCTGTCTCTCACACCCTCACCAGGTCACTATCTGTCTCTCACACCCTCACCAGGTCACTATCTGTCTCTCACACCCTCACCAGGTCACTACCTGTCTCTCACACCCTCACCAGGTCACTATCTGTCTCTCACACCCTCACCAGGTCACTACTGTCTCTCACACCCTCACCAGGTCACTATCTGTGTCTCACACCCTCACCAGGTCACTATCTGTCTCTCACACCCTCACCAGGTCACTACCTGTCTCTCACACCCTCACCAGGTCATACCTGTCTCTCACACCCTCACCAGGTCACTACCTGTCTTCACACCCTCACCAGGTCACTATCTGTCTCTCACACCCTCACCAGGTCACTACCTGTCTCTCACACCCTCACCAGGTCACTACCTGTCTCTCACACCTCACCAGGTCCTACCTGTCTCTCACACCCTCACAGGTCACTACCTGTCTCTCACACCCTCACAGGTCACTATCTGTCTCTCACACCCTCACCAGGTCACTACTGGTCTCTCACACCCTCACCAGGTCACTACCTGTCTCTCACACCTACCAGGTCACTACCTGTCTCTCACACCCTCACCAGGTCACTACCTGTCTCTCACACCCTCACCAGGTCAATACCTGTCTCTCACACCCTCACAGGTCACTACCTGTCTCTCACACCTCACCAGGTCACTACCTGTCTCTCACACCTCACCAGGTCATACCTGTCTCTCACACCCTCACCAGGTCACTACCTGTCTCTCACACCCTCACCAGGTCACTACCTGTCTCTCACACCCTCACCAGGTCACTACCTGTCTCTCACACCCTCACCAGGCCACTACCTGTCTCTCACACCCTCACCAGGTCACTACCTGTCTCTCACACCCTCACCAGGTCACTACCTGTCTCTTACACCCTCACCAGGTCACTACCTGTCTCTCACACCCTCACCAGGTCACTACCTGTCTCTCACACCCTCACCAAGCCACTACCTGTCTCTCACACCCTCACCAGGTCATTTACCTGTCTCTCACACCCTCACCAAGCCACTACCTGTCTCTTACACCCTCACCAGGTCACTACCTGTCTCTCACACCCTCACACCAGGTCACTACCTGTCTCTTACACCCTCACCAGGTCATACCTGTCTCTCACACCCTCACAGGTCACTACCTGTCTCTCCAACCACTCACCAAGCCACTACCTGTCTATCACACCTCACCAGGTCACTACTGTCTCTCACACCTAAACCAGGTCATACCTGTCTCTCACACCTCACAGGTCACTACCTGTTCTCTCACACCCTCACCAGGTTCACTACCTGTCTCTCATACCCTTCACCAGGTAACTACCTGTCTCTCCACACCTCACCAAAGGTCACTACTGCCCTTCACACCATCACCGGTCACTACCTGTCTCTCACACCTCATAACAACGAACACTACAACAACAACAACAACAAACAAAACAATCAACAATATAATTAATAATAATAATAATTAATAAAATTAATAATAATAATAATAATAATAATAATATTTGCTTGTTTTCTGTCCTAATTTCAATATTATTTATTCAGGGCAAACTAAAATAATTATTTTCAGATAGAGGGGAACCTCCTTAAACAGCAGGGGTGCCACAGCACCTGGGCCAAGGGGGGAAGAGGATGGGAAACTCAGCTTCCTTGGTATCAAGATCCCAGCATCTTCCCTTCCCTGTATGGAGATTCCCTAAAAAAAATTTTTTTTGAGCTAATTTGTTTATTTGAAAAATAAGTTCGCGTTTTTTTTTATTCTTCAGCCAAAATTATAGGAAAAAAATCTTAGATTTTACTACAAGCCCTTGAGAAACAATAATAGTTTGTATGTAGTGTTTTTACTCCCCTTTGTATGTGGTGCAGGGGTCGAGTCAGTCCTGCCCGCTCTTCACTGTTTTCGCCACTAGGTCCTCTTCTCTCTGTCTTCTTCCTGGCCACGGCTTTATCTATACTTTCATCTTAAAACGATGTATGGTTCCTGCTCCCTACATCACTTACCAGATGTTCCACTTCCTGACACAGTGTATAGAGTCTTGAACGATTCCTTACTGAGGTATCAGACTGTTGTTCTTAGGTTTGCCAGGCGCTCATGTGCTGCAGCAGTTATCTGGTTGATGTGTAGCTCTAAAAATAGGTTAGATGTATACATGAGTAGGTGTGGGTGTGTGTGAGTTGGACCTGACTAGCTTGTGCTACTAGGTCTGATGCCGTGTTCCTTCCTTAAGTGAATGTGACCTGAACTGACTGGGTTTGGTAATGTACGTGAAGAAATGACAACAATAATAAAAATTTATTAATAATAAAATAATAATAATAATAATAATAATAATAATAATAATAATAATAATAATAATAATAATAATAATAATAATTATTATTATTATTATTATTATTATTATTATTATAATTATTATAGTACATAAGTTGGATTTAGGACTTTACGTGTAGTGAACGTTATCTACTGGGCGTCTCTTTCTTCCTACTCTGTTTCAAAAGTATTAGTTCCTTCTCGCACGATCATCTTTATTCTTCTAAACATAACATTAAACAATTTACTAACATGTATTTCAAACGTAATTTACCCTCATGTCGATAAAGAATATCCCATACATCAACTAATACGATTTTGAGATCAAGGTAAGTCGGTGGTGGTTCAGAAGCAAGTTGGTTCAGGCGGAAAGTGAACCAAATGTAGCGCTAATGAACGAAGGTCTGTGAGGGGGTTCCCTAGCAGGCTATAAGAGGGAGAAGTGTGGCGAAGAGAGTCATTCTACTTCAGGCAGTCGGAGGAGCAACACCACGTTTGCCATGGAGTCCATTCAGGTGAATATTAACATTTCACTCTTGCCAGTATTGTCTGTGCTGCCAGGACGTCCAGTGAACAGTTTTGTTGTGCTTGTGTGTAGTGAGGAAACTGTGTCGAATATCTTGTGTCTTGGAGAGGATTTTGTGCATTGAAGCGAGAACCTTGTGTACATAAGTGGGTGTGAGTTGGACCTTCTTATTATGGGCCAGTAGGCCTGCTGCAGTGCTTGGTCTGCTCCAAATTTAGTCTACTGCCACATTATCATATTGGAAATGGCATAAAATACAGACGAGCTGAGGATTAAGATGTGTGCAACAGTTAGGTATCTTTATTGATGAAATGTTTCGTCAGTCCATCAACCTATGGGAAAAACGTATTTGAGGTAGTCAGTCCCTCAGCCTGGAGAAGAGTTCAGCTCCATGGTCTGGAACATGTGGTTCCGTTCTCATGCTTCAGCTTCATTTCGCTCCAGACCATAGAGCTGAGCTCTTCTCCAGGCTGAGGGACTGACCACCCCAAACACATGTGTCTTAATCCTCAGCCTGTATTCTCGTTCTGTTGTGATTTGAGTGTTATGTCTCCCCGGAATGTCTACTCTCAGTTGGTGATTCCTGAAGGATAATTAGACGCTGTAACCTAGAAATATTTCAGCGGTTGTTGATATTTGATGAATGGTTTGAAAAACCGACAAGTTGAAGACTGAGACACTTGTGCAACATATGGGAATCTTTATGTTGCACAAGTGTCTCAATCTTCAACTTGTCGGTTTTTCAAACCATTCATCACAACTGTCAGACACTGCATCATCATGAGATCTTGTTACAAAGATTTCTTCAACACTTGTCCAACCTTCGGACGAAGACCAACTTCGACTAGTGGATGGTACCACTATGATCCCGCCTCCTCCTACTTCACCTCACCTCACTACAGTATATAAGCCACTGCTACGGCCCTATGCTGTACATTTTACAAGATTGATGAACTGAACACATCGACTCCTGGCTGAGGGACTGATTACCTCAAACTCCTTCCCTCTTTACACCTTTCTACATTGTATTGGACTGATGAAGCCACTGTGTGGCGAAACGTTTCCTGAATAAAGATTTCCGTGTGTTGCACAAGTATCTCAATCTTCAGTTGTTGATATTCAGGAACCAAGCGATACACGTAGCTATTTCCAGAGTAGACATGATGGGAAATGCACCAAACGAGAGGTAGACAAAATGGAAGTCGACCAAATAAGGACAGTAGACGAAATGAGCAACAGCCGGGTATCTTGGTTACATAAGATGTTTTGCCAACTGGTGGCTTTATCAGGTACAAAACTTGGGAATCTTCAGTCTTCAGAATAAAGATTCCCAAGTGTTATTTATCATCTTGTCGGTTTTCTAAGTCATTTATTCCAACACGTATACAAGTATACTGCAGGTATATACGGGGACAAAGACAAAAGACTAGAGAAACTGATGAAACATCTACAGAATAAAGATACCCAGTTGTTTCACAGGTGTTTAATTCATCATCTTGTATACCATTAATTTTTGTACATGTGTCTTACCAACCTGTGGGTAGTGTTTACCATTTTAATATTCAGTTCGATATCTCTATTGTCGAAACGTTTCGCCTATACAGTAAGCTTCTTCAGTCGAATGCAAGGGAGACAGCAGGAGTAGTGTAGATGTGATGATGATGTGTTCAGTCCACCACCCTCGAAGTAGTAGCATTGAGGGACTCACTTCCTAGTACTTCGAGGGTGAGAGACTTACCACATCATTTACACAGTTTCTGGTGTCTCTAGCATGAGTCAGAGGGCGCGCTGCCAGGCACCTCCAGTATTATGTTCTTGTAGAAACTGGACGAGTAACTAACATCACGAGAAATCAAGATGTTTGTTGCACATGGGTTTTACTCCTCGTCTGGATATCAGTAAGACATCAGTGTGTCCGTAAGTGTCCGTGAGTGAGTGTGGGTGAGTGTCCTCTTAAATGAGTAGTGTCAGCGTGGACGGGGTACAATCACCACCGTGTCGAGACATGTTCACAGCTTGGCTTCATCTCGTGTTCCGACCAGGGCAAAGAACGTTTTACACAGACAGACAGACACACACACACACACACACACATGCACACACACACACACACGCTCATGGAGCGGGGAGAGAGAGGGCCTAGTAGCAACCGGTGAAGAGGCGGGGCCAGGAGCTAGGACTCGACCCCTGCAACCACAAATAGGTGAGTACAAATAGGTGAGTACACACACACACACACACACACACACACACACAACACACACACACACACACACACACACACACACGACAAGGTGGACAAAGACGGGATGTTCCAGAGATGGGACACAGACACAAGAGGTCACAATTGGAAGTTGAAGACTCAGATGAATCAAAGGGATGTTAGGAAGTATTTCTTCAGTCATAGAGTAGTCAGGCCGTGGAATAGCCTAGAAAGTGACGTAGTGGAGGCGGGAACCATACATAGTTTTAAGGCGAGGTATGATAAAGCTCATGGAGCAGGGAGAGAGAGGACCTAGTAGCAATCAGCGAAGAGGCGGGGCCAGGAGCTATGAATCGACCCCTGCAACCACAAATAGGTGAGTACACACACACACACACACACACACACACACACACGCACATACACACACACACACACATAAACACATACACACACACACACACACACACACACACACACACACACACACACACACACGCACATTCACACACCGAGCACATCTCATGAGGCACACATCAACCAGATAACTCCTGCAGCATATGGGCTCCTGGCAAACCTGAGAATAGCGTTCCGGTGCCTTAGTAAGGAATCGCTCTAGACTCTATACACCGTGTACGTCAGGCCCATACTGGAGTACGCAGCACCTGTTTGGAACCCACACCTGGTCAAACACGTCAAGAAATTAGAGAAAATGCAAAGGTTTGCAAAAAGGCTGGTTCCAGAGCTATGGGGAATGTCCTATGAAGAAAGGTTAAGGGAAATCGGCCTGATGACACTGGAGGACAGGAGGGTCAGGGTAGACATGATAACGACATACAAAATACTGAGTGGAATTCACAAGGTGGACAGAGACAAGATGTTCCAGAGATGAGACACAGAAACAAGGGGTCACAATTGAAAGTTGAAGACTCAGATGAGCCAGAGAGATGTTAGGAAGTATTTCTTTAGTCATAGAGTTATCAGGAAGTGGAATAGTCTGGCAAGTGATGTAGTGGAGGCACGAACCATACATAGTTTTAAGACGAGGTATGATAAAGCTCATGGAGCAGGGAAAGAGAGGACCTAGTAGCGACCAGTGAAGAGGCGGGACCAGGAGCTATGTATCGACCCCTGCAATCACAAATAGGTGAGTACACACACACACATGCGCGCACGCACTCATGGATCAGTAGGCCTATTAGTAGAACCTGCCTAACATAGGCCTATTAATGGCATGAACCAGTAGGCCTACTGGTATGTCCTGCCCACCGTGAGCCAGTGGAGAACAGGTCTGGTGATACCAACACTGTGGAGACGCCCAGACACAGTTAAGAACGTAAGAAAGAAGGAAATTTATTACAGGAAACATTTGTCTTTCCACATGGGCCAGTAGACCTCCTGCAGTGCTCCTCCAGTCTAATAAGAAAGATGGAGCACTGCAGCAGGTCCACTGGCAGTAGGCCTGGCAGGTGTAACAGTGTACACAACAAGAATTAAAGAATGGTTCTTCTGCTCGGCTTCAAACTATCCATACTGTTGTATCCTGTAAGAAGGATAATGCCTCATAAGTTTAGTTAGAATAAGGTCCAAATCTCATAGTTTACTACAAATTATATGAAAGTCCCATGTTGGGGAGAATAGTCTGGGAACCTACCTAAAGGTACATGAGATTAAAACATTTAATATGCAACCGTTTGGCCAAAATTAGCTGATAATAGTATAAAATACTGACAAGTTGATGATAACATGAGAATATAAGAATGGTGGAACACTGCAGAAGGCCTGCTGACCCATACAAGGCAGGTCCTTATATATTGCAAAAAGTCGGTTATTTTGCAAAAAACATTTTTTATATATTACTTCAAGAAAAAAAAATTATTTAGAAGGCCGCACTTAATGCCCCAGAAGGCCGCATGCGTCCTTAAGACCGCAGGTTCCCCAACCCTTCTGTTGTCTTAGCAGCTAGTCAAATTTCTATACCATTTATAAGGAGCTTTGAAGTTGTTCCTCCGAGTCCTTGAACTGCTACTAACTGCTCCTTCTAGTTTACGTATATTAGGACTGAAGTAGCCATTTTTGGTGAAGCTTTCTTATTAAATAGCTAATTTTGTGCCTTAGGGTCTCTTTCACGACATTTTTGCCACAATGGTTGGATACATACCACTCATATATGGAGATAAATTGTATAAATATGTCCCTTCACATTCTTACATACAAACACAGTGATGATGCAGACTCCTTACTCATCTCCTTCACAGTTCCTTCCGTTCATTATCTCTCTCCTTATGTACTTCTTTCCTTTCTCCTTCGCCGAGGAAATCCACACAACCAATCACCAGACAACAAATCATCCACAAAAGGGAACATCCACACAACCAGTCCCAGACGCTCCCCAGGGGTCCCAGCCAGACAGGTTTGCCCCAAAATGTAGCTTACCAAGCGCACAGCTAGCATCACCAGCATCACATCCACCACAATCAAAGATACATATGAAAATTGCATATGTGTCTTATTCATCAACATGTCGGGACTGTCATATAAATTTTATCATCAATATGTTATTGTTTGTCACTGCCATTACCATCAAAACATAATTTCTGTCCAAGCCGGAAAAATTGGACACTTAGCGCCGCCCGTAAATACGGTCTGATGTTGGACTGGTAAATCTCTGACGGCCGAAACTTTTCTTTAATAAATACCCCGACACTACAATTATGAAAATGATATACTGTAGTGACAAGCAGATGAGTCAGACACATGTGGGTATCTGTTGCATGTGTGTCAAAACACTAGATTCATCTCATTCGCTCTCCCCAGACACTGACTCATTTAATGCAGTGGTGGGTCGTCAGGGGTGGGTCGTCAGTGGTGGGTCGTCAGGGATGGGTCAGTGGTGGGTCGTCAGGGGTGGGTCGT
>NC_069417.1:25366240-25368740 GCF_026875155.1 Cherax quadricarinatus | reverse complement strand
TAGTAGATGCATTGGTAGTGGTGGTAGTAGATGCGTTGGTAGTGGTGGTAGTAGATGGGTTGGTAGTGGTGGTGGTAGATGCGTTGGTAGTGGTGGTAGTAGATGCATTGGTAGTGGTAGTAGATGTGTTGGTAGTGGTGGTAGTAGATGCGTTGGTAGTGGTGGTGGTAGTGGTGGTGGTAGTGGTGGTAGTAGATGCGTTGGTAGTGGTGGTGGTAGTGATGATGGTAGTGGTGGTGGTAGTAGATGTGTTGGTAGTAGTGGTGGTAGTGGTGGTAGCAGATGCGTTGGTAATGGTGGTGGAGGTGGTGATAGTAGATGCGTCGGTAGTGGTGGTGGTAGTAGATGCGTTGGTAGTGGTGGTGGTAGTAGATGCGTTGGTAGTGGTGGTGGTAGTAGATGCTGGTAGTTGTGGTGGTAGTTTGATGTGTTGGTAGTAGTGGTTGTAATGGTGGTAGCAGATGCGTTGGTAATGGTGGTGGAAGTGGTGGTAGTAGATGCGTTGGTAGTGATGGTGGAAGTGGTGGTAGTAGATGCGTTGGTAGTGGTGGTGGTAGTAGATGCGTTGGTAGTGGTGGTGGAAGTGGTAGTAGTAGATGCGTTGGTAGTGGTGGTGGTAGTAGATGCGTTGGTAGTGGTGGTGGAAGTGGTGGTAGTAGATGCGTTGGTAGTGGTGGTGGTAGTAGATGCGTTGGTAGTGACGGTGGAAGTGGTGGTAGTAGATGCGTTGGCAATGGTGGCGGTAGCTGGTCAATATAGAGTTTATCATGGATAACTTCCTCTTGCTGCGTTGAAGTCTCCTGCTACATGACGGACAACTCGCTAATACATCATTCCTGCCGACCACCTCCTCCTCGTCCTCCTGGCTCCCCCACCTACAGCACACTGCTCCTTCGTATCTTCTTGTCTACTCAAGTGATTTTTATACAGTTTTTGCATAACATACGTAGCCCTTGTAGGAAGAACAAGTCACATGGGGATGGTAACATTTAGCTCTTAAGACTGCCATCCCTGTGTGGCTTGCATATATATATATATATATATATATATATATATATATATATATATAATATATATATATATAATATATATATATAATATATATATATATTATATATATATAATATAATATGTGTTGTGTGTGTGTGTGTGTGTGTGTGTGTGTGTGTGTGTGTGTGTGTGTGTGTGTGGTGGCTAATAGGTGATATTGGTCAATTATCAAGAGTTCATTTAAAATTAAGTTCTTTCTAAAATTTTCTCTTATACGTTTAAAGATATATACTTTTTCATTTATGTTAATATAAAAATTATTAATTTTGTCCCAGAAGAACCTTGGAAAACTTACCTAACCTTTTATAAAAAGTCGTTTAATTTTAGCCTATCCAACTAAATAATTTTTTTAGATAGGTTAGGTTAGGTTGGGTTTGGGTTTAGGTTATTTGGGGTTGGTTGGTTGGGTTAGGTAAGGTTTGTCGGGAAAAAACGGGACAAATTTTCCCTGACGGGGTTTAGTCAAGAGCCCCGCCTTTGGAGTTTTTGGTCATTGCCGGGCCTTCCGTGGCTTACCGGTCCCCCCCTTAAAAATTATGGTCATTTATAACCAGTCTATATTTTAGAAAATTTTTAAAAAATTTAAAAATAAACAAACACTGAAATATTTTTTTTTTTCATTATTTCAAAGATTTTTGGAAATTATTGCATACAAAATTGCATACACAATCTTCGCGGAAAGAAGATCGTTGTTTTTAAAGCCAAATCGCATTTTTTACTTATTCGGCACGACGTATATGTATATATAAGGGATTTGTTGCTTAGGAAATATTGATTTTTCCCGGGAACACTGATGTGTAAATTGTGTTGCTTGTTAGTTTCTAGACACTCTCCTACACCGGTGATCCCTGCAACACCGGTGATCCTTGCAATATGCTGGTGATCCTTGTAACAAATGGTGATCCTTGTAACACTGGTGATCCTTGTAACAACTGGTGATACCTGAAATATGCGTTTATCCTTGCAATATGCTGGTATCCTTTTCAATATGCTGGTGATCCCTGCAACACTGGTGATCCTTGCAACACTGGTGATCCTTGTAACACTGGTGATCCTTGTAACACTGGTGATACCTGAAATATGCTGGTGATCCTTGCAATATGCTGGTGATCCTTGCAATATGCTGGTGATCCTTGTAACACTGGTGATCCTTGTAATACTGGTGATACCTGCAATATGCTGGTGATCCTTGTAACACTGGTGATCCTTGCAATACTGGTGATACCTGGAATATGCTGGTGATCCTTGTAACACTGGTGATGCCTGAAATATGCTGGTGATCCTTGCAATATGCTGGTGATCCTTGTAACACTGGTGATGCCTGAAATATGCTGGTGATCCTTGCAATATGCTGGTGATCCTTGTAACACTGGTGATACCTGAAATATGCTGGTGATCCTTGCAATATACTGGTGATCGTTGTAACACTGGTGATCCTTGTAATACTGGT
>NC_069417.1:25293740-25361240 GCF_026875155.1 Cherax quadricarinatus | reverse complement strand
CAACATTAATGAAAAAAATATATCTTTAAACGTATAAGAAAATTTAGAAAGGACTTAATTTTAAATGAGTTCTTGCTAATTGACCAGTTTTACATATCGGAAACGACATATATATATATATATATATATATATATATATATATATATATATATATATATATATATATATATATATATATATATATATGGTGGTTAGGTTAGGTTAGGTTAGGTTAGGTTAGGTTAGGTTAGGTTGATGACTCCACTGGAACGTCTCATTCCTGTGTAGTCTTCAACAGCATTTCATATGGGGGGTAGTAATCAAGTAACAATAATGGAAATAAGGCGCAATAAGGGAGTAAAGGAAGGAGTGGGAGGAGAGGTGAGTTGAGTGACAGGAGTGAGGTAATGTGAAGTCACAGGTAACTACACCATCACCTCTCATTAACTCTACTCACCCTCTCAATACTAGAAATAAAATAATAAAATAGGAATAAGAAATAAATAACAGGGACGGTCAATATTACTGTTCTACTCAAACAGTTTATTAATAAGTCCTTTTACAATAAATTTGGGAACAGGAGAACACTATTGGGTTTAGATAAATGGGGTGGTACATAAACAGTGAGGTGGGGAATATAATTAACTGACAGAACTGAATATAAGTATAGTAGGTCAGTTCACCTCAGGAATTTAGACTCTAGCCACAGATTCCAAGACCTACACAGCACGAGCACTGCTCCAGCCAGTACTCTGCCCAGTGTCTCCAACAGTCTCCTCCAGAGACTCTCCAGCAGCCTTCTCCCAGAGCTCTGCACACAGGCAGCAGCTTCGCCAGAATCTCCTCTCTACCTGTTTCCTAGAGCTTATGTGGTCCTTAAAGAACTTCCCCATGAGGAGTAAACCACTTGTTTTCACACCAAAAGACTCACTGTCGTCTTCATGGACAAAAGACCTGAGACAGAGACGGCTCCAAGAGTCTTCCTACAGTATCACACTTCCCTTCCAAGCCAAAGGGTGTAACAATTTACACTAGTTAGTTAGGCCAACCTTTTGACCTCACAAGCACAGATGGCCTAAATCACGACCACAGAAAGTCGTCACCATCCATCAATTGTGTAACTCTAACATCAGTATTCCAAGGGTTCTCGCTCCACCCACCTCACTATGACAGAGAACCAGGAGACAGCTATGAGAGCCCGCGACGGGCAGTCAACTTCACTCTGCCCGTACCCTTCTCAAGGGCAACGTATGACTCGCATCTGGAACAGGTTCTTCCAACACAAGGACGTAAGAGAAAGATAGTAATGTGACCAAAATTAATGCTCACATTGTATATTCTACCTCATCATATTGCACATATTGCATTTGATATCTTCAAGATTAAGAATTGGACACGTGCAACATCTGGGCATCATATTTGGTGACGGTTCGCCATCCAGTTGCTTTATCAGTACAAATACAAGAACATAATGAGGAGAAAGACTGTATACAAAGGATAAGGTAATCAGTCCCTCAGTCTTGACGTTGGTGAAGAGTACCGTAGTCTTGAAGACTACCGTGCTTCAAGACTACCGTGCTCATCACCAGCACCAAGGCTGAGGGACTGATTATATCGTCTTTTGTTTATAGTTCTACTATCTTCATACATTGTACCGATAAAGCCACTGGATGTCGAAACGTTTACAAATAAAGATACCAGAATGTTGCACTTGTGTCTAATTACTCATCACCACCATCACGAGTACAACACCTCCTGGGCAGCTTTACTGAGGAGACGTTTCCCACAGAAATGGCTGCGTCAGTCCAGTTGCGGGGATAATAGTGCAGGCGGCGGAGACCTGGGGGAATATTATGGAGTACTGTTGTCTGTGTTGGACCGATGAAGCAACACTGGATTGGCAAAACATCTGCACAACAAAGGTACCCAAGTGTTGCAAGAGAGAGAGAGAGAGAGAGAGAGAGAGAGAGAGAGAGAGAGAGAGAGAGAGAGAGAGAGAGAGAGAGAGAGAGAGAGACAGACAGACAGACAGACAGACAGAGAGGAGGAGGGAGGTAGGGAGGGGAAATAACAGGGAAGTGGAGAGAAAAAGAAAAACAAAAAAATGGTCCGGAGGGGAAATCTCCCAACTTGATGTGGTGATGGGGAGGGGAGGAGAGGGACGGTAGGGGAGGGGAGGAGAGGGGGAATTTCCCTGACCTCTCCAGAATGATCCCTTCCCCTCCACCCGCCCCCACCCCTCTCCAATCACCCCCTCCCCTTCCAACCTCGAGAAGGGAAATACGCTGCATGAACTTAGTTAAAGATTTCTCTGAAGCCACTGTGACTGTATGTAAGTCTACGTCCCCTGTGACTGTATGTAAGTCTACGTCACCTGTGACTGTATATAAGTCTACGTCACCTGTGACTGTATGTAAGTCTACGTCACCTGTGACTGTATGTAAGTCTACGTCACCTGTGACTGTTGTAAGTCTACGTCACCTGTGACTGTATGTAAGTCTACGTCCCCTGTGACTGTATGTAAGTCTACGTCACCTGTGACTGTATGTAAGTCTACGTCACCTGTGACTGTATGTAAGTCTACGTCCCCTGTGACTGTATGTAAGTCTACGTCACCTGTGACTGTATGTAAGTCTACGTCACCTGTGACTGTATGTAAGTCTACGTCACCTGTGACTGTATGTAAGTCTACGTCACCTGTGACTGTATGTAAGTCTACGTCACCTGTGATTGTATGTAAGTCTACGTCACCTGTGACTGTATGTAAGTCTACGTCACCTGTGACTTTTATGTAAGTCTACGTCACCCTGTGACTGTATGTAAGTCTACGTCACCTGTGACTGTATGTAAGTCTACGTCACCTGTGACTGTATGTAAGTCTACGTCCCCTGTGACTGTATGTAAGTCTACGTCACCTGTGACTGTATGTAAGTCTACGTCACCTGTGACTGTATGTAGGTCTACGTCACCTGTTGTCATGTAGGGGGGTAATGATTGAATAGGATATAAGGGGAATATGGGAGTAAGGGATTATGTAGGCAGGGGAGAGGCAGGCGAGGTGGTAAGAGTGAGATGAATAGCGGAGGTAGGTAGGTAATGACAGGTCAGTGATGACCACCACGACATTCTCATTAACTCTACACTACTCACTAACATATGCCTCGCCCATTCTTCACTCATATAAACATAATAAAATATAAGAAAAGAGAATAAATAACGGTGGGCAGTGAATATTACTATTCTACTCAAACACAGTTTATTATTAAGTCTTTGTACAATAATATATTTGGGAACAGGAGAACATTATTGTGGTTTAGATAAATGGGATGGTACACATAAGCAGTGAGACAGGGAACACAATCAACTTGACCAAAATGAATGTAACTTACAATATAGTTCAGAGGGCAGTTCATCACAGGAACTAAGCCACAGGTCCCAAGACCTACACAGCACGAGTACTGCTCCAAGCCAGTACTCTGCCCAATGCCTCCATCAGTCTCCTCCAGAGACTTCAGCAGCCTTCTCCCGAGCCCTGCACCCCAGCAGCAGCTCCGCTCGAAGTCTCTGCTCAGGAGCTCTGCACCCCAGCAGCAGCTCCGCTCGAAATGTCTCTGCTCAGAGCTCTGCACCCCAGCAGCAGCTCCTCTCGAAATGTCTCTGCTCAGAGCTCTGCACCCAGGCCAGAGCTCTGCCCGAATCTTCTGCTCAGGAGCTCTGCGTCCCAGCAGCAGCTCCGCTCCAATCTCATGATCATGCTCTTCCTTGGGCTTTTATGGTGGTCCAAGCACCCTCCACAACCACGTGTACGACCTGACGCCTAGGTCTGAGGCGTCAAGAACAAAAGACCTCCGACGTGGGCGTGGCTACAGACGTTTGCCAAGGCAAGGTGTGACCATATAATTGGTTAAATTAGGTCTCCCCAGAGACCTCACAAGCCCAGCTGGACTACATCACACTGTGACTGTATGTAAGTCTACGTCCCCTGTGACTGTATGTAAGTCTACGTCACCTGTGACTGTATGTAAGTCTACGTCACCTGTGACTGTATGTAAGTCTACGTCACCTGTGACTGTATGTAAGTCTACGTCACCTGTGACTGTATGTAAGTCTAACGTCACCTGTGACTGTATGTAAGTCTACGTCACTGTGACTGTATGTAAGTCTACGTCACCTGTGACTGTATGTAAGTCTACGTCACCTGTGACTGTATGTAAGTCTACATCACCTGTGACTGTATGTAAGTCTACGTCACCTGTGGGCTGTATGTAAGTCTACGTCACCTGTGACTGTATGTAAGTCTACGTCACCTGTGACTGTATGTAAGTCGTAAGTTACGTCAGCTGTGACTGTATGTAAGTCTACGTCACCTGTGACTGTATGTAGGTCTACGTCACCTGTGACTGTATGTAGTGTCTACGTCACCTGTGACTGTATGTAAGTCTACGTCACCTGTGACTGTATGTAAGTCTACGTCACCTGTGACTGTAAAGTAAGTCTACGTCACCTGTGACTGTATGTAGGTCTACGTCACCTGTGACTGTATGTAAGTCTACGTCACCTGTGTCTGTATGTAAGTCTACGTCACCTGTGACTGTATGTAGGTCTACGTCACCTGTGACTGTATGTAAGTCTACGTCACCTGTGACTGTATGTAAGTCTACGTCACCTGTGACTGTATGTAAGTCTACGTCACCTGTGACTGTATGTAAATCTACGTCACCTGTGACTGTATGTAAGTCTACGTCACCTGTGACTGTATGTAAGTCTACGTCACCTGTGACTGTATGTAAGTCTACGTCACCTGTGACTGTATGTAAGTCTACGTCACCTGTGACTGTATGTAAGTCTACGTCCCCTGTGACTGTATGTCAGTCTACGTCCCCTGTGACTGTATGTAAGTCTACGTCACCTGTGACTGTATGTAAGTCTACGTCACCTGTGACTGTATGTAAGTCTACGTCACCTGGGACTGTTGTAAGTCTACGTCACCTGTGACTGTATGTAAGTCTACGTCACCTGTGACTGTATGTAAGTCTACGTCACCTGTGGCGTATGTAAGTCTACATCCCTTGTGACTGTATGTCAGTCTACGTCCCCTGTGACTGTATGTAAGTCTACGTCACCTGTGACTGTATGTAAGTCTACGTCCCCTGTGACTGTATGTAAAGTTTTACGTCCCCTGTGACTGTAATGTAAGTCTACGTCCCCTGTGACTGTATGTAAGTCTACGTCACCTGTGACTGTATGTAAGTCTACGTCCCCTGTGGCTGTAAAGTAAGTCTACGTCCCCTGTGGCTGTATGTAAGTCTACGTCCCCTGTGACTGTATGTAATTCTACGTCCCCTTGTGACTGTATGTAAGTCTACGTCACCTGTGACTGTATGTAAGTCTACGTCCCCTGTGACTGTATGTAAGTCTACGTCCCCTGTGACTGTATGTAAGTCTACGTCCCCTGTGACTGTATGTAAGTCTACGTCACCTGTGACTGTATGTAAGTCTACGTCCCCTGTGGCTGTATGTAAGTCTACGTCACCTGTGACTGTATGTAAGTCTACGTCCCCTGTGGCTGTATGTAAGTCTACGTTTCCCCCGTGACTGTATGTAAGTCTACGTCACCTGTGGCTGTATGTAAGTCTACGTCACCTGTGACTGTATGTAAGTCTACGTCCCCTGTGACTGTATGTAAGTCTACGTCACCTGTGACTGTATGTAAGTCTACGTCACCTGTGACTGTATGTAAGTCTACGTCACCTGTGACTGTATGTAAGTCTACGTCCCCTGTGACTGTATGTAAGTCTACGTCCCTGTGACTGTATGTAAGTCTACGTCACCTGTGACTGTATGTAAGTCTACGTCACCTGTGACTGTATGTAAGTCTACGTCACCTGTGACTGTAAGAGTTATGACTGAAGAAATACTTCTTAAGATCCCTGTGGCTCATCTAAGTTTCGACTTCCAGTTGTGACCCCTTGTTGCTGTGTGGGGTGTGTGTGTGGTGTGTGTGTGTGTGTGTGTGTGTGTGTGTGTGTGTGTGTGTGCGCGCATTATTGTCTTCAGAATGTTAGGACGTAATCTTGTATAGACTCACTCTTCGAGGACATACGTACTCTTGTCGAATCAAATTATGTAAGGTATGTGAAGGTCACAGTACAAGGGTCTCGTTTGAAAGGCAAACATGTAAAATTTGACAACACAAAGATATATATGACATAAACCTTGGTAACTGGTACTGACAAATTGCTTTAGAAAGATACGTAAGTGAACACTAGCACGTATTTATTAGAAAACGTTTCGGTCCTGGAACCGAAACGTTTTCTAATGAATATGTCCTAGTGTTTGCTCACGTGCCTTCCTAAACTAAAGACATGTATCCCCTTCAAGAACTCGGTATTGGCAGTATAAGAGCACCTCCGTGAATGAATCACTCTGGAACTTAATCATGGAGTTCGGCTTGGAAACGAAGGTTGGATCGTGATCTAATGGAAATTATTTCTTTGGGGATGGGGAAGGGGAAGAGAGCGATGTGGACATGAATAATATTACATCCTTGATTTTGTCTATTTTATCACATTGTGCGTCCGATATATTTCGTGTTCAATGTCACTGAGATAACCTCTGATGCTAGGAAACTTACAGTGTTCCTCTGTGCTAAGTATTGTGGTTACGTTTATGTAGACATAGGTACACATAGTGTAAATTACCTGTGATAACCCCCCAGAAATACAAGGTCAGGTAAAGTGACTTATTTCCATTGTGGTTGTACATGGTAAATCGAGGATTATCCTCGCGGTTTATCGGCATTACTGAAGCACTGTAATCCTTCTGTCACATACTAAGACATACCGAGATGCAGCGTAACACACTAAGTCGCACCGAGATGCAACGTAACACAATACAGCACTTGGAGATGCAACGTAATACGCTACAACACTCCGAGATGCAACGTAATACGCTACAACACTCTGAGATGCAACGTAATACGCTACAACACTCCGAGATGCAACGTAATACGCTACAACACTCCGAGATGCAACGTAACACACTACAACACTCGGAGATGCAACTTAATCAGACATGGAAATAAATGGTATAAAATACCGACACAATGGAAAAATAAACACATGAGCAGTATAATGTGATCCTTTACTGACAACGTTTCGCTCACACAGTGGACTTTATCAAGTCACAAACAGACCTACCTAGGTGACAGGTACGTGAGTATAAATGCTCTCGTACCTGTCACCCAGGCAGACATGTATACATGACCCATCATCACACGTCTCACATTTTGGGCAGACTCTGCCATAGCACCAAAAACTCTCAATCTCTCTGTAATGGCGACATCATCTGATAACAACACATTTGGACTTCAAGTCTAAGATATTTAAGAACATAAGAATGAATGAACACTGTCGTACGTCCATGCTAAGCAGGTTCAACTTACCCACCCACACCTACTCACATACCTGTCCAACCTGACTCACGAAATATAAATAACACGATTTGTCATTACGATTTCTTAAGTCATGATGATGGCTTTGAGGGAGCTTGAGCTAGAGCTTGTCACGACCACGCTGGCGAGAGATTCATCTGTAAAAACTTGCATTTTTGGTCACGGTGGTGGCCCATGCTAACCTTCCTATGATGTATAAATACACCTAATTCGATGAACCTTATTGTAGCCAGCTGGTCCGGTGGCTTACGCACTGGCATAGAGTTTTACAACTCACTTGCCGTGAATTCGATCCCCATCCGTACCGTGGCCAGTCCAACCTATTTTAAAGGCTAACCATAATTCTTGGTTCAGTGACACCGCTTGGAACTTTGTTCCCGTCATCCACAACTGTTGCTAAACCATTGCTTCCTACATCCTTCCAACATGAATTCAGCGCTGTGAGTCTTGTCTTGGATGGATATCTTCATCACGTTATTTATATCCCCATCTCACAAAAAGGGTTATGACCTGGACCACTGTCAAGTTGCAACAGACCTGACAATGACCCAGAGCGGACCGTAATGTCCGTCTTAAGTGCGGGGTTTTTGGTCAGTTGTTCCAGCCATGGTATTGTGATTTTATATTCACCTGTACAACTCCTTCATTTATTCCAGTTTTCTATTTGTACACTTCAGTCATGTCATCTCTAATTCTCTGCCTCTCCTGTGTACAAGCTCACTTTCGTCACCCTCTCCTGTGTACAAGCTCACTTTCGTCACCCTCTCTTGTGTACAAGCTCACTAAAGCCTTCGGCTTTAAATTACTGCTAAGCAGAACTCCTTAATCTTTTCTCGTATTTAGTTTGAGATCTACATTATTTAGTTCACAAGTGCGATAATTATTAGAGTGATAATGATATAATTACAAAATGGTAAATGGACAAGATGCAACTAACTTGATATTTTATTTTGACAACGTTTCGCTCTCCAGGAGCTTTGTCAAGCCGCATTTACCAAACATAGTTATTATATTTACCTAAGATTAGAACCTTACATTTTCTTCACTAAGCTGCATCTGCAACTTCTCTGACCACAACAAACTACTCACCTTCGTCTCTTGTCCTCTTCAAAACACCTGGTGTGAAACATGTCTTACCCATCAACTTGTCAATGCTGTAGCCATTTATTCCCTCATCTACGTCAGTTTATAGCGCGAACAACAAAGGGGGAGCAGTACTGCCGTGTCCCCCTGCGGCACACCACTGGTCTTGTGGTTACATCTTGCCCACTGAACTTCTACGTCTGATGTTGGTTTAGTGTTTTAGTTTTCTTATTTGAGATAAAATCTTATTAACGGTTTCATTTGAGATGAAGAAACCTTGTTTTTCGAGACGATAAAACTTTAGTTTTCTCATTTGATATGAAAAAACTTAGGGTTTTCTTTTGAGACGATAAAATTTTGGTTTTGCGAAGAATCCAGGAGGTGAAAGACAGTGTGAGTGTTACCACAGTACTGCCGCTCACTGCTCTCAATCATCATATCATCAGAAAAACCATACAATGATTGAGTTGCCAGTTCACAGAATTCACTGAAACATCAGCGTAGCGTTAAATAAAGTGGGGGGTAAGACACTTCTCTGTGAGGTACCTGGTGCACACTCTCCAGTGGCTCTGTAGTACTGGAAATTCCTGCTGGACAGGTACCCTTTTATCCAGTGGGATACTTATGTGTAGTATTGGTGTACTGGGTGAGGAGACTGATATAGTGGTGGTATACTGGGTGAGGAGACTGATATAGTGGTGGTATACTGGGTGACGAGGAAGCATTGAATCCGTAGGAGTCAGAGAGAGTCTGGGGGAGTGTGAGACAATCAGAAATGATCTCAGAAAGAACAGAAACACTCCAGTTCCTTGGATAAAGAGCCCTTCGCCAGCATGAATGCATCCGCAGTGGTGAAGGCTTGATCCACCGTCCGCTAATAGCAGGAAGCTACCTGCAGCATCACTCCATCAGGAAGCGACCTACAGCACCACTCTACCAGGAAGTGACCTGTATGTAAGTCTACGTCACCTGTGACTGTATGTAAGTCTACGTCACCTGTGACTGTATGTAAGTCTACGTCACCTGTGACTGTATGTAAGTCTACGTCACCTGTGACTGTATGTAAGTCTACGTCACCTGTGACTGCATGTAAGTCTACATCACCTGTGACTGTATGTAAGTCTACGTCACCTGTGACTGTATGTAAGTCTACGTCAGCTGTGACTGTATGTAAGTCTACGTCACCTGTGACTGTATGTAAGTCGTAAGTCTACGTCAGCTGTGACTGTATGTAAGTCTACGTCACCTGTGACTGTATGTAGGTCTACGTCACCTGTGACTGTATGTAGGTCTACGTCACCTGTGACTGTATGTAAGTCTACGTCACCTGTGACTGTATGTAAGTCTACGTCACCTGTGACTGTATGTAAGTCTACGTCACCTGTGACTGTATGTAGGTCTACGTCACCTGTGACTGTATGTAAGTCTACGTCACCTGTGTCTGTATGTAAGTCTACGTCACCTGTGACTGTATGTAGGTCTACGTCACCTGTGACTGTATGTAAGTCTACGTCACCTGTGACTGTATGTAAGTCTACGTCACCTGTGACTGTATGTAAGTCTACGTCACCTGTGACTGTATGTAAATCTACGTCACCTGTGACTGTATGTAAGTCTACGTCACCTGTGACTGTATGTAAGTCTACGTCACCTGTGACTGTATGTAAGTCTACGTCACCTGTGACTGTATGTAAGTCTACGTCACCTGTGACTGTATGTAAGTCTACGTCCCCTGTGACTGTATGTCAGTCTACGTCCCCTGTGACTGTATGTAAGTCTACGTCACCTGTGACTGTATGTAAGTCTACGTCACCTGTGACTGTATGTAAGTCTACGTCACCTGTGACTGTATGTAAGTCTACGTCACCTGTGACTGTATGTAAGTCTACGTCACCTGTGACTGTATGTAAGTCTACGTCACCTGTGGCTGTATGTAAGTCTACATCCCTTGTGACTGTATGTCAGTCTACGTCCCCTGTGACTGTATGTAAGTCTACGTCACCTGTGACTGTATGTAAGTCTACGTCCCCTGTGACTGTATGTAAGTCTACGTCCCCTGTGACTGTATGTAAGTCTACGTCCCCTGTGACTGTATGTAAGTCTACGTCACCTGTGACTGTATGTAGTCTAGTCCCCTGTGGCTGTATGTAAGTCTACGTCCCCTGTGGCTGTATGTAAGTCTACGTCCCCTGTGACTGTATGTAAGTCTACGTCCCCTGTGACTGTATGTAAGTCTACGTCACCTGTGACTGTATGTAAGTCTACGTCCCCTGTGACTGTATGTAAGTCTACGTCCCCTGTGACTGTATGTAAGTCTACGTCCCCTGTGACTGTATGTAAGTCTACGTCACCTGTGACTGTATGTAAGTCTACGTCCCCTGTGGCTGTATGTAAGTCTACGTCACCTGTGACTGTATGTAAGTCTACGTCCCCTGTGGCTGTATGTAAGTCTACGTCCCCTGTGACTGTATGTAAGTCTACGTCACCTGTGGCTGTATGTAAGTCTACGTCACCTGTGACTGTATGTAAGTCTACGTCCCCTGTGACTGTATGTAAGTCTACGTCACCTGTGACTGTATGTAAGTCTACGTCACCTGTGACTGTATGTAAGTCTACGTCACCTGTGACTGTATGTAAGTCTACGTCCCCTGTGACTGTATGTAAGTCTACGTCCCCTGTGACTGTATGTAAGTCTACGTCACCTGTGACTGTATGTAAGTCTACGTCACCTGTGACTGTAAGAGTTATGACTGAAGAAATACTTCTTAAGATCCCTGTGGCTCATCTAAGTTTTCGACTTCCAGTTGTGACCCCTTGTTGCTGTGTGTGTGTGTGTGTGTGTGTGTGTGTGTGTGTGTGTGTGTGTGTGTGGTGTGTGTGTGTGTGTGTGTGTGTGTGTGTGTGTGTGTGTGTGTGTGTGTGTATTATTGTCTTCAGAATGTTAGGACGTAATCTTGTATAGACTCACTCTTCGAGGACATACGTACTCTTGTCGAATCAAATTATGTAAGGTATGTGAAGGTCACAGTACAAGGGTCTCGTTTGAAAGGCAAACATGTAAACTTTGACAACACAAAGATATATATGACATAAACCTTGGTAACTGGTACTGACAAATTGCTTTAGAAAGATACGTAAGTGAACACTAGCACGTATTTATTAGAAAACGTTTCGGTCCTGGAACCGAAACGTTTTCTAATGAATATGTCCTAGTGTTTGCTCACGTGCCTTCCTAAACTAAAGACATGTATCCCCTTCAAGAACTCGGTATTGGCAGTGTAAGAGCACCTCCGTGAATGAATCACTCTGGAACTTAATCATGGAGTTCGGCTTGGAAACGAAGGTTGGATCGTGATCTAATGGAAATTATTTCTTTGGGGATGGGGAGGGGGAAGAGAGCGATGTGGACATGAATAATATTACATCCTTGATTTTGTCTATTTTATCACATTGTGCGTCCGATATATTTCGTGTTCAATGTCACTGAGATAACCTCTGATGCTAGGAGACTTACAGTGTTCTTCTGTGCTAAGTATTGTGGTTACGTTTATGTAGACATAGGTACACATAGTGTAAATTACCTGTGATAACCCCCCAGAAATACAAGGTCAGGTAAAGTGACTTATTTCCATTGTGGTTGTACATGGTAAATCGAGGATTATCCTCGCGGTTTATCGGCATTACTGAAGCACTGTAATCCTTCTGTCACATACTAAGACATACCGAGATGCAGCGTAACACACTAAGTCGCACCGAGATGCAACGTAACACAATACAGCACTTGGAGATGCAACGTAATACGCTACAACACTCCGAGATGCAACGTAATACGCTACAACACTCCGAGATGCAACGTAATACGCTACAACACTCTGAGATGCAACGTAACACACTACAACACTCGGAGATGCAACTTAATCAGACATGGAAATAAATGGTATAAAATACCGACACAATGGAAAAATAAACACATGAGCAGTATAATGTGATCCTTTACTGACAACGTTTCGCTCACACAGTGGACTTTATCAAGTCACAAACAGACCTACCTAGGTGACAGGTACGTGAGTATAAATGCTCTCGTACCTGTCACCCAGGCAGACATGTATACATGACCCATCATCACACGTCTCACATTTTGGGCAGACTCTGCCATAGCACCAAAAACTCTCAATCTCTCTGTAATGGCGACATCATCTGATAACAACACATTTAGACTTCAAGTCTAAGATATTTAAGAACATAAGAATGAATGAACACTGTCGTACGTCCATGCTAAGCAGGTTCAACTTACCCACCCACACCTACTCACATACTGTCCAACCTGACTCACGAAATATAAATAACACGATTTGTCATTACGATTTCTTAAGTCATGATGATGGCTTTGAGGGAGCTTGAGCTAGAGCTTGTCACGACCACACTGGCGAGAGATTCATCTGTAAAAAACTTGCATTTTTGGTCACGGTGGTGGCCCATGCTAACCTTCCTATGATGTATAAAATACACCTAATTCGATGAACCTTATTGTAGCCAGCTGGTCCGGTGGCTTACGCACTGGCATAGAGTTTTACAACTCACTTGCCGTGAATTCGATCCCCATCCGTACCGTGGCCAGTCCAACCTATTTTAAAGGCTAACCATAATTCTTGGTTCAGTGACACCGCTTGGAACTTTGTTCCCGTCATCCACAACTGTTGCTAAACCATTGCTTCCCACATCCTTCCAACATGAATTCAGCGCTGTGAGTCTTGTCTTGGATGGATATCTTCATCACGTTATTTATATCCCCATCTCACCAAAAGGCTTATGACCTGGACCACTGTCAAGTTGCAACAGACCTGACAATGACCCAGAGCGGACCGTAATGTCCGTCTTAAGTGCAGAGTTTTTGGTCAGTTGTTCCAGCCATGGTATTGTGATTTTATATTCACCTGTACAACTCCTTCATTTATTCCAGTTTTCTATTTGTACACTTCAGTCATGTCATCTCTAATTCTCTGCCTCTCCTGTGTACAAGCTCACTGCCTTCACACTCTCCTGTGTACAAGCTCACTGCCTTTACCCTCTCCTGTGTACAAGCTCACTGCCTTCACCCTCTCCTGTGTACAAGCTCACTGCCTTCACCCTCTCCTGTGTACAAGTTCACTGCCTTCACAGTCTCCTGTGTACAAGCTCACTAAGGCCTTCGGCTTTAAATTACTGCTAAGCAGAACTCCTTAATCTTTTCTCGTATTTAGTTTGAGATCTATATTATTTAGTTCACAAGTGCGATAGTTATTAGAGTGATAATGATATAATTACAAAATGGTAAATGGACAAGATGCAACTAACTTGATATTTTATTTTGACAACGTTTCGCTCTCCAGGAGCTTTGTCAAGCCGCATTTACCAAACATAGTTATTATATTTACCTAAGATTAGAACCTTACATTTTCTTCACTAAGCTGCATCTGCAACTTCTCTGACCACAACAAACTACTCACCTTCGTCTCTTGTCCTCTTCAAAACACCTGGTGTGAAACATGTCTTACCCATCAACTTGTCAATGCTGTAGCCATTTATTCCCTCATCTACGTCAGTTTATAGCGCGAACAACAAAGGGGGAGCAGTACTGCCGTGTCCCCCTGCGGCACACCACTGGTCTTGTGGTTACATCTTGCCCACTGAACTTCTACGTCTGATGTTGGTTTAGTGTTTTAGTTTTCTTATTTGAGATAAAATCTTGTTAACGGTTTCATCTGAGATGAAGAAATCTTGTTTTTCGAGACGATAAAACTTTAGTTTTCTCATTTGATATGAAAAAAACTTAGGGTTTTCTTTTGAGACGATAAAATTTTGGTTTTGCGAAGAATCCAGGAGGTGAAAGACAGTGTGAGTGTTACCACAGTACTGCCGCTCACTGCTCTCAATCATCATATCATCAGAAAAACCATACAATGATTGAGTGCCAGTTCACGAATTCACTGAAACATCAGCGTAGCGTTAAATAAAGTGGGGGGTAAGACACTTCTCTGTGAGGTACCTGGTGCACACTCTCCAGTGGCTCTGTAGTACTGGAAATTCCTGCTGGACAGGTACCCTTTTATCCAGTGGGATACTTATGTGTAGTATTGGTGTACTGGGTGAGGAGACTGATATAGTGGTGGTATACTGGGTGAGGAGACTGATATAGTGGTGGTATACTGGGTGACGAGGAAGCATTGAATCCGTAGGAGTCAGAGAGAGTCTGGGGGAGTGTGAGACAATCAGAAATGATCTCAGAAAGAACAGAAACACTCCAGTTCCTTGGATAAAGAGCCCTTCACCAGCATGAATACATCCGCAGTGGTGAAGGCTTGATCCACCGTCCGCTAATAGCAGGAAGCTACCTGCAGCATCACTCCATCAGGAAGCGACCTACAGCACCACTCTACCAGGAAGTGACCTGCAGCACCACTCCACTAGGAAGCGACCTGCAGCACCACTCTACCAGGAAGTGACCTGCAGCACCATTCCACCAGGAAGTGACCTGCAGTACCACTCCACCAGCAAGTGATATACAGTACTACTCCACCAGCAAGTGACCTGCAGCATCACTCCTCCAGGAAGTGACCTGCAGTACCACTCCACCAGCAAGTGATATACGGTACTACTCCACCAGCAAGTGACCTGCAGCATCACTCCTCCAGGAAGTGACCTGCAGCATCACTCCTCCAGGAAGTGACCTGCAGCATCACTCCACCAGGATGTAAGGAACCAAGTGACAGCGGGTAGTTGCGATAGTCTAGATAGCTGTGACCTTCCAACAACCTGGACCAGCTGGTGGTGGTCGTTACCTATGGTTGTACCTTTGCTCTCCCACAAGGTAGGTATCTCACACTACTCTTGGGTCCTACAGCCCCCACAAAAAGAAAAAAATCTAATTACCTACCAGTCAGTTGTGATGCTTCAGGTACTCTGCTGCCTCGTATCTACCAGGGTCTATCACTGATCCTGTGCTTGTATAAGCAACCTTGCTTACTATAAATAAAATTTACAACGCAACGATTATTTGTGTTACCAGAAGCTGAGAAGATAGTATGGTGTGTGTGTACTCGCGTATTCGTACTCACCTGTTTGTGGTTGCAGGGGTTGAGTCACAGGTCCTGTGTGTACTCACCTAATACCGCGTATGTGTCCGTGTACGTGTGCGTGTTCACATACGTGTAAGACTGCCGTTAAGGGCACACAAACGGTATAAAAAATATTACTCAGACTGACTCAACGAGACTCGTTCACCTCTAAGGTTAAATCTCACCCAACAAAAAAAAATCGTAATAAAAACATATAATGGACAGAAACGGATGCAAGAATATATAAGAAAAAATCGTTCTGTTATATACGACTCTACGAATTACATTATATTTCTTTTTAAATACAGAGTTTTGTGAAATTCAGATGTGACTGTTTCCCAAATATTGTAGCAGGCCTACAGGCCTATGATGGTAGGTCTTACTCGGTCCCGCCCCCCCTTCTCCATCAGCAGATTATCTTCATGGGGAAGCGCTAGACTCGTAAGGGGGCCAAACAGCGCCTGAAGACAACGTTTCGCCCTGTGGTCAACCTCAATCAATCTGTCTTCAGCCAGCGACCTGCTGAAGGCGAGGTCTGATCCAAGGAAGAGGAGAGTAAACTAAAGAGCTTTTAACTATTATCAAGCCCTTCTTGAAGGGTCAGTAATTAAGAGCCCTTCCTCTTGAAGGGTCAGTAATCAAGAGCCCTTCCTCTTGTAGAGTCAGTAATTAAGAGCCCTTCCTCTTGAAGAGTCGGTAATCAAGAGCCATTCATGAAGGGTCAATAATCAAGAGCCTTTCCTCTTGAAGGGTTATTAATCAAGAGCCCTTCCCCTTGAAGGATCAGTAATCAAGAACCTTTCTTAAAAGGATCAGCAATCAAGAGCCCGTCACCATCAAGGTCCCTCCCTCCTCAGGGAACCAGTTTGCAGAAATGACGCAATCAAGGTAAACAGAGCAGTAAGTCTGTGATTGGTCAAAGAGATCAAGGAGAACCTGAGTGGGGAAACACGGACTATCACGTACCAGAGACACTTGTCTGATCTGAGAGTCGCTGCTACGCCATCGTTACGGCGTAGCTCACTTGTTTCCCCAGCTTTGTCCCGTAGAGGAGCGTGTTGTAGCGGTGTGTTAGCTGGTGGAGGTTGGTGGAGCTCTGTGGAACGTTTGATGTAGCGGTGTGTTGCTGGTGTCTAGGAATCTGCCGAAAATATGTGTGAACCGTGAGTGTGGGACCCTGAGACAGGGTGTGTCTAGGACGCTGCTGACAGGGTGTGTCTAGGACGCTGCAGGCAGGGTGTGTTTAGGACGCTGCTGGCAAGGAGGGTGTGTCTAGGACACTGCTGACACTGAGGGTGTCTAGGAAGCTGCTGACACTGAGGGTGTCTAGGACGCTGCTGACAGGGGTGTGTCTAGGACACTGCTGACACTGAGGTGTCTAGGAGCTCTACACTGAGGGTGTCTAGGACGCTGCTGACACTGAGGGTGTCTAGGACGCTGCTGACAGAGAGGGTGTGTCTAGGACGCTGCTGACACTGAGGGTGTCTAGGACGCTGCTGACACTGAGGGTGTCTAGGACGCTGCTGACACTGAGGGTGTCTAGGACGCTGCTGACAGAGAGGGTGTGTCTAGGATGCTGCTGACACTGAGGGTGTCTAGGACGCTGCTGACAGAGCGGAGAGAGAGAGAGAGAGAGAGAGAGAGAGATAGAGAGAGGAGAGAGAGAGAGAGAGAGAGAAGAGGAGAGAGAGAGAGAGAGAGAGAGAGAAGAGAGAGAATGAAAAACGTGCTAAAAAAGACGTGTGAGAGGTTAAAAAGGTGTGAGAATGTGGTGAGGCGACGACCTCCCTTTTGAAGTGGACCAGGAGCTGAAGGTCAACATGCTATTGTGTGTGTGTGTGTGTGTGTGTGTGTGTGTGTGTGTGTGTGTGTGTGTGTGTGTGTGTGTGTGTACTTACCTAATTGTAGCTTCAGGGGTCGATTCATAGCTCCTGGCCCTGCCTCTTCGCTGGTCGCTACTAGGTTCACTCTCTCTCCTTGATCCATGAGCTTTATCATACCTCTTCTTAAAGCTATGTATGGATCCTGCCTCCACTACATCACTCTCCAGACTGTTCCACTTCCTGTGTATGTGTGAGTTGGTATATATGTGTGTGTATGTGTGTTTGTGTGTGTGTGTGTGTGTTTTGTGTGTGTGTGTGTGTGTGTGGTGTGTGTGTGTGTGTGTGTGTGTACTCACCTATTTGTACTCACCTATTTGTGGTTGCAGGGGTCGAGTCCTAGCTCCTGGCCCCGCCTCTTCACCGGTTGCTACTGGGCCCTCTCTCTCCCGCTCCATGAGTTTTATCAAACCTCGTCTTAAAACTGTGTATGGTTCCTGCCTCCACTACGTCATTTTCTAGGCTATTCCACTGCCTTACAACTCTATGACTGAAGAAATACTTCCTACTATCTCTCTGACTCATTTGTGTCTTCAACTTCCAATTGTGGCCTCTGTTTCTGTGTCCCCTCCCTGGAACATCCTGTCTTTGTCCACCTTGTCTATTCCACGCAGTATTTTATATGTCGTTATCATGTCTCCCCTGACCCTCCTGTCCTCCAGTGTCGTCAGGCCGATTTCCCTTAATCTTTCTTCATGTGTGTGTGTGTGTGTGTGTGTGTGTGTGTGTGTGTGTGTGTGTGTGTGTTGTGTGTGTGTGTACAATCAAGAAATATTAACTAGGCTGACGCTTCAACTGACAATACGAAGATAAAACAAACAAGTGATGGAAATTTTGAGAGGACAACCCACAAGAACCAGCGGGGAAAATAAGAGTCTGGGGAGTAGCAACCCGAGAATTACAATGTAAAAAGAAAATAAAAGCGAGCAGAGGCGAGCGCAAGATCACACCAGACGGAAACTGATTTACAAGTAAGGAAACGTACTCAGGGAAAACAAGCAAGTGCTCAAAGAGCTCAGTCTAAATAATCAAGATATCCACAGGATCAAACAGCATCCGACAGCAGAGTAAGAGAAGATAGTGGAAAGCAGCAGCGAGCCAGCCAGTGCCTCATAACAAGTGAGGAAGTAGATAAACTTGTAGGAAAGCAAGACACAGCAAGGGCAACCACACCAGGCAAAGAGCCACACATGGGAAACAAAGTATAATGCCAGTATGGTAGAGTGAAGGAGGCGCTACAGAGCACTGTGTCCAGCACCGGCCAACCAGTACTTGTTTAAGTGTTATGTTCAGGGCACCTGACTACTGAAAACATATCACCTACTTATCTTCTGTAAAAAAAAAAGTGCTGTAGCTGATTAGTCATTAATGCAACAATTAATGCTATCCTCGTTGTCTCGCTAAAGTCTCCCAGCTCAGGCTGACGGATTCTAACACCTCTTATGATCACCATGTTGCTGTCATGGAATATGACGGGGAACGTAGTTAAATTTTGTTCACAGTGTGTCATTATCACATAGAATAGGGTAGCAGTAAGCTGTTGATATATCAAAAAAGATCACTGCCAGACGACTGTCTCAGATGTACAAATGAACAAATTTCAACATCAAACTATAGGTCAGATGTTGACCACACAGAGGTTGAATATGATAGTACGAGATCAAGTCAGCAAAGTGAAGAAGCAGGACCAAAAGCGTAAACTAAACAAGGTAATGACACTAAGGTGATGTAAGGTAGATCAGTTCTGATGCCCTGGGGGAGTGTCTCAAATCTTCCTCCTTGTGAACACGAAGTTCAGGGTCGACGTAACACTGGTGGCTCGTAATTCTTATTCACTTGATGTATTTTTCCTTAGTGATGCTCACTCTCACTACCATCTTCTACTACTACTACTACTACTAACAACAACAACAACAACACCACCAACAACAACAACACAAAACAACAACAACAACAACAACAACAACAACAACAACAATAAGTACTACTACTACTACTACTACTACTACTACTAATAATAATAATAATAATAATAATAATAATAACAATAATAATAATAATAATAATGCTGTCACTGCCGATATAGAGGTCTCTAGAGTGTCTGTAATTTCCTGACTACTTTGTATAGTGGGTAGGTAAGACACATAGGCAATAGTTAGGCAACTTTTTTCCGAAACGTTTCGCCTACACAGTAGGCTTCTTCAGTCGAATACTTTCTGTATTCGACTGAAGAAACCTACTGTGTAGGCGAAACGTTTCGGAATAAAGTTGCCTAACTGTTGCCTATGTGTCTTACCTACCAACCTGTCGGTATTGTATACCATTTTGATGTTACTTTGTATAGTGCTAGTGGGGTGACTGCCCTAAACTCTTTGTCCCCCTCCACCTTATTCCTTCTACTTCTCCATTTCTCTTTAACCCTCTTTCTTTTGCTCTTCTTTCCCCTCGTCTCCTACCCTATTCTTCCTCTTCACCTGTCCTGTCCGTTCTCCTCGCATCCTCCTCTTATCCCCTTCTCTACTACCCCTCTTCAATTTCCACTTCCTCTTGTTCGTCTCTCCTACTCTACCCCTCGTTCTCCTCCTTCTACGCTGCAAGGGGAGTAACTTGTCAACACTGAAGGCCTCGTCATCACAGAAGCGGGATCGGATTTTTTTCCTCTCACAAAGAAATGTTAACACAGAGCGAAGATGACCTTTGTCAACTGATTAAGTCGTATCATCTGGTCTACTCTCACATAGTTCACTACCATTTGGTCTACTTACCTAAGATCTGCTCCCACTGCTCTACTTTTCATGTGGGCCACTACCGTTGTTTTCTCAGACTGTCTACTATTTCCAGGTCAGATTTTTGAACGTTAAAAACATTTTCTTTGCTTTTGTTTACATTTTAATGTCTCGAGAAAACTTCAGAAATTTACTGACAGCTAACAGATATTCTGGAATATGTGGTAATTTTTCAGGGTAGACAGAATGAGAGAGTTAGGGTCATGATAAACCCCCACAGACACACGGTACAATGACACAGGTAAGCCAGAGGTCGCTGCCACCCACACAGACACACGGTACAATGACACAGGTAAGCCAGAGGTAGCTGCCACCCACACAGACACACGGTACAATGACACAGGTAAGCCAGAGGTCGCTGCCCCCCACACAGACACACGGTACAATGACACAGGTAAGCCAAAGGTCGCTGCCCCCACACAGACACACGGTACAATGACACAGGTAAGCCAGAGGTCGCTGCCACCCACACAGACACACGGTACAATAACACAGGTAAGCTAGAGGTCGCTGCCACCCACACAGACACACGGTACAATAACACAGGTAAGCCAGAGGTCGCTGCCACCCACACAGACCCCCCGGTACAATGACACAGGTAAGCCAGAGGTCGCTGCCCCCCACACAGACACACGGTACATAAACACAGGGAAGCCAGAGGTCGCTGCCACCCACACAGACCACATACAATGACACAGGTAAGCCAGAGGTCGCTGCCACCCACACAGACCCACGGTACAATGACACAGGTAAGCCAGAGGTCGCTACCACCCACACAGACCCACAGTACAATGACACAGGAAGCCAGAGGTCGCTGCCCCACACAGACCCACAGTACAAAAGACACAGGTAAGCCCGAGGTCGCTGCCCCCACACAGACCCACGGTACAATGACACAGGTAAGCCCGAGGTCGCCTGCCACCCACACAGACCCACGGTTTCAATGAACAGGTAAGCCAGAGGTCGCTGCCCCTCACACAGAAAACAGGTACAATGACACAGGTAAGCCAGAGGTCGCTGCCACCCACACAAAACACACAGTACAATGACAAGGTAAACCAGAGATCGCTGAGACCCACACAGACCCACGGTACAATGACACAGGTAAGCCAGATGTCGCTGCCACCCACACAGACCCACGGTACAATGACACAGGTAAGCCAGAGGTCGCTGCCACCCACACAGACCCACGGTACAATGACACAGGTAAGCCAGAGGTCGCTGCCACCCACACAGACACACGGTACAATAACACAGGTAAGCCAGAGGTCGCTGCCACCCACACAGACCCACGGTAAATGACACAGGTAACCAGAGGTCGCTGCCACCCACACAGACCCACAGTACAATGACACAGGTAAGCCAGAGGTCGCTGCCACCCACACAGACCCACAGTACAATGACACAGGTAAGCCAGAGGTCGCTGCCACCCACACAGACCCACGGTACAATGACACAGGTAAGCCAGAGGTCGCTGCCACCCACACAGACACACGGTACAATAACACAGGTAAACCAGAGTCGCTGCACCCACACAGACACACGGGACAATGCACAGGGAAGCCAGAGGTCGCTGCCACCCACACAGACACACAGTACAATGACACAGGTAAGCCAGAGATCGCTGCCACCCACACAGACACACGGTACAATGACACAGGTAAGCCAGATGTCGCTGCCACCCACACAGCCCCACGGTACAATGACACAGGTAAGCCAGAGGTCGCTGCCACCCACAGACCCACGGTACAATGACAAGGTAAGCCAGATGGGCGCTGCCACCCACACAGACACACGGTACAATAACACAGGTAGGCCAGAGGTCGCTGCCACCCACACAGACACACGGTACAATAACACAGGTAAGCTAGAGGTCGCTGCCACCCACACAGACCCACGGTACAATAACACAGGTAAGCCAGAGGTCGCTGCCACCCACACAGACACACGGTACAATAACACAGGTAAGCTAGAGGTCGCTGCCACCCACACAGACACACGGTACAATAACACATGTAAGCCAGAGGTCGCTGCCACCCACACAGACACACAGTACAATGACACAGGTAAGCCAGAGGTCGCTGCCACCCACACAGACCCACGGTACAATGACACAGGTAAGCCAAGGTCGCTGCCAAACCCCCACAGACAAAACGGTACAATAACACAGGTAAGCCAGAGGTCGCTGCCACCCACACAGACCCACAGTACAATGACACAGGTAAGCCAGAGGTCGCTGCCACCCACACAGACCCACGGTACAATAACACAGGTAAGCCAGAGGTCGCTGCCACCCACACAGACCCACAGTACAATGACACAGGTAAGCCAGAGGTCGCTGCCACCCACACAGACCCACAGTACAATGACACAGGTAAGCCAGAGGTCGCTGCCACCCACACAGACACACAGTACAATGACACAGGTAAGCCAGAGGTCGCTGCCCACCCACACAGACCCACAGTACAATGACAAAAGGTAAGCCAGAGGTCGCTGCCACCCACACAGACCCACGGTACAATAACACAGGTAAGCTAGAGGTCGCTGCCACCCACACAGACCCACGGTACAATAACACAGGTAAGCCAGAGGTCGCTGCCACCCACACAGACCCACAGTACAATAACACAGGTAAGCCAGAGGTCGCTGCCACCCACACAGACCCACGGTACAATAACACAGGTAAGCTAGAGGTCGCTGCCACCCACACAGACCCACGGTACAATAACACAGGTAAGCTAGAGGTCGCTGCCACCCACACAGACACACAGTACAATAACACAGGTACAATAACACAGGTACAATAACACAGGTACAATAACACAGGTACAATATTTTAGTAAATAACATATTAACTTGTTCCTGCACATGTTTACGCACATAATTAATTAATTGATGTTATTATCACCTAAGAGGTGTTCCAGGTACATCAGTAAGATCACAGGAAGATCACAGGTAGAACACAGGTAGATCACAGGTAGATCACACTTAGATTGCAGGTAGATCACAGGTAGAACACAGGTAGATCACAGGTAGATCACGGAAGTGAAATAATCTGGAGAGTGAAGTAGCGAAGAGAAGTTCCATACACAGCTTTAAAAAGAGGTATGATGCAGTTCATGGAGCAGGAAGAGAGTGACTTAGTGTCGACCATTGAAGAGGCGGGGCCAGGAGCTATGACTCGACCCCAGCAACCCATAAACTTGGATCGTCTTAAGCCCGGTGGAGAAAGAAGATCTTGATACGGGAAGTTGCAGCTGTCTTCCCCTTACTCGGATCAAACCTGCTTGGCCTCCCACTCACCAGGCGCTGGTATGCCTTAAGGGTTTACCGCTCACCCAGTGATGTATCGCACCAACTTTCACTACAACTTTCACTGACTACATTCACCATCCCGATTATCCTGTGTACACCTAATGTACAGACTGCCACTGATGTACATACTGCAACTAATGTACACTTCTTGTGTGTACGATATGAAGGTGAAGCTTCGTATCATTTCTAACATTCCGACCTTCTCTTGTATGTGAGTTTCTCAGCTGTGAGGCAGTGACACGTGCCTTCATGCTGTGACACGTGCCTTCATGTTGTGACACTTGCCTTCATGATGTGACACGTGCCTTCATGCTGTGACACGTGCCTTCATGTTGTGACACATTCCTTCATGTTGTGACACATGCCTTTATGCTGTGACACATGCCTTCATGCTGTGACACATGCCTTCATGCTGCGACACATGCCTTCATGCTGTGACACATGCCTTCATGCTGTGACACATGCCTTCATGCTGTGATACATTCCTTCATGCTGTGACACATGCCTTCATGCTGTGACACATGCCTTCATGCTGCGACACATGCCTTCATGCTGTGACACATGCCTTCATGCTGTGACACATGCCTTCATGCTGTGACACATGCCTTCATGCTGTGACACATGCCTTCATGCTGTGATACATTCCTTCATGCTGTGACACATGCCTTCATGCTGTGATACATTCCTTTATGCTGTGACACATGCCTTCATGTTGTGACACATGCCTTCATGCTGCGACACGTGCCTTCATGCTGTGACACATGCCTTCATGCTGTGACACATGCCTTCATGCTGCGACACATGCCTTCATGCTGTGACACATGCCTTCATGCTGTGATACATTCCTTCATGCTGTGACACATGCCTTCATGCTGTGATACATTCCTTCATGCTGTGACACATGCCTTCATGCTGTGATACATGCCTTCATGCTGTGACACATGCCTTCATGCTGTGATACATTCCTTCATGCTGTGACACATGCCTTCATGCTGCGACACATGCCTTCATGCTGTGACACATGCCTTCATGCTGTGACACATGCCTTCATGCTGTGACACATGCCTTCATGCTGTGATACATTCCTTCATGCTGTGACACATGCCTTCATGCTGTGATACATTCCTTCATGCTGTGATACATTCCTTCATGCTGTGACACATGCCTTCATGCTGTGATACATTCCTTCATGCTGTGATACATTCCTTCATGCTGTGACACATGCCTTCATGCTGTGATACATTCCTTCATGCTGTGATACATGCCTTCATGCTGTGACACATGCCTTCATGCTGCGACACATGCCTTCATGCTGTGACACATGCCTTCATGCTGCGACACATGCCTTCATGCTGTGACACATGCCTTCATGCTGCGACACATGCCTTCATGCTGCGACACATGCCTTCATGCTGTGACACATGCCTTCATGCTGTGACACGTGCCTTCATGCTGTGACACGTACCTTCATGCTGTGACACGTACCTTCATGCTGTGACACGTGCCTTCATGCTGTGACACGTACCTTCATGCTGTGTTTGTCGTACAAGTCATCTAAGCCGCTGGCTTACACGAGGCTTAAATGGCTTGAGTGGCATCTTGCATCTCAAGGTGTTGCATTATTTTCCTGGTGTTGATCACCACCTTGGATCAACACTGGCAGTAGATGGCTCCATCACCACCTTGGATCAACACTGGCAGTAGATGGCTCCATCACCACCTTGGATCAACACTGGCAGTAGATGGCTCCATCACCACCTTGGATCAACACTGGCAGTAGATGGCTCCATCACCACCTTGGATCAACACTGGCAGTAGATGGCTCCATCACCACCTTGGATCAACACTGGCAGTAGATGGCTCCATCACCACTTGGATCAACACTGGCAGTAGAATGGCTCCATCACCACCTTGGATCAACACTGGCAGTAGATGGCTCCATCACCACCTTGGATCAACACTGGCAGTAGATGGCTCCATCACCACCTTGGATCAACACTGGCAGTAGATGGCTCCATCACCACCTTGGATCAACACTGGCAGTAGATGGCTCCATCACCACCTTGGATCAACACTGGCAGTAGATGGCTCCATCACCACCTTGGATCAACACTGGCAGTAGATGGCTCCATCACCACTTGGATCAACACTGGCAGTAGATGGTTTCCATCACCACCTTGGATCAACACTGGCAGTAGATGGCTCCATCACCACTTGGATCAACACTGGCAGTAGATGGCTCCATCACCACCTTGGATCAACACTGGCAGTAGATGGCTCCATCACCACCTTGGATCAACACTGGCAGTAGATGGCTCCATCACCACCTTGGATCAACACTGGCAGTAGATGGCTCCATCACCACCTTGGATCAACACTGGCAGTAGATGGCTCCATCACCACCTTGATCAACACTGGCAGTAGATGGCTCCATCACCACCTTGGATCAACACTGGCAGTAGATGGCTCCATCACCACCTTGGATCAACACTGGCAGTAGATGGCTCCATCACCACCTTGGATCAACACTGGCAGTAGATGGCTCCATCACCACCTTGGATCAACACTGGCAGTAGATGGCTCCATCACCACCTTGGATCAACACTGGCAGTAGATGGCACCATCACCACCTTGGATCAACACTGGCAGTAGATGGCTCCATCACCACCTTGGATCAACACTGGCAGTAGTTTGGCTCCATCACCACCTTGGATCAACACTGGCAGTAGATGGCTCCATCACCACCTTGGATCAACACTGGCAGTAGATGGCTCCATCACCACCTTGGATCAACACTGGCAGTAGATGGCTCCATCACCACCTTGGATCAACACTGGCAGTAGATGGCTCCATCACCACCTTGGATCAACACTGGCAGTAGATGGCTCCATCACCACCTTGGGATCAACACTGGCAGTAGATGGCTCCATCACCACCTTGGATCAACACTGGCAGTAGATGGCTCCATCACCACCTTGGATCAACACTGGCAGTAGATGGCTCCATCACCACTTGGATCAACACTGGCAGTAGATGGCTCCATCACCACCTTGGATCAACACTGGCAGTAGATGGCTCCATCACCACCTTGGATCAACACTGGCAGTAGATGGCTCCATCACCACCTTGGATCAACACTGGCAGTAGATGGCTCCATCACCACCTTGATCAACACTGGCAGTAGATGGCTCCATCACCACCTTGGATCAACACTGGCAGTAGATGGCTCCATCACCACCTTGGATCAACACTGGCAGTAGATGGCTCCATCACCACCTTGGATCAACACTGGCAGTAGATGGCTCCATCACCACCTTGGGATCAACACTGGCAGTAGAGGGCTCCATCACCACCTTGGATCAACACTGGCAGTAGATGGCTCCATCACCACCTTGGATCAACACTGGCAGTAGATGGCTCTGGGTTAAGGTGTGGCTAGCACGGTCTTCCAGCACTCAGCACTGCCTCATCACCATGTCTGGTGACCAGGTAAGCAGATTTAATCTGTCTCGGATTAAATCTGATTACATTTTAACAAGAGCTTTATATCTCTACGAGTTTAGTGAAGCTTTTCTGTTCTCCCTCTCTCTCTCTCTCTCTCTCTCTCTCTCTCTTTTCTCCTCTCTCTCTTCTCTCTCTCTCTCTCTCCCCTCTCTCTCTTCTCTCTCTTTCTCTCTCTCTCTCTTTTTCCCTCCTCTTCTCTCTCTCTTTCCTCTCTCTCTCTCTCCTCTCTCTCTCTTTTCTCTCTCTCTCTCTCTCTCTCTCCTCTCTCTCTCCTCTCTCCCTCTCCTCTCTCTCTCTCCTCTCTCTCTCTCTCTCTCTCTCTCTCTCTCTCTCTCTTCTCTGTCTCTCTCTCTCTTCTCTCTCTCCTCTCTCTCTTTCCTCTCCCTCTCGTCTCTCTCTCTCTCTCTTCTCACTCTCTTCTCTCTTCTCTCTCTCTCTCTCTCTCTCTCTCTCTCTCTCTCTCTCTCTCTCTCTCTCTCTCTCTCTCTCCTCTCTCTCTCTCTCTCTCTTCTCTCTCTCTCTCTCTCTCTCTCTCTCCTCTCTCTCTCTCCTCTCTCTCTCTCTCTCTCTCTCTCTCTCTCTCTCTCTCTTCTCCTCTCTCTGTTCTCTCTCTCTCTGTCTCTCTCTCTTGTCTCTCTCTCTGTCTCTCTCTCTTCTCTCTCTCTCCTCTCTCTCTCTCTCTCTCTCTCTCTCTCTCTCTCCTTCTCTCCCCCTCTCTCTCTCTCTCTCTCTCTCTCCCCTCCTCCCCTTCATTAAAATAAGAGAACAGAACAGTAATAATCGTCTTGTGTAAGAAAACAAAAGAGTGCGATCACGCAGCGTGTGATAGACAATTGTGGTAGACTTACCTCACTTTTGTCAGACTGCTGCAAGTTTGTGTGTGGTGTGTGTGTGTGTGGTGTGTGGGTGTGTGTGTGTGTGGGTGTTGTTTGTGGGTGTGGGGTGGTGTGTGTGTGTGGTGTGTGTTGTGTGTTCTTAAGGTTTTTCTCCCATCAATGAAAAACATGTTCTCTTTTGAGACCTTTATAATAATATAAAAATAATAAAAATAAAAAAATAAAAAAAATAATAATAAAAATAATAATAAAAATAACAATAAAATAATTAGTTTATTGGACAAAATCTAACGAAAAGGAATTTAATGTTGGTATACTGTAAAAATCCCTGAATACACAACTTTATCGCAGTTTAAAAATTAAACTAAGATTAATAAGCAATGATAGATTTAGTGGTCAAAATTACAGTAAAAAAAATACAATAAGAAGTCAACGAGTATTTTAAAAAATGAAATTTGATTTTTTTAGTTATAAAAACATTATAGTTGTACAAATTTTAAACTTATAATGTATAAGATAACAATGATCATTTAGTCGAGTCTTGAAAATTTTTAATCCGGTTAAAATCGGAAAAAAAAACAATGATTTTTAGTTCAGAAATAATTATATGGTTATTAATGAGTTAGTGAACTTGATGAGTTTCGGGCACCTGATGGGGTTTCTTGGGGACCTAGAGTTACTGTGCACTAGATGATTACTGTGCACCCGATGAGTTACTGTGCATAGATGAGTTACTGTGCATGATGAGTTTTACTGTGCACCCCCGATTTTTGTTACTGTGACCGATAGTTACTGGCACTGATGAGTTACTGGCACTAGATAGTTCTGGCACCCCCCCCTGATAGTCTGTGCACCTGATGGGTTACTGTGACCTGATGGTTTTTTGGCACTAGGAGTTACTGTGCACCTTGAGTTACTGTGCACGTGAGTTTCTGGGCATAGATGGTTACGTGCATAGATGAGTTACTGGCACCGGGTGGTTCTGTGCATAGATGATTACTGTGCACTAGATGAGTTACTGTGCGCTGATGAGTTACTGTGCACTTGATGAGTTACTGTGCACTAGATGAGTTACTGTGCACTAGATGAGTTACTGTGCACTAGGTGAGTTACTGTGCACTAGATGAATTACTGTGCACTAGATGAGTTACTGTGCACTAGATGAGTTACTGTGCACCTGATGAGTTACTGTGCACCTGATGAGTTACTGTGCACTAGATGAGTTACTGTGCACCTGATGAGTTACTGTGCATTAGATGAGTTACTGTGCACCTGATGAGTTACTGTGCACTAGATGAGTTACTGTGCACTAGATGAGTTACTGTGCACTAGATGAGTTACTGTGCACAAAATGAGTTTACTGTGCACTAGATGAGTTACTGTGCACTGGATGAGTTACTGTGCACTAGATGAGTTACTGTGCACTAGATGAGTTACTGTGCACTAGATGAGTTACTGTGCACTAGATGAGTTACTGTGCACCTGATGAGTTACTGTGCACCTGATGAGTTACTGTGCACCTGATGAGTTACTGTGCACCTGATGAGTTACTGTGCACCTGATGAGTTACTGTGCACCTGATGAGTTACTGTGCACTAGATGAGTTACTGTGCACCTGATGAGTTACTGTGCACCTGATGAGTTACTGTGCACCTGATGAGTTACTGTGCACCTGATGAGTTACTGTGCACCTGATGAGTTACTGTGCACCTGATGAGTTACTGTGCACCTGATGAGTTACTGTGCACTAGATGAGTTACTGTGCACCTGATGAGTTACTGTGCACCTGATGAGTTACTGTGCACCTGATGAGTTACTGTGCACTAGATGAGTTACTGTGCACCTGATGAGTTACTGTGCACCTGATGAGTTACTGTGCACCTGATGAGTTACTGTGCACCTGATGAGTTACTGTGCACCTGATGAGTTACTGTGCACTAGATGAGTTACTGTACACCTGATGAGTTACTGTGAACCTGATGAGTTACTGTGCATTAGATGAGTTATTGTGCACCTGATGAGTTACTGTGCACCTGATGAGTTACTGTGCACTAGATGAGTTACTGTGCACCTGATGAGTTACTGTGAACCTGATGAGTTACTGTGCACCTGATGAGTTACTGTGCACCTGATGAGTTACTGTGCACCTGATGAGTTGCTGTGCACTAGATGAGTTACTGTGTACCTGATGAGTTACTGTGCACTAGATGAGTTACTGTGCACTAGATGAGTTACTGTGCACTAGGTGAGTTACTGTGCACTAGATGAATTACTGTGCACTAGATGAGTTACTGTGCACCTGATGAGTTACTGTGCACTAGATGAGTTACTGTGCACCTGATGAGTTACTGTGCACTAGATGAGTTACTGTGCACTAGATGAGTTACTGTGCACCTGATGAGTTACTGTGCACTAGATGAGTTACTGTGCACCAGATGAGTTACTGGGGCACTAGATGGGGTTATGTGCACCTGATGAGTTACTGTGCACTAGATGAGTTACTGTGCACCTGATGAGTTACTGTGCACTAGATGAGTTACTGTGCACTAGATGAGTTACTGTGCACTAGATGAGTTACTGTGCACTAGATGAGTTACTGTGCACTGGATGAGTTACTATGCACTAGATGAGTTTTCTGTGCACTGATGATTTTCTGTGCACCAGATGAGTTACTGTGCACCTGATGAGTTGCTGTGCACCAGATGAGTTACTGTGCACTGGATGAGTTACTGTGCACTGGATGAGTTACTGTGCACTAGATGAATTACTGTGCACTAGATGAGTTACTGTGCACTGGATGAGTTACTATGCACTAGATGAGTTACTGTGCACTAGATGAGTTACTGTGCACTAGATGAGTTACTGTGCACTAATGAGTTACTGTGCACTAGATGAGTTACTGTGCACTAGATGAGTTACTGTGCACTAGATGAGTTACTGTGCACTAGATGAGTTACTGTGCACTAGATGAGTTACTGTGCACTAGATGAGTTACTGTGCACTAGATGAGTTACTGTGCACTAGATGAGTTACTGTGCACTAGATGAGTTACTGTGCACTAGATGAGTTACTGTGCACCTGATGAGTTACTGTGCACTAGATGAGTTACTGTGCACTAGATGAGTTACTGTGCAAATAGATGAGTTACTGTGCACTAGAAAGAGTTACGTGGGACTAGATGATTACTGTGCAATAGATGAGTTTTCTGTGCACTAGATGAGTTACTGTGCACTAGAATGAGTTACTGTGCACTAATGGTTACTGTGCACTAGATGAGTTACTGTGCACTAGATGAGTTACTGTGCACTAGATGAGTTACTGTGCACTAGATGAGTTACTGTGCACTAGATGAGTTACTGTACACTGATATCCCATATATTCAGGTCACTATTTCTGATATTCCATATATTCAGGTCACTATTTCTGATATTCCATATATTCAGGTCACTATTTCTGATATCCCATATATTCAGGTCACTATTTCTGATATTCCATATATTCAGGTCACCCATTTGTTTTTCCATTATATTCAGGTCACTATTTCTGATATTCCATATATTCGGGCACTATTTCTGATATTCCATATATTCAGGTCACTATTTCTGATATCCCATATATTCAGGTCACTATTTCTGATATCCCATATATTCAGGTCACTATTTCTGATATCCCATACATTCAGATCACTATTTCTGATATCCCATATATTCAGGTCACTATTTCTGATATCCCATATATTCAGGTCACTATTTCTCACACTACCTGTACCTCCTCTCTTCCTCCTCTTCTCCCCTTCTCCTCTTCACCTCTTTCCTCGTCCAAACAGAACTCGCAAATGGGCTCATGGAAAAATTAGACTTTAAAAGGGTATCGTATAGCATTGTTTGAATAGAGTGTAGATGAGTGAACAAAGTACCGAGCACGGGCACTGATGTGAAAACTTGGTAGCTTTAAAACAGTCGGACAGGCACATGTGGGTGTTTTGAGTTGGACCTATCTAGCATGGACTATAAGGCCTGTTTGTGTCTCGGACTTTTTAGCTTTTATAAACCGCTTTTTGTTCTGCATGGAGCAAGCTGGCTCAAGTGACATAGAACAACTGCTCAAGCTGGCATAGAACAGCGGCGTCCCAAGCTGGATAAACAAGCTGGCGTCAAGCTCGAAAAGAACAAGGTGGCGTCAACTGACATAAATAAGCTGACGTCAAGCTCCTTGAACAACTGGCGTCAAGTCCAGTCCCGGGCGTTTCGCCCCGGACTGAGCGCTGTCAGGGGAATCTGGTGTAACATTTCACCTTGAGGTGTAGCGCGCAAGTTGGAAAGCTCACTGGACGACACACTGCAACTTGCTCGTGTAACACCATCTTCACGCAACATCGTTCCCCGTAACACCAGTCTCACTAACCCCATTGTCACGTACACCAGTCTCCGTAACACCAGTCTTTTGTAACACCATTGCGTTCACGGTCCAAGGTCCACTTGACCACCAGTGTAACACTGATGGTCACTAAATGTTCCGGTCAAGTTCAATTACCCCCACATCTACATTAACTACATTTTTTGTTCGCACCTCGCACTGACTTTCAAGACAGCCCTATTTAAGTGTGGTTGTGAAGGCTGTCTGGCTGCTGCAACACGTGTTTCAATAGGGACTGACCACCTGAGTGGGAACGACTACGCTAGACAATGACCAGCTTAGTGAGGGGGCAGTAGGCCTACGCTAGTGCTCGTCCCTGTTTTGTTCTTACCTTCAGAGCATCTTTTGACACTCAACGAGAGGTTATCCGTACACCTCCACCTCTTTAAAAATAGAAGGAGCACTTAATATTGCAAGCACAGAACATACAAAAGGAGGAACACTGCGGTATGCCTACTGGCCCATACTAGGCAGGTTCTTCTCAAATCCAAACCCACTAACAAAAATATTTTCTCAATACCTTTTCAGCGCTACCCATGGAATAAGCTTAGATAACACTGAAAAAAAAAAATAGTATGGTAATGTCGACCTGATCGTAAATAAATCAGCAAACTTTTAAATAGCCAGCGCAGGGAAAAAGTTAAAGAATCCCTGCCAGCGCAGGGAAAAAGTTAAAGCAGCAGAAATAAATTCTTAAGAAACCATACCACGGGCGGGGATAGAACCCACGGTCACAGAGTCATAAAACTCCAGACCGACGCGCTAGCCAAAACGTAAGTACAGTAATGTACACTAATGTTGAAAATGGTATAAAATACCAACAAGTTGATGATTAAGACACATGTGCAACAGTTGGGTATCTTCATTGTTGACAAGTTTCGCCTACATAGTAGGCTTCTTCAGTCAGATACAAAGGCAGCAGGTGTAGTAGTGGAATGAAGATGATGTAATCAGTCTATCAGATACTATTTCTTCAAGATTGATGGACTGATTACATCATCTTTATTTCACTACGACGCTGCTGCCTCTGTATTTGACTGAAGAAGCCTACTGTGTAGGCGCAACTTTTCGTCAATAAAGATACCCAGCCATTGCTATTATTACTAAAACTCTTACTATACTGCTACTGCTGCTATTACTATTACTACTACGACTTCTTGATTAAACTCCGCACCTCACTGTGTTTCCTTGACACCTCCAGAGAATCTCCAAAGTCGCCAGAGGCGACACTTCCAGAAAAATCTCCTTAGACGTTTCGACACTCTGGCTGTGGTCCGAGTGTCAGGAATGGCTCAAATGGAGCAGAACTTCCGAGAGCTGGAAGCCTTATACCAGCGAAAACACCGGCCCCGACGCCAGCTACAGGGCGTCGATGACGATTGTGGATAACTGCTACGTCACTTGTGCCGAAGAAGACTCACCGCGCCCTAGTTATAGGGCTGCCCGCGCCATAGGGCTGTAAACGGTACTCCACTTGACACGAATGCTCACCGTTCCCCCGCCATAGGTCTTTAAACGGTACATCACTTGTACAAACTGAGACACTCCTTCGGGAGCCACTGCCGGGTCACCACATTGAGGAGACCCGGGCCAGGACCCGTCCTGGCAAACCTACCTGAACCTGTTTCCTTCATATGCCCTCTGTGTGCTGGTATTGTTTGTACTGCCCTGAAGCTCGTGAAGTCTGCAAACAGTGGTAGCCATGAAGGTCACAACACAGGTTCGTGCCCTGCTGCATGACTGGAAGGATCTGCGCTCAGAGACAGGGTCGTGCGGCTGGGCCCATCACAGTACATGTCCACGAATACTTAGAGTGGTGGTGGGTGGGGGAGTGAGAGTGTGGTTCTTGGAGGGTCATGGAGGGGGAAGGAGGGTGAGGTTCCTAAGGGGCGGTGGCCCGAGGAGCGGGGAATTGGAGGGAAGGCAGACGGGGAGGAGTAAGGGTTGTTTTTCATTGAGGGTCGTGGAGGGGCGACGGTGGATCAAGGAGTGTGGGGGTAGTGGTGGGGGATGTAGGGATTAAATCCGGCAAGTTCATATCCGCAAACGTTAAAGAAAATTCTTTTCTTAATTTTTTTATTGGCTATTTCTTCTCTATTTTCGTTTCTTGTGCATCCTCACGTTGATTACGTTGAGTGAAGTCTCCTTATCCACTGCATCTGAGATTGTGGGATGCACGGACGTTCCAGTTCCTCGATGATTATTTATGATGAGAAAGACCAACAATTTGCCCGTTTTTTGTTAAGTTAAACATCTGACACCCAACACCTGCGTGTCAGGTAATGATGACCCATCTAGTTGTGGTTGACTGGTGGGGATCATGGCGAGAAGCAGCCACTGGTGTGGTGCTCTACACGGTGATATCGCTGACTAGAGGAAAATAAACACAAATGCAGTATAATGCGATTCTTTAATAAGTACGTTTCCCCACCTGAGAACAATTGCAACCAATTACACGTGTGAGAGACATCCAGAGACCTCCAAATACGTATTTCAGAGCACCAATAGGCAGGCAGAATGGACGAATTGAGACATGCCTGTCTTTTACACCGAAACTTGCACAACCATTTAATCAAGAACAGAGGAACAAAACTCATCGCCAGGGAAGACAGTGTCGCAGGATCTGTATGTCCAGCACTATCAACCAGAGTAACGACGTTTACAACATAGCTGAACCTCCCACCAGGAAACTTCTTCATAGTTATCCTACATAACAACAAACCTGCTTGTCCATCCCATGCAGGTCTTTCTCTAGCCCATCTCAGGAGTCCTCATCTAACTCCTCACGTCATGTACTCTTGCTCGTGTAGATCTGTTTGTCTTGATAAAACCCACTGTACATTCGTGTCTATTTTTTCATCGTGTCGGTATTTTATGCCATTTATCTCCATCGCTGACCATGTTGGGGAGTCGTAGTGAGAGGCTACAACTGGTATGGTGATCTACGAGGTGAGAACAAGGCAGGCGTTGCTGCTGCAGCGAGTCAAAGGAACAGCGGCCCGCTGACTGAACTTCAGAGTCCGGTAAAGCAACGTGCTCTGGAAAGAAAGACGTATTAAGACATGAAGGTTTCCTTACTAAATGTCTTAATCTGTCCACACACGTCTCTTCAGAGTAGCCATTGGCTTCCCAGTAGGACCCGGGAGTCTGTCGGTATGTATACTGCCTCTGCATATATTTGGTGAGGGATATGTACACAGTGAGCGCGAGTGCGCGTGTGCATGTGTGGTGTGTGTGTGTGTATGAGAGAGAGATATTTCAGTGTTAATACAGTGTTCGGGTGTCTACGAGGCCTACCATGAATCGTGTGACCTGATGAGGTGAGTCCCAGGGGCTAGTAGTGTGGTGACCTGGCAACAGGCGACCTGAGCTGTGATTTGGCAACAGGCGATCTGGCAACAGGTGACCTGAGCTGTGACCTGGCAACAGGCGACCTGAGCTGTGACTTGGCAACAGGTGACCTGGCAACAGGCGACCTGAGCTGTGACCTGGAAACAGGTGACCTGAACTATGACCTGGCAACATCAGGTCACGTCCAGCAGACAGGTGTTGTAGTGACAGTCATCTAATCAGGCGTCTGCCTGCCAATACACTGACAGAACACACTGACACACCGAATAATAACATCACATAGCAAACTGCCACAGTGGTCCACTGTCAGAGATGATAAATTCAAGATAAAGAATTAGACACCTGTGCAACATCTGCGTGTCTTTATTTCTAGACGTTTGCCCAGTGGCTTTATCAATACAATTCCAGGACTTTATGTTAAGAACTATGTACAAAAAATGCTGTAATTAGTCCCTCAGTCTTGAAGTTGGTGAAGAGCACCGTAGTCTTGAAGACTATGGTGCTCCTCTTATGTTCTAATTCCAAGACTGAGGGACTGATTACCTCATCTTTTGTATATAATTCTGCATTCTTCACATTAAATGTCCTTGAATTGTACTGATAAAGCCACTGGGTGGCGATACGTCTACAAATAAAGACACCCAGATGTTGCACAGGTGTCTAATTCTTCATCTTGTCGGCATTTTATACCAATTATATACAGCATTCAAGCAATCTGCTACACTTATCTCCTTGCCCAGTAATTATTTAGTCAGTTTTAAGGCTGTCCGAAATACTCTGCATAACAGGAGACTTTCTATCAAGTATTTTATACATGTCAGCCACTTCAGTCTCAGTTGTATCCTGAACTCCACTTTCAACAAATACTGTTTAGTTGTTTCATTATCGCGACGGTCCGGAGTTTTGGGAGTCTCGTCTCAAAAGATTTCATGTCTCTTTCGCATTTATTAATCTTATCTGTGTCACAGTTTACTTGCGATAGATAAATCAACTTTTTCAGGAATGGGGGTAGCTAGTTCCCAGGCATTTTGTGTATCCAGATGCTACTACGCTACCACCAAGAGCATGATAACGCAGTAACACTGTAAACTAGCCGCTTCGGCGGCTAAAATCTAACTTCAAAATTTAGTGGTGTGTTAGATTTTCCTTACAGGTTAAAATCTAACCAAACTTAACCGAACTTAACACAGCCTAAACACCATCAAGAGAAAAAAATGGCTTGAAAAGTCGTATGTAAGAAATTAGCGTTTCGTTAGGGAGACAAAGTTGACGATTGTGTTTAGTTGTAAGACTGACCTCATTGACTGTTGGTATACATAAGAACATAAAGAAGGAGCACTGCAGCAGGCCAACTGGCCCTCGCTAGGCAGGTCCAAATCACACAACCAGAGTTCCATCCTCAAGGCCAAAATTCCATCAACAAGGCCAAAGTTCCATCCCCAAGGCCAGAATGTGACCCCAAAGCCAGAATGTGTTCCTCAAATCCATAGTGTGATCCTCAAAGCCAGAGTGTGATCCTCAAAGCCAGAGTGTGATCCTCAAACCCAGAGTGTGATCCTCAAAGCCAGAGTGTGATCCTCAAAGCCAGAGTGTAATCCTCAAAGCCAGAGTGTGATCCTCAAAGCCAGAGTGTGATCTTCGAGGCCAGAAGGTGATCTTCATAAGGTGTACGCTCATGTACATGAATGTACAAGGGGTGTACACTCATATGAATGTACCTGGCTGTACGTTTGAGAAAATCATGTACTCTAATCCGAGGCACCCAGCTGAGGATGGTTGAGACAAGGATGATTGAGATAAGGATGGCTGAGACAAAGATGGTTGAGACAAGGAGGGCTGAGACAAGAAGGGCTGAGACAAGAAGGGCTGAGACAAGGATGGTTGAGATAAGGATGGCTGAGACAAGGATGGTTGAGACAAGGACGGTTGAGACAAGGATGATTGAGACAAGGATTGCATAGCATTTATATTATTCACATAAAGTTAGAAGGAATGCCACGAAGTTACAAGATATATTCACGAGTAAGTTTAAACCCGGGTTTAGACACAACCCACCAACAAATACACGGGAGGTTATTTTTTCTCACGTATACAACAATACACAGGGGGGTGATTCTCCCCAGTGAAAATATATACAGGGGGGTGTATTTCTCTCAGCTGTATTGCGGGTAACTATTTTTACCCTTGGTTTTAAGGTCACGTTCATTTCTGTCTTTGGGGGGAACACACCAGAACACATGACACAACTCACCTAGAACACATGACACAACCACACCTAAGAACACACGACACAACACACCTAAACACAAGAACACAACACACCTACAACACATGACACAACACACCTAGAACAACACGACACAACACTCCCTATAACGACATGCCACACCACCCTAGAACCCATGACGCACAACACAACAACACACCTAGAACACACGACACAACAGCACCTAAACACATGACACAACACACCAAGAACACATGACCCAACACACACCTAGAACACAAGACACAACACACCCTAGAACCCATGACAACAACACAACTAGAACACACGACAACAACACACCTAGAACACATGACAACAACACACCAGAACACAAGACTACAACACAACCTATAACACAAGACACCAACACACCTAGAACACATGACACAACACAGCCCTAGAACACATTACACAACACACCTAGAACACAAGACACAACACACCTAGAACACATGAACACAACACACTAGAACACATGACACAACACACCAATAACACATGACACAACACACCCTATAACACATTACACACACACCTAGAACACATGACACAACACACCCTAGAACACATGACACAACCCACCATAGAACACAGGGCACACACACCTAGAACACATGACACAACACAACCTAGAAACACATGACACAACACTCCTAGACACATGACACAACTCACCTAGAACACATGACACAACAACACCTAGAACACACACAACAACAGCACCTAGAACACATGAGACACAAAACACCTAAACACATGACACAACACACCAAGAACACATGAACAACAACACACCTAGAACACATGACACAAACCCCTAGAACACATGACACAACACACCTAAACACATGACACAACACACCAGAACACATTGACACAACACACCTAGAACACATGACACAACACACCAGAACACACGACAACAACACACCTAGAACACACGACACAACACACCTAGAACTCATGGACACAACACACCTAGAACACACGACACAACACAAACTAGAACACACGACACAACACACCTAGAACACACGACACACCACACCTAGAATACACGACACAAACAACCTAGACCACATGAACACAACACATCCTATAACACATACAACAACACACCTTTAACACACACGACACAACACACCTAGAACACACGACACAACACACCTAGAACACCATGACACAACACACCTAGAACACACGAATACAACACCACCTAGAAACACGACACAACACACCTAGAACACATGACACAACACACGCTAGAACACACGATACAACACACCTAGAACACACGACACAACACACCTAGAACACAACAAGACACAAACACACCTAGAACACACGAACAAACCCACGACCCAACACACCTAGAACACATAGACAACACACGACCACAACACACCTAGAACACATGACAACACACGACAACAACACACCTAGAACACACGACACAACACACCTAGAACACACGACACAACACACCTAGAACACACGACAACAACACACCTCGAACACACGACACACACACACCTAGAACACACAAGACACAACGACACCTAGAACACACGTACAACCACCTAGAACACAACGACACAACACACACCTAGAACACACGACGACAACTCACCTAGAACACACTATACAACACACACTAGATACACACGACACAACACACCTAGAACACATGACACAACACACCTAGAACACACGAACAACAACACGAACACACACACCAGAACACATGAAACACACGACACAACACACCTAGAACACATGACAACACACGACACAACACACCTAGAACAATGACACCAACAACACTAGAACACACGACACAACACACCTAAACACCCAGAGTTGAACACAACACACCTAGAACACACGACACAACACACCTAGAACACATGACACAACACACCTAGAACACATGACACAACACACCTAGAACACATGACACAACACACCTAGAACACACGACACAACCACCTAGAACAACATGACACAACACACACTAGAACACACGACACAACACACCTAGAACACCCGACACAACACACCTAAACACACGACACATACACACCTAGAACACACCCGAACACAACACACCTATAACACAGACAACACACGACACAACACACAAGAACAACATGACACAAACACACCTAGAACCACACGACAAAAACACACCTATAACACAACGATACCAAACACACCTAGAACACATGACACACAACACACCTAGAACAACGACCACAACACACCTAGAACACATCACAACACACCTAGAACACACGACACAACACACCAAGAACACACGAAACAACACTACCAAGAAAAACACATGACACAACACACCTAGAACACATGACACAACACACCTAGAACACACGACACAACACACCTATAACACACACACAACACAACCTAGAACACACGACACAACACATCCTAGAACACACGACACAACAAACACCAAGAAACATGACACAACACACCAAGAAACACACGACACAACACACCTAGAACACATGACACAACACACCTAGAACACATGACAACACACGACACAACACACCTAAAACAACACGACACAACACACCTAGACCAGCATGAACACAACACACCTAGAACACACGACACAACACACAGCCTAGAAACAAACGACACAACACACACCTATCCCTAGACACACGACACAACACACATAAACACACACAACAACACACCTAGAACACATCACTACACACCTAGAACACATGACAACACACGACACAAAACACCTAGGAACACCCGACACACACACCTATAACACATGACACAATCACACCTAGATACACATACGACACAACACACCTAGAACACATGACACAACACACCTAGAAATCACACGACACAACACAGCCTAGAACACATGACACAACACACCAAGAACACTGACACAACACACCTAGAACACATGACAACAACACACCTAGTACACATAACACAAAACACACCTAGAACACGACGACACAACACACCTAGAACACACGACACAACACACCTAACACATGACACAACACACCTAGAACACACGACACAACACACCTAGAACACCACACAACACACACTAGAACACTCGACACAACACACCTAGAACACACGACAACAACACCCTAGAACAACACGACACAACACACCCTAAACACACGACACAACACACCAAGAACACATTGACAACAACACAACCCCCCCTAGAACACAATACACAACACCACCTAGAACACCACGACACAACACACCTAGTAACAATCATGACACAACACACCTAGAACACACGACAACAAACACATATGAACACATGACACAACACACCTAGAAACACACGAACACAACACACCTAGAACACATGACCACAAACACACCTATAACACACGACACAACACACCTAGAACACATGAACACAACACAACCCTAGAACACATGACACACAAACCTAAACACACGACACAACACACGCTAGAACACATGACACAAACACCTAGAACACACGACACAACACACCTAGAACACATGACACAACACACCTAGAACACACGACACAAACACCTAAAACAATGACACAACACACCTATAACACACGAACACAACACACCAGAACACATGACACAAACACCTAGAACACACGACACAACACACCATAAACACATGACACAACACACCTAGAAAACACATGACACAACACACTAGAACACACGACCAACACAACCTCGACACATGACACAACACACCTAGAACACCCGACACAACACACCTAGAACACATGACACAACACACCTAGAACACAACGACACACACACCTAGAACACACGACACACACACCTAGAACACATGACACAAACACACCTAGAACAAACATGACACAACACACCTAAAACACACGACAACACAACACACCTAGAACACAGACACAACACACCTAGAACACATGACACAACACACCTAGAACACACGACACAACACACCTAGAACACATGACACAACACACCTAGAACACATGACACAACACACCTAGAACACACGACACAACACACCTAGAACCCATGACACAACACACTAGAACACAATACACAAAACACACTAGAACACAAAAACAACACACCTAGAACACAAGACATAACACAACCTAGAACACAACGAACAACAACACACCTAGACACATACATAACACACCTAGAACACTGACACAAACACCTCGAACACAAGACACAACACACCTAGAACACTTGACACAAACACACCAGAACACATGACACAACACACACTAAACCAAGACACAAGCACACCTAGAACACATGACCCAACAACTAGAAACACATGACACAACAACAACACACCCTAGAACACAATGACCAACACACCTATGAAACACATGACACAAACACACCTAGAACACATGACACAACACAACCTAAAGAACACATACACAACACACCTAGAACACTGACACAACACACCTAGAACACATTACCACAACACACCTAGAACACATGACTCAACACCCCTAGAACACATGACACAACACACCTAGAAGCACACGACACACACACCTAAACACACGACACAACACACCTAGAACCACATGACACAACACACCTATAACACATGACACAACACACCTAGAACACATGACACAACACACCTAAGAACACATGACACAACACAACCTAAACCATGACACAACACACCTAGAACACAAGACACAACACACCAAGAACACATGACACAACACACCCTAGAACACACGACCAACACACCTAGAACACAATGAACACAACCACCCCTAGAAACACTGACCAACACACCTAGAACACATACACAACACATCATAGAACATCATGACAAAACACACCTAGAACACATGACAACAACACACCTAGAACACATTCGACACAACACAACTAGAACATGACACAACACAACCTAGAACACATGAACACAAAAAAAAAAAAAAAACCAAAAACAACTAGAACACATGACACAACACACCTAGAACACATGACACAACACACCTAGAACCCATGACACAACACAAACCTAAACACATGACACAACACACCTAGAAACACATGACACAACACACCTAGAACACATGACAGCAACACACCTAGAACACATGACACAACACACCAAGACCACACGACACAACAACACCTAGAACACACGACCAACACACCTATGAACACATGACACAACACACCTAAAACACACGACACAACACACCCAGAACACACGCCACAACACACCTAGAACATCAAACGACACAAACACACCTATAACACACGACACAACACACCTAGAAACACATGACACAACACACCTCGAACCCATGACACAACACACCTATAACACACGATACAACACACCTAGAACACACGACAACAACACACCTAGGAACACATGACACCAACACACCTAGAAAACACACGACAACACACACACAACACACCTAGAAAACATGACAATCACACGACAACCAACACACCTAAACACATGACAACACAAACGACCACAACACACCTAGAACACATGACACAACACAACCTAGAACACACGACACAACACCCTAGAACACATACACACCGACACAACACAGACACACCTAGAACACATGACACAACACACCTAGAACACACACACAACACACCTAGACACATGACACAACACACCTAGAACAAACGACAGACAACACACCTAAACACATACACAACACACCTAGAACACATGACACAACACACCTAGAACACATGACACAACACACCTAGAACACACGACCACAACACACCTAGAACACATGACAAAACACTAAACACACGACACAACACACCTAGAACACACGACACAACACACCTAGAACACACGACACAACACCCTAGAACACACGACACAACACACCTAGAACACATGACACAACTACACGCTAGAAACCACAAACGATACAACACACTAGAACACACGAAACAACACACCTAGACACACATACAACACACCTAAACACATGAAACAACACACCTAGAACACATACAACACACGACACAACACACCTAGAACAAATGACCACAACACACCTAGAACACACGATACACAACACCTAGAACACACGACACAACACAACCTAGAACACATGACACAACACACCTAGAACACACGATACAACCTCACCTAGAACCCATGCACAACACACCTAGAACACATGAACAACACACCGACACACACCTAGAAACATGACAACACACGACACAACACACCTAGAACACATGACACAACACACCTAGAACACACGACATAACAACACCTAGAACACACGATACAACACACCTAGACACATGACACAACACACCTAGAACACACTAACACAACACATAGCCAAGAACACAATGACACAAACACACCTAGAACACACGACACAACACACCTATAACACACGATACAACACACCAAGAACACATGACACAACACACCTCAACACATGACACAACGACACCTAGAACGACACGACACAACAAACCTAAACACACGACACAACACACCTAGCACACACGAACAACAACACACTAGAACACACTACACAACACACCAAGAACACACGACTCAACACACCTAGAACACACGATACAACACACCTAGAAGCACATGACACACCAACACCTAGAACACATGCCACAACACACCTGAGAATCACATGACAACAACACTCCTAGAACACATACACAACACACCTAAACACATGACACAACAACCTAGAACACACGACACAACACACCTAGAACACATGACAACAACACACCTAGAACAAATGACACAACACACCTAGAACACATCGACACAACACACCTAAACACACGACAACAACACAACCTTAGAACACATGAACACAACACACCTAGAACATCATGACACAACACACCAAGAACACAACGACACAACACCACCAGAACACATGACACAACACACCTAGAAACACATGACACAACACACCTAAAAAAAACTAGAACACATGACACAACCACCTAGAACACACGACACAACACACCTAGAACACATGACACAACCACCTAGAACACATACAACACACGACACAACACACCTAGAATCACACGACACAACACACCTAGAACACATGACACAACACACCTAGAGCAACACGACACAACAACCATGAAACACGACACAACACCAACCTAAGAACACACGACACAACACACCTTAGAACAACACGACACAACACACCTAGATACACACGACCAACACACCTAGAACACAACGAGCCACAACACACCTAAACACATGACACAACACACCTAGAACACATGACAACACACGACACAACAACACCTAGAACACACGACACAACACACCTATAACACATGACGACAACACAGAACCTAGAATACACGACTCAACACACCTAGAACACATGACACAACACACCTAGAACACACGAACAACAACAACCACCTAGAACACATGACACCAACTACACCTAGAACCATGACACAAACACCTAGAACACATGACACAACACACTAGAAACACATGACACACACATCCTAGAACACACACACAACACACCTAGAACACACGACACAAATACCACAAACACCTCGATAAAACACCACGACACAAACACACCTAAAACCACGACACAAACACAACCTATAACACTGACACAACACACTAGAACACACGACACAACACACCTAGAACACCCACAACAACACACCTAGAACACTGACAAACAACACACCTAAACACATGACACAACACACCTAGAACACACGACCCAACACACCTAGAACACATGACAAAACACACCAGAACACAACGACACAACACAACCTAGAACACATGAAACAACACACCTAGAACAACACGACACAAACACACCTAGAACACATGACACAACACACCTAAACACACGAACACAACACACCTAGAACACATGACACAACACAACCCAAGAAACACAAGACACAACACACCTAGAACACACATACACAACACACCTAGAACACATGAACACAACACACCTAAACACACGAACACAACACACCTAGAACACATGGCACAACACACTAGAACACAACGACACAACCACCTAAACACCTACACAACACACTAGCACACACGACAACAACACACCTAGAACACATGACCACAACACAACCTAGAACACACGACACAACAACACCTATAACACATGACACAAACACACCTAAACACATGACACACACACTAAACACACGACACAACACACTAGAACACATGACACACTCACGCTAGAACACACACGACAGAAACAACACACCTAGAACACAGACACAAACACACCTGAACCACCACGACACAACACACCTAGAACGCACGACACAACACATATACACCTAGAACACAAGACACAACACACCTGAACACATACACAACACACCTAAACACACGACACAACACACCTAGAACACAAGACACAACACACCTAGAAACACTATGACACAACACAACCTAGAACACCGACAAAAACACACCTAGAACACATGACACAACAACACTAAACACATGACACAACACACCTAGAACACAAGACACAACACACCTAGAACACATGACACAACACACCTAGAACACATGACACAACACACACCTAAACACAAGACACACACACTAGATACACATGACACAACACACCTAGAACAAACCGACACAACACAACCTAGAACACATGACACAAACACCTAGAACACATGACACAACACAAACCTAGAACACAAGACAAAGACACCTAGAACACATGGCACCACACACCTAGAACACATGACACAACACACCTAGTACACAAGCCACAACACACCTAGAACACATGAACACAACACACCTAAACACGATGACACAACACACAACCTAGAACACATGACACAACACACCTAGAACACATGAAACAACACAGCCTAGAACACATGAACAACAACACACCTAGAACACATGACCACAACACACCTAGAACACATGACACAACAACACCTAGAAAACACATTACACAACACACCTAGAACCACATGAACAACACACCTAGAGACACATGACCGGAGGCACACCTAGAACAACCTGACAACGGCACACCTAGAACACATGACACAACACACCTAGAACACATGACCACACACCAAGAACACATGACACAACACACCTAGAACACATTACAACACACGACAACAACACACCTGTAACACACGACACAACACACCTGTAACACACGACACAACACACCTAGAACACATGACAACACACACACAACACACCTGTAACACACACGACACAGCACACCTAGAACACATGACACACACACACAAGCACACATAGAACACATGACAACACCGACACACCACACCTGTAACACACGACACAACACACCTAGAACACACGACACAACACACCTGTAACACATTACACAACACACCTTTAACACGCACAACACAACCTAGACAACACGTTACAACAACACACCTGTAAACACATGACACAACAGCACCTGTAACACATGACACAACACACCTAGAACACGTGACAACCACCACAACAAAACACATCTAAAACAAATTAAGACACGAACACAACACACCTAGAACACACGACACAACACACCTGTACACACGACACAAACACACGACACAGACACAGACACAACACACACACATGCAACACACGACAAAACAACACACGACACAACACACATGAACAACACACGACACAACACACCTAGAAGACCATGACCAACACACAGCACAACAACACACCCTGTAAACACACGACACACACACACCTAGAACACTATGACAACACACGACACCACACACCTAGAACTCATGACAACAACACGACACAACAACACCTGTAACACACGACCACAACACACCTAGAACACAACGACACAACACACCTGTAACACATGACACAACACACCAGTAACACAATGACACAACACACCTAGAACATCGTGACCAGCACACAACACAAACACATCTAGAACACATGAACACACGACACAACACACCTAGAACACACGAACCACAACACGGCTGTAACACACACACAACACACTACACAACACACAATCAACACACGACACAACACACATGCAACACATCGCACAACACGACGACACAACACACATTCAACACACGACACAACACACGACACAACACCATGAACACCTCGTCTGGAGTATTGGATTTTTTTTTTTGTTCCACAGACGACGATTTCATAGTTTTTTAATAAAAAAGAACAATGTGCATGACCTTTAGATAAATATAAGGAAAGGTTTAAGGTCGTTCGTGTCCGTGGGTGGTGATAAACACGCATAACGTGTGTATGTAATGTTACAACCAAATCGTATGGACGTAACAAACTCTAACATGACACAACACACTAGAACACAGGATCAACACACGACACAACAACACCTAGAACACATGACAACACACGACACAACACACCTAGAACACAGGAACAACACAACGACACGAACACACCAGAACACACGACACAACACAACCTAAGAACACACACAACAACACACCTAGAACACAAGAACACAACACACCTATAACACACGACACAACACCACCTCAGAACACATGAACAACACACGACACAACACACCTAGAACACACCGACACGAACACACCTAAACACATGACCAACACACCTAAACACACGACACAACACACTCCTAGACCACATGACACAACACACCTAAGACCACACGACACAACACACCTAGAACACATGACACACACGACACAACACACCTAGAACCCACATGCCAATCACACGACAACAACATCACCTAGAAACACACGACACAACACACCCTAGAACAACATGACAACACACGACACAACACACCTAGAACACATGACAACACACGACACAACCACCTAGAACACATGACAACACACGACATCAACACAACCTAGAACACACGACTCAACACACCTAGACACCCGCCACAACCACACCTATAACACATGACACTACACACCTAGAACACACGACACAACACACCTAGAACACACGACACAACACACCTAGAACACATGACACAACACACCTAGAACACATGACAACACACGACACAACACACCTAGAACACACGACACAACACACCTAGAACACATGACACCAACACACCTAGAACATCGAGACACAACACACCTAGAACACATGACACAACGACACCTAGAACACACGTCACAACACACCTAGAACACATGACACAACACAACCTAGAACACACGACACAACACACCCTATAACACATGACACAACACAGCCTAGAACACACGACACAACACACCTAGAACACATGACTCAACACACCTAAACACACGACACAAATCACCTAGAACACACGACACAACACACCTAGAACACATGACAACACACACACAACACACCAAGACACACGACACAAACACCTAGACCACACGACACAAACACACCCCTAGAACACATGCACAACACCAACCTAAACACAACACGACACAACACAACCTAGAACACATTACAACACACGACACAACACACCTAGAACACACTACACAACACTACCTAGACACATGAACAACACTACACACCTAGAACACACGACAACAACACACCTCACACAGACACAAACAACACCAAGAAACACACGACACAACACACCTAGATCCCATGACATCACACGCACAACACACCAAGAACACATGACACAACACACCTAGAACACACGAACAACACACCTCGAAACACGACACAACACGAGATTTACCTAGAACACATGACACACCACACCTAGAAACACACTACTACAACACACCAGAACACACGACACAACACACCTAAACACACGACACAAACACACCTAGAACACACGATACACAACACACCTAGAACACATGACACAACACACCTAGAACACATGACACAACACACCTAGAACACATGACACCAACACACCAAGAACAACATGTACACAACACACCTAGAACACATACACAACACACCTAGAACACATGACACAACACACCTAGAACACATGACACAACAGAACCAAAACACACGACACAACACACCTAGAACACATGACCCAACACACCTAGAACACATGACACAACACACCAGAACAGAACACATGACACAACTCAAACCACCTAGAACACAATGACACAACCACACCTAGACACATGACAACCAACACAACCATAACACCTGACACAACACACCTAGAACACATGACACAACACACCTAAACACATGACACAACACACCAAGAACACACGACACAACACACCATAGAACACACGACACAACCACACTAAACACATGACACTAACACACCTAGAACACACGGAACACAACACACCTAGAACACACGACCACAACAACAACACCAGAACACACACACAACACACATAGAACACACGACAACAACACACCAGAACACAATGACACAACACAACCTAGAACACATGACACAACACACCTAGAACACACGACCACAACACCACCTAGAACACACGACACAACACACCTAGAACACATGACACAACACACCTAGAACACACATACAACACACCTAGAACACCACACAGCACAACCAGACCACATGACACAAAACACCTATAACACACCGATACAACACGACCTAGAACACACGACACAACACAACCATAAGAACACACGACACAACACACCTAAACACACGACAACACACACACAACACACACTAGATCACATGAGACAACACACACTACAACACACCTAGAACACATGACAACACACGACACAACACACCTAGAACCAAGGACCAACAACCACCAAGAACACAACGACACCAACACACCTAGAACACACGACACAACACACCTAGAACACACGACACAACACACCTAGAACCACATGACACAACACAACCTGAACACACGATACAACCCACCTAGAACACACGTCACAACACAACCAAGAACACATGACACAACACACCAAGAACCCCACCCCGATCCAACACACCTAGAACACACTACACAACACGACCTAGAACACATGACACAACATCACCTAGAACACACGACAACACACGACCAGAACACACCTAGAACACATGACAACACACGACACAACACACCTAGAACACATGACAACACACGACAACAAACACACCTAGAACACATGACACAACACACCTAGAGCACACACACAACACACCTAGAACACATGACACAACACACCTAGAACACACGACAACAACACACCAATAACACATGACACAACACACCAAGAACACATTGACACATACAACAACCACGAACACATGACACAACACCACCTAAACACACGACACAACACACCTAAACACATGACCAACACAACTATAACACACGACACAACACACCTAGAACACACGACCACAACACACCTAAGACCACACGACACAACACACCTAGAACACACGACACCAACACCACCGAGAACACCATGACACAACACACCTAGAACACACGATACAACACCCCTAGAACACAACGATACACACAACCTAGAACACACGATACAACACACCTAGAACACATGACAAACACACCTAGAACACATGACAACACACGACACAACACACCTAGTAACACATACACAACACACCTAGCACACACTGATACAACACAACCTAAACACACGAAACAACCACCTAGAACACATGACACAACACACCTAGAACACACGATACAACACACCTAGAACACATGACACAACACACCTAGAAACACATGACAACACACGACACAACACACCCTAGTACACATTACAAAAACGACGACAACACACCTAGAACACATGACACAACACACCTATACCACACGACACAACACACCTAGAACACAACGAACAACACACCAGAACACATGACCACAACACAACCAGAACACAACGACACAACACAACCTAGAACACATGACAACAACACACCTAGAACACAACGACACAAACACACCCTAGAACACACGATACACACACCTAGAACACATGACACAAACACACCTAGAAAACACATGACACAACACACGTCTAAGAACACACGACACAACACACTAGAACACACGACACAACACACGCTGAACACACGACACAACACACCTAGAACACAAGACACAAAACAAACCTAGAACACCATGACACAACAACACCTAAACGACACGACACAAACACACCTATAACACATGACCCAACACAACCTAGAACACATGACAACAAACTCCACAAACAACCTAGAACACACGACACAATCACACATAGCACACCTGACAACAACACACGCTAGAACCCACGACACAACACACCATAGAACACACGACACAACACACCTAGAACACACGACACAACACACCTATAACACACGACACAACACACCTAGAACCACATGACACAACCCACCTAAACACATGACAACAACACTCACAACACACCTAGAACACACACACACACACCTAGAACACATGACACAACACACCTAGAATACAGCGACACAACACACCTAGAACACATGACACAACACACCTAAATACACACACAACACACTAGAACACATGACACAACACACCAGAACACACGACACAACACACCTATAACTCATGACACAACACACCCTAGAACACATGACACAACACACCTAGAAACAACATGACACAACACACCTATAACACCATGCACAACACACCTAGAACACCACGACACAAACACCAAGAACACACGACACAACACACCTAGAACACACGGGGGGGGGGGGGGTTGTGGACACAACACACACCTAGAACACACTACACAACAAACCAAGAACACACGACACAACACACCTAGAACACTTACACAACACACCTAGAACACAACGACACAACACACCTAAAACACAATGACACAACACACCTAGAACACATGACACAACACACCTAGAACACATGAACACAACACACCTATAACACATGACACAACACACCTAGAACACACTACACAACACAACCTATAACACACGACACAACACAAACCTAGAACACATGACACAACACACCTAGAAACACAACGACACAACATCACCTAGAACACACGACACAACACACCAGAACACACGACACAACACACCTAGAACACACGACAACAAACACACCTAGAACCACACGACACAACCCACCTAGAAACACACGTACACAACACACCTAGAACACACGACCACAACACACCTAGAACACACGACACAACACAACCTAGAACACATGACACAACACACCTAGAACACACGACAAACACGACTAGAACACATGACACAACACACCTAAGAACACAAGACACACCAAACCTAGAAACACTGACACAACACACCTAGAACACATGACACAACACACCTAGAACACACGACACAACCACCACCTAGAACACACTACACAACACACCAATAACACATGACACAACACACACCAACACACGACACAACACACCTAGAACACACGACACAACACACCTAGACACACGACACAACACACCTAGAACACACGACACAACACACTAGAACACCACGACACAACACACCTAGAACACACGAACACAACAACACCTAGAACACATGACACAAACACCTAGAAACACATGACACAACACACCTAGAACTCAGAACACAACACACCTAAACACATGACACAACACACCTAGAACACACGACACAACACACCTAGAACACATGACACAACACACCTAGAACACACGACACAACACACCTAGAACACATTGACACAACACACACCTAGAACACACGACACAACCACCTAGAACACATGACACAACACACCTAGAACACATGACACAACACGACCTAGAACACAACGACACAACACACCTAGAACACATGACACAACACACCTAGCACACACGACACAACACAACCTAGAACACATGACACAACACACTGAACACCACGACACAACACACCTAGTACACATGAACACAACACACCTAGAACACCACGACACAAACACACACCTAGAACACATGACACAACACACCTAGAACACACGACACAAACACACCTAAGAACCCATGACAACAACAACACACCTAGAACAACATGACACAAAACACCTAGAACACACTACACAACACAACCTAAACACATGACACAACACACCTAGAACACACGACTCAACAACAACACACCTAGAACACATGACACAACACACCTAGAACACACGACACACCAATCCTAGAACAGCACGACACAACACACCAGAACACATGACACAACTCACCTAGAACACATGACACAACCACACCTAAGAACACACGACACAACACACCTAAACACAAGAACACAACACACCTACAACACATGACACAACACACCTAGAACAACACGACACAACACTCCCTATAACGACATGCCACACCACCCTAGAACCCATGACGCACAACACAACAACACACCTAGAACACACGACACAACAGCACCTAAACACATGACACAACACACCAAGAACACATGACCCAACACACACCTAGAACACAAGACACAACACACCCTAGAACCCATGACAACAACACAACTAGAACACACGACAACAACACACCTAGAACACATGACAACAACACACCAGAACACAAGACTACAACACAACCTATAACACAAGACACCAACACACCTAGAACACATGACACAACACAGCCCTAGAACACATTACACAACACACCTAGAACACAAGACACAACACACCTAGAACACATGAACACAACACACTAGAACACATGACACAACACACCAATAACACATGACACAACACACCCTATAACACATTACACACACACCTAGAACACATGACACAACACACCCTAGAACACATGACACAACCCACCATAGAACACAGGGCACACACACCTAGAACACATGACACAACACAACCTAGAAACACATGACACAACACTCCTAGACACATGACACAACTCACCTAGAACACATGACACAACAACACCTAGAACACACACAACAACAGCACCTAGAACACATGAGACACAAAACACCTAAACACATGACACAACACACCAAGAACACATGAACAACAACACACCTAGAACACATGACACAAACCCCTAGAACACATGACACAACACACCTAAACACATGACACAACACACCAGAACACATTGACACAACACACCTAGAACACATGACACAACACACCAGAACACACGACAACAACACACCTAGAACACACGACACAACACACCTAGAACTCATGGACACAACACACCTAGAACACACGACACAACACAAACTAGAACACACGACACAACACACCTAGAACACACGACACACCACACCTAGAATACACGACACAAACAACCTAGACCACATGAACACAACACATCCTATAACACATACAACAACACACCTTTAACACACACGACACAACACACCTAGAACACACGACACAACACACCTAGAACACCATGACACAACACACCTAGAACACACGAATACAACACCACCTAGAAACACGACACAACACACCTAGAACACATGACACAACACACGCTAGAACACACGATACAACACACCTAGAACACACGACACAACACACCTAGAACACAACAAGACACAAACACACCTAGAACACACGAACAAACCCACGACCCAACACACCTAGAACACATAGACAACACACGACCACAACACACCTAGAACACATGACAACACACGACAACAACACACCTAGAACACACTACACAACACACCTAGAACACACGACACAACACACCTAGAACACACGACAACAACACACCTCGAACACACGACACACACACACCTAGAACACACAAGACACAACGACACCTAGAACACACGTACAACCACCTAGAACACAACGACACAACACACACCTAGAACACACGACGACAACTCACCTAGAACACACTATACAACACACACTAGATACACACGACACAACACACCTAGAACACATGACACAACACACCTAGAACACACGAACAACAACACGAACACACACACCAGAACACATGAAACACACGACACAACACACCTAGAACACATGACAACACACGACACAACACACCTAGAACAATGACACCAACAACACTAGAACACACGACACAACACACCTAAACACCCAGAGTTGAACACAACACACCTAGAACACACGACACAACACACCTAGAACACATGACACAACACACCTAGAACACATGACACAACACACCTAGAACACATGACACAACACACCTAGAACACACGACACAACACACCTAGAACAACATGACACAACACACACTAGAACACACGACACAACACACCTAGAACACCCGACACAACACACCTAAACACACGACACATACACACCTAGAACACACCCGAACACAACACACCTATAACACAGACAACACACGACACAACACACAAGAACAACATGACACAAACACACCTAGAACCACACGACAAAAACACACCTATAACACAACGATACCAAACACACCTAGAACACATGACACACAACACACCTAGAACAACGACCACAACACACCTAGAACACATCACAACACACCTAGAACACACGACACAACACACCAAGAACACACGAAACAACACTACCAAGAAAAACACATGACACAACACACCTAGAACACATGACACAACACACCTAGAACACACGACACAACACACCTATAACACACACACAACACAACCTAGAACACACGACACAACACATCCTAGAACACACGACACAACAAACACCAAGAAACATGACACAACACACCAAGAAACACACGACACAACACACCTAGAACACATGACACAACACACCTAGAACACATGACAACACACGACACAACACACCTAAAACAACACGACACAACACACCTAGACCAGCATGAACACAACACACCTAGAACACACGACACAACACACAGCCTAGAAACAAACGACACAACACACACCTATCCCTAGACACACGACACAACACACATAAACACACACAACAACACACCTAGAACACATCACTACACACCTAGAACACATGACAACACACGACACAAAACACCTAGGAACACCCGACACACACACCTATAACACATGACACAATCACACCTAGATACACATACGACACAACACACCTAGAACACATGACACAACACACCTAGAAATCACACGACACAACACAGCCTAGAACACATGACACAACACACCAAGAACACTGACACAACACACCTAGAACACATGACAACAACACACCTAGTACACATAACACAAAACACACCTAGAACACGACGACACAACACACCTAGAACACACGACACAACACACCTAACACATGACACAACACACCTAGAACACACGACACAACACACCTAGAACACCACACAACACACACTAGAACACTCGACACAACACACCTAGAACACACGACAACAACACCCTAGAACAACACGACACAACACACCCTAAACACACGACACAACACACCAAGAACACATTGACAACAACACAACCCCCCCTAGAACACAATACACAACACCACCTAGAACACCACGACACAACACACCTAGTAACAATCATGACACAACACACCTAGAACACACGACAACAAACACATATGAACACATGACACAACACACCTAGAAACACACGAACACAACACACCTAGAACACATGACCACAAACACACCTATAACACACGACACAACACACCTAGAACACATGAACACAACACAACCCTAGAACACATGACACACAAACCTAAACACACGACACAACACACCTAGAACACATGACACAACACACCTAGAACACACGACACAACACACCTAGAACACATGACACAACACACCTAGAACACACGACACAAACACCTAAAACAATGACACAACACACCTATAACACACGAACACAACACACCAGAACACATGACACAAACACCTAGAACACACGACACAACACACCATAAACACATGACACAACACACCTAGAAAACACATGACACAACACACTAGAACACACGACCAACACAACCTCGACACATGACACAACACACCTAGAACACCCGACACAACACACCTAGAACACATGACACAACACACCTAGAACACAACGACACACACACCTAGAACACACGACACACACACCTAGAACACATGACACAAACACACCTAGAACAAACATGACACAACACACCTAAAACACACGACAACACAACACACCTAGAACACATGACACAACACACCTAGAACACATGACACAACACACCTAGAACACACGACACAACACACCTAGAACACATGACACAACACACCTAGAACACATGACACAACACACCTAGAACACATGACACAACACACCTAGAACCCATGACACAACACACTAGAACACAATACACAAAACACACTAGAACACAAAAACAACACACCTAGAACACAAGACATAACACAACCTAGAACACAACGAACAACAACACACCTAGACACATACATAACACACCTAGAACACTGACACAAACACCTCGAACACAAGACACAACACACCTAGAACACTTGACACAAACACACCAGAACACATGACACAACACACACTAAACCAAGACACAAGCACACCTAGAACACATGACCCAACAACTAGAAACACATGACACAACAACAACACACCCTAGAACACAATGACCAACACACCTATGAAACACATGACACAAACACACCTAGAACACATGACACAACACAACCTAAAGAACACATACACAACACACCTAGAACACTGACACAACACACCTAGAACACATTACCACAACACACCTAGAACACATGACTCAACACCCCTAGAACACATGACACAACACACCTAGAAGCACACGACACACACACCTAAACACACGACACAACACACCTAGAACCACATGACACAACACACCTATAACACATGACACAACACACCTAGAACACATGACACAACACACCTAAGAACACATGACACAACACAACCTAAACCATGACACAACACACCTAGAACACAAGACACAACACACCAAGAACACATGACACAACACACCCTAGAACACACGACCAACACACCTAGAACACAATGAACACAACCACCCCTAGAAACACTGACCAACACACCTAGAACACATACACAACACATCATAGAACATCATGACAAAACACACCTAGAACACATGACAACAACACACCTAGAACACATTCGACACAACACAACTAGAACATGACACAACACAACCTAGAACACATGAACACAAAAAAAAAAAAAAAACCAAAAACAACTAGAACACATGACACAACACACCTAGAACACATGACACAACACACCTAGAACCCATGACACAACACAAACCTAAACACATGACACAACACACCTAGAAACACATGACACAACACACCTAGAACACATGACAGCAACACACCTAGAACACATGACACAACACACCAAGACCACACGACACAACAACACCTAGAACACACGACCAACACACCTATGAACACATGACACAACACACCTAAAACACACGACACAACACACCCAGAACACACGCCACAACACACCTAGAACATCAAACGACACAAACACACCTATAACACACGACACAACACACCTAGAAACACATGACACAACACACCTCGAACCCATGACACAACACACCTATAACACACGATACAACACACCTAGAACACACGACAACAACACACCTAGGAACACATGACACCAACACACCTAGAAAACACACGACAACACACACACAACACACCTAGAAAACATGACAATCACACGACAACCAACACACCTAAACACATGACAACACAAACGACCACAACACACCTAGAACACATGACACAACACAACCTAGAACACACGACACAACACCCTAGAACACATACACACCGACACAACACAGACACACCTAGAACACATGACACAACACACCTAGAACACACACACAACACACCTAGACACATGACACAACACACCTAGAACAAACGACAGACAACACACCTAAACACATACACAACACACCTAGAACACATGACACAACACACCTAGAACACATGACACAACACACCTAGAACACACGACCACAACACACCTAGAACACATGACAAAACACTAAACACACGACACAACACACCTAGAACACACGACACAACACACCTAGAACACACGACACAACACCCTAGAACACACGACACAACACACCTAGAACACATGACACAACTACACGCTAGAAACCACAAACGATACAACACACTAGAACACACGAAACAACACACCTAGACACACATACAACACACCTAAACACATGAAACAACACACCTAGAACACATACAACACACGACACAACACACCTAGAACAAATGACCACAACACACCTAGAACACACGATACACAACACCTAGAACACACGACACAACACAACCTAGAACACATGACACAACACACCTAGAACACACGATACAACCTCACCTAGAACCCATGCACAACACACCTAGAACACATGAACAACACACCGACACACACCTAGAAACATGACAACACACGACACAACACACCTAGAACACATGACACAACACACCTAGAACACACGACATAACAACACCTAGAACACACGATACAACACACCTAGACACATGACACAACACACCTAGAACACACTAACACAACACATAGCCAAGAACACAATGACACAAACACACCTAGAACACACGACACAACACACCTATAACACACGATACAACACACCAAGAACACATGACACAACACACCTCAACACATGACACAACGACACCTAGAACGACACGACACAACAAACCTAAACACACGACACAACACACCTAGCACACACGAACAACAACACACTAGAACACACTACACAACACACCAAGAACACACGACTCAACACACCTAGAACACACGATACAACACACCTAGAAGCACATGACACACCAACACCTAGAACACATGCCACAACACACCTGAGAATCACATGACAACAACACTCCTAGAACACATACACAACACACCTAAACACATGACACAACAACCTAGAACACACGACACAACACACCTAGAACACATGACAACAACACACCTAGAACAAATGACACAACACACCTAGAACACATCGACACAACACACCTAAACACACGACAACAACACAACCTTAGAACACATGAACACAACACACCTAGAACATCATGACACAACACACCAAGAACACAACGACACAACACCACCAGAACACATGACACAACACACCTAGAAACACATGACACAACACACCTAAAAAAAACTAGAACACATGACACAACCACCTAGAACACACGACACAACACACCTAGAACACATGACACAACCACCTAGAACACATACAACACACGACACAACACACCTAGAATCACACGACACAACACACCTAGAACACATGACACAACACACCTAGAGCAACACGACACAACAACCATGAAACACGACACAACACCAACCTAAGAACACACGACACAACACACCTTAGAACAACACGACACAACACACCTAGATACACACGACCAACACACCTAGAACACAACGAGCCACAACACACCTAAACACATGACACAACACACCTAGAACACATGACAACACACGACACAACAACACCTAGAACACACGACACAACACACCTATAACACATGACGACAACACAGAACCTAGAATACACGACTCAACACACCTAGAACACATGACACAACACACCTAGAACACACGAACAACAACAACCACCTAGAACACATGACACCAACTACACCTAGAACCATGACACAAACACCTAGAACACATGACACAACACACTAGAAACACATGACACACACATCCTAGAACACACACACAACACACCTAGAACACACGACACAAATACCACAAACACCTCGATAAAACACCACGACACAAACACACCTAAAACCACGACACAAACACAACCTATAACACTGACACAACACACTAGAACACACGACACAACACACCTAGAACACCCACAACAACACACCTAGAACACTGACAAACAACACACCTAAACACATGACACAACACACCTAGAACACACGACCCAACACACCTAGAACACATGACAAAACACACCAGAACACAACGACACAACACAACCTAGAACACATGAAACAACACACCTAGAACAACACGACACAAACACACCTAGAACACATGACACAACACACCTAAACACACGAACACAACACACCTAGAACACATGACACAACACAACCCAAGAAACACAAGACACAACACACCTAGAACACACATACACAACACACCTAGAACACATGAACACAACACACCTAAACACACGAACACAACACACCTAGAACACATGGCACAACACACTAGAACACAACGACACAACCACCTAAACACCTACACAACACACTAGCACACACGACAACAACACACCTAGAACACATGACCACAACACAACCTAGAACACACGACACAACAACACCTATAACACATGACACAAACACACCTAAACACATGACACACACACTAAACACACGACACAACACACTAGAACACATGACACACTCACGCTAGAACACACACGACAGAAACAACACACCTAGAACACAGACACAAACACACCTGAACCACCACGACACAACACACCTAGAACGCACGACACAACACATATACACCTAGAACACAAGACACAACACACCTGAACACATACACAACACACCTAAACACACGACACAACACACCTAGAACACAAGACACAACACACCTAGAAACACTATGACACAACACAACCTAGAACACCGACAAAAACACACCTAGAACACATGACACAACAACACTAAACACATGACACAACACACCTAGAACACAAGACACAACACACCTAGAACACATGACACAACACACCTAGAACACATGACACAACACACACCTAAACACAAGACACACACACTAGATACACATGACACAACACACCTAGAACAAACCGACACAACACAACCTAGAACACATGACACAAACACCTAGAACACATGACACAACACAAACCTAGAACACAAGACAAAGACACCTAGAACACATGGCACCACACACCTAGAACACATGACACAACACACCTAGTACACAAGCCACAACACACCTAGAACACATGAACACAACACACCTAAACACGATGACACAACACACAACCTAGAACACATGACACAACACACCTAGAACACATGAAACAACACAGCCTAGAACACATGAACAACAACACACCTAGAACACATGACCACAACACACCTAGAACACATGACACAACAACACCTAGAAAACACATTACACAACACACCTAGAACCACATGAACAACACACCTAGAGACACATGACCGGAGGCACACCTAGAACAACCTGACAACGGCACACCTAGAACACATGACACAACACACCTAGAACACATGACCACACACCAAGAACACATGACACAACACACCTAGAACACATTACAACACACGACAACAACACACCTGTAACACACGACACAACACACCTGTAACACACGACACAACACACCTAGAACACATGACAACACACACACAACACACCTGTAACACACACGACACAGCACACCTAGAACACATGACACACACACACAAGCACACATAGAACACATGACAACACCGACACACCACACCTGTAACACACGACACAACACACCTAGAACACACGACACAACACACCTGTAACACATTACACAACACACCTTTAACACGCACAACACAACCTAGACAACACGTTACAACAACACACCTGTAAACACATGACACAACAGCACCTGTAACACATGACACAACACACCTAGAACACGTGACAACCACCACAACAAAACACATCTAAAACAAATTAAGACACGAACACAACACACCTAGAACACACGACACAACACACCTGTACACACGACACAAACACACGACACAGACACAGACACAACACACACACATGCAACACACGACAAAACAACACACGACACAACACACATGAACAACACACGACACAACACACCTAGAAGACCATGACCAACACACAGCACAACAACACACCCTGTAAACACACGACACACACACACCTAGAACACTATGACAACACACGACACAACAAAACTAGAACACATGACAACACACGACACAACACACCTGAACACACGAAAACAACACCCTAGAACACACGACACAACACACCTGTAACACATGACACAACAAAACCTGTAACACATGACACAACACCCTAGAACACGTGACAGCACACAACACAACACATCTAGAACACATGACACACGACACAACACACCTAGAACACACGACACAACACACCTGTAACACACGACACAACACACGACACAACACACATGCAACACACGACACAACACACATGCAACACACGACACAACACACGACACAACACACATGCAACACACGACACAACACACGACACAACACACATGCAACACCTCGTCTGGAGTATTGGATTTTTTTTTTGTTTCCACACGATTTCATATTTTTTTAATAAAAAAGGAACAATGTGCAGGTGACCTTTAGATAAAATATTAGGAAATGTTAAGGTCGTTCGTGTCCGTGTGTGTATTACACGCATATTCGTGTGTATGTATATGTTACACAAATTCGTATGTACGTAACAAACTCTTATGCAAGTGTTACACACATGTGTGTACGCGTGAATTATACACATGTGTAGGCATGTGTTACGCAGCTTTGCTTGTTAATCAACAACATTATTATTATTATTATTATTATTATTATTATTATTATTATTATTATTATTATTATTATTATTATGGGGAAGCGCTAAGGTCTTAAGGGTCACAGAACGCCTGGGACAATGCGGGGTTAATCAGACTTGATCCAGAAAAATAGTAGCTCCAGTTCCTTGGCTCAAGAGCCATTCATCAGTGCGAGAGCGGCCTCCATGTAGGTGATGATGCGAGCAGAGTGATAACGTGTTGCGTCACTGCTTCAGTAACATAACTCACACATGTTACGTCTATTATTGCAGAGTTGTGCAAGCAACAACATGGGACACTGAAAACGCACTCACACACACACACACACACACACACACACAAACATGATGGTTAGGGAGACATGATAACGACATACAAAATACTGCGAGGAACTGACAAGGTGGACAGAGACAGGATGTTCCAGAGATGGGACACAGAAACAAGGGGTCACAATTGGAAGTTGAAGACTCAGATAAGTCAAAGGGAGTTAGGAAGTTTTTTAGCCACAGAGTCGTAGGAAGTGGATAGTCTGGCAAGTGAGTAGTGGAGGCAGGAACCATACATAGTTTTAAGACGAGGTATGATAAAGCTCATGGAGCAGGAAGAGAGAGGACTTTGTAGCGAGGCAGGAGCTATGACTCGACCACTGCAAAAACAAATAGGTGAGTACACACACACACATGCAGCAGGGAGAGTGACCTGGTAGCGACCAGCGAAGGGGCGGGGCAGTAGCTATGAATCGACCCTGCAATCACAAATAGTTGAGTACAAATAGGTAGTACACAAATTATGCTTCTAAAAGCCGTCAAGGGATGATTCTGATGGGCGATGAGTAACACTCAGGTACCACACACCACACACTGCCCATCAGGAAGTATCCAAGCCAGCAGGCCAGAAACACAGGGAAGAAAAAGAAGAAATTACGCCTGGAGAGCACACAGTGAGATAAAACACGAGAGGGGAACGTGAAACACAAGCCACTTGGAACACCACAAAACCAGAGTGAAAGAAATTAAGTGTACTGAAGACTCCCGAGTACCATAGAACCAAAAATGTCAAGTGCCAGCGACACATGTCTTCCACTTGACCGGTTGACTGGTAACTTGATAATAATAATAATTATAATAATAATAAATAATAATATAATAATAATAATAATAATAATTATTAATAATAATAATAATAATAACAATAATAATAATAATAATAATAAATAATAAATAATAATAATAATAATAATAATAATAATAATGATTAATAATATAATAAATAATAATAATGATAATATAATAATAATAATAATAATTATAATAATAATAATAACTAATAACTTAATAAATAATTATAATAATAACAATAATAATAATAATAATAATAATAATAATAATAATAATAATATAATAATAATAATATACTGATAATAATAATACTGATAATAATTAATAATTTAAATACTAATAATAATTATAATAATAATAAATGATACATAATAATAATATCAATAATAATAATAAATTAAATCATTTTAAATAATAATAATTATAATATTTAATAATAATAATAATAATAATATCTAGAGAGAAAAATATTGCATACACACACACACCCAACACACACAACACACACACACACACACAACAACACACACACACACACACACACCACACAACCACGCCACACACACACACCACACACAACACACACACACACACACACACAACCTACACCACACACAACACACACACACACACACAACACACACACCGCACACACACACACAACACACACACACCACCCCACACCTCACACACAACACACACACACACCAACAAACACACACACACACACACACACACACAACACACACACACACACTGAGGGACGCGGGATGACTGAGCATTCGGTTATAAAGATCACAGGTGCAGAAATTTTCAAAATAGTGAAGAAGGGTACGTCATCAGCATCTGGCAAATTGTCATCGCATCACTGCCAGTTAAGTGTTTACTACCTGTTGGGGGTTGTTTTGGGGGGGTACCGGAATCTTGCTTGAGTCATGTTAGTTACTGGTCACTCACTCCTGCAAGCTATTACCAGGAATTTAGAGCAGGGATAGCATAGATAAGGATGGATAGATAGGGTTGACTGCGAGGAGCAGCATTGAGGGGAGCCTATGAGGGTGAGTCAAGACACTCCTAGAGCCAGACAAGATAAATTTTACAAACCTAATTACTTGTGTTTTTATAGTAGAAGTGATAAGTGCTAGAATCACTGTTGGCAGAGTTTTTAGAAGTTACTGGTATCTACCGGTATTTATTAGCAGTTATGAATATTAGAAAGTGGGGGCACACACACACACACCACCACACACACACACGCACACGCCACGCACACCACACATACAATACACTACACATACACCACTCATACACACACTACACACACAATAAAACACAATACACACACACAATACACACACACACACATACACCACATCCACACTCGACACTTACCACACAGGAAACAAGCACTTGTAAGCTGTAGTAACACACGCAAAACCACATTACACAGGATCTTCACACCGTCCTGAGAAACTGGACCACCTGATCCTTTCTCCTTCCCCC
>NC_069417.1:25240535-25293240 GCF_026875155.1 Cherax quadricarinatus | reverse complement strand
GGTTTGAACTGTGATGACGGGTAAATATGAGGGTGATGGTGACTGGTAACTTTGAGTGGTGACTGTGATGACTGGAAAACTATGACTGGTGATTGTGATGATGGTAACTGTGACTGGTGACTGTGATGACTCCCCACCAGACACATCACAACACTGCCGCGGCGATAAACTCCTAATTATGGTTGTCAGTTATCACCTGGGTAGTTAGGGAGGCTAATAACTTCCTCATCTCCACCCCGCTGAGACGGGGGAGAGGAGGGGAGGGGAGGGAAGGGGAGAGAAGAGGAGGGGAGGGAAGGGGAGGGGAGGGCCAGGAAGAGAAGGGCAGGGGAGAGAAGGGGGAGGGGAGGTGGAAAAAGAGAAAGGGGGCCAATAATGAGAGGATTACCTCCTTGTGAAGAATACCCATATGGGATTCCTCTGTATGGGGGATACATCTCTGATGGATACTCGTATGGATACCTATGAAGGACGCCTCTATATGAGGTATACTTGTAAGGTATACCTCACCTGTAGGGTATACCTCTTGTGGATACTATGAGGTATATCCACTGTAGGTGATACATCTCTGTGCGGGACACCTATAAGGTATGCCTCACTTTCAAGGTATACCTCTCTGTGCGTGATACGTATAAGGCTATACCTCAGCGTAGGGATATCTATAACTAAACCTCACAACTATAGGATACAGTTGATTGTAATTCAGTACATTAATGCAAACACTAAACAAGTAACCAACCTAACAGATAATAATAAAATATAAATAAAAAACGTACAGATTCCAATTATATTATAAAACACAAATGACAGAGATAAACCTAACAGAGAACAGATGGAATACCTAACAAATATGCAAAACACCGTCGTTCCAACAACACCCTAAAAACAAGAAGAAAATTATCAAAAACAAACTAAATCAAACAGAATTGAAAAAAAAACGATGGGCGTCAAAAAGTTAAAAACACATGCAAAAATACCTTGAATAAACAATGACAAAAACTAAAAACATGCAACAACCATTAAAAACATGCAACAACCATTAAAAACAATGTAACAATTAAAAACAATGCAACAACCATTAAAAACAATGCAACAACCATTAAAAACATTGTAACAAATATTAAAAACAATGCAACAACCATTAAAAACAATGCAACAACCATTAAAAACAATGTAACAACCATTAAAAACAATGCAACAACCATTAAAAATAATGCGACAACCATTAAAAACAATGCAACCATTAAAAACATTCGAACAACCATTAAAAACAATGCAACAACCTAAAAAACATGTAACAAACATTAAAAAAAATGCAACAACCATAAAAACAATGTAACAAACATTAAAAACAATGCAACAACCATTAAAAACAATGTAACAACCATTAAAAACAATGCAACAACCATTAAAAACAATGTAACAACATTAAAAACAATGCAACAACCTTTAAAAAAACAATGTAACAAACATTAAAAACAATGCAACAACCATTAAAAACAATGTAACAAACATTAAAAACAATGCAACAACCATTAAAAACAATGTAACAAACATAAAAACAATGTAACAACATTAAAAACAATGTAACAAACCATTAAAAACAATGTAACAACCATTAAAAACAATGCAACAACCATTAAAAACAATGCAACAACCATTAAAAACAATGAACAACATTAAAAACAATGTAACAAATTTAAAAAACAATGCAACAACCATTAAAAAACAATGCAACAACATTAAAAACAATGTAAAAATATTAAAAACAATGCAACAACCATTAAAAACAATGCAACAACCATTAAAAACAATGTAACAACCATTAAAAACAATGCAACAACCATTAAAAACAATGTAACAAATATTAAAACAATGTAACAACCATTAAAAACAATGCAACAACCATTAAAAACAATGAAACACCATTAAAACAATGTAAAACCATTAAAAAACAATCAACAAACATTAAAAACAATGCAAAAAATATTAAAAACAATGTAAAAAACCCATTAAAAACAATGCAACAACCATTAAAAACAATGCAACAACATTAAAAACAATGTAACAACATTAAAAACAATGCAACAACCTTTAAAAAAACAATGTAACAAACATTAAAAACAATGCAACAACCATTAAAAACAATGTAACAAACAAAAACAATGCAACAAACATTAAAAACAATGCAACAAACATTAAAAACAATGTAACCATTAAAAACAATGCAACAACCATTAAAAACAATGTAACAAACATTAAAAACAATGCAACAACCATTAAAAACAATGTAACAAATATTAAAAACAATGCAACAACCATTAAAAACAATGCAACAACCATTAAAAACAATGCAACAACCATTAAAAAACAATGCAAGAACTATTAAAAAAATGCAACAACCATTAAAAACAATGCAAGAACTATTAAAAAATGCAACAACCATTAAAAGCAATACAAACACCATTTAAAAACACAAACACACAGAAGTAAAACAAATAAAGCAAAAAAAAAAAAAAAATTAAAAGAAATCAGCAGAGTATTTAAGACAAACCAGGAAAACCTGATAATTGTAAGTGGAGGAGAAAGATTCTCCAAGTTACAACATTAAACCACATCTAAACCCGAACTAGGAAAACTAAACGCCACAAAAAATAAAATAAAAATTTTAAACACATACACACTAGGAAATTTTTTAAGACACCATGAATCGAGTTACCTGAAGGTTACCTGTAGGTTACCTGAAGGTTACCTGTAGGTTACATGAAGGTTACCTGAAGGTTACCTGTAATTTACCTGAAGGATACCTGGTTACCTGTAGGTTACCTGAAGGTTACATGAGGGTTACCTGTAGGTTACCTGAAGGTTACCTGTAAGTAACCTATAGGTTACCTGTAAGTAACCTATAGGTTACCTGTAAGTAACCTATAGGTTACCTGAAGGTTACCCATAGGATACCTGAAGGTTACCCGTAGGTTATCTGGTTACCTGTAGGTTACTGTAGATTACCTGAAGGTTGCCCATAGGTTATCTGGTTACCTGTAGATTACCTGAAGGTTACCTGTAGATTACCTGACGGTAAGATGACAATTCCGGGGTTCACCGCTCCTGAGAAACGGTCCTAGGCCTTGCCTCCTAGCTACTAAGCTGATCAACCAGGCTGTTGGTGCTAGCCGCACACAGTCAAAACTCACACACAACAGCCTGGCTAATCAGGAACTAACATGAGGAGGCTGTCAAGTTCCCTCTTGCATACAGCCAGGGGTCTGTTGATAATTCCCCTTATGAATGAAGGCATGTTGAAGAGTCTTGGTCCCTTGAGACTTGCTGAGCCATCTGTTAGTGTACTCTCATTTTTCTAACACAACGGTAGTCTCCCATCGAGGCAGGAAAATTGACGATTCACTTGATCTTCCCATTCCAGCCAGCGATTTCATCGACCTTGTTGAACTATGTGTTGGCTTTACGTGTTTCTCTTTCGAAAATCACCTCTTTCAGCAGACTTTTGGACTACCCATGGGTTCGCCACTCAGTGCGGTCCTGGCGAACCTATACATGGAACATCTAGAAGCCGAACGTTTCTCCACCATTATTCCTTCGTCTGTCACCTGGCTCCGTTATGTTGACATTCTCCTCATAACTCCTAAACGCTTCAACGTTCAAGCTCTCCAAGAAAAGCTCAACCAGGTCGAGCCTTCAATCCAGTTCACACTTGAAGAAGAAGTCGACAACACTCTTCCTTTCCTTGATGTTCTGCTCTGCAAGGCTGACCCCGAACTTCGTTTTAAAGTCTATCAAAAACCCACCAACCAAAACGATCTTTTCCACTTCTACTCTCACCACGACACCAAAACTAAACGTGGTGTAATTATAGGCTTCTTCCTGCGTGCACTCAGAATCTGCAGCAATGAGTTTCTTGAAGAAGAATGCACGATAATTGAACAAGTATTTTCTAAACTCCACTATCCTCGTCACTTCGTCAGAGACTGCAGACGACGGGCATTAAACATCTCAACACACCCAGAGAAGACACTGCCGAGAAGAGATACATAGTCCTCCCCACCAACTCCCTTGCCAAACACGTTTCCAACATCTTTTCCAATACCTCATTCCAAGTATCTACCTCCACAACCACGACCATCAAGGACATTACCAGTGATAGACAGGACAAGCTTCCACCCTCTGCAGGGGTATACATAATCCCTTGTAATGGGCTGCAACAAATTATCGTGGGCGAAACATCAAGGGACCTCAACACGTATTTCAGAACACCAATACGCAAGCAGGTCTGACGACACAAGGAATGCCTGTGTACAACACCGTAATTCACACAACCACTGATAAACTACAGAAACTCAAGACTTTTCGCCACAGAGACAACACTCAATACGAAGAATCCTGGAATCATCACTTATTTCTATATCCGACAACTTCAACCAGAATAGTGGCTTTATACATAGCTGAACACTTGCAAGAAATTCTTCATCGCTATCCCACATAAGAACACGGAATGGGAGAACACTGTGAAGGTCTGCTCACAAACTTATCCAATCTCCTTTCCAAGCTACCAAGATTTTAGACTCTATAACCCCACTCGGTACATCATCAGATGCAGCATTCTCACTGACCTCAGGATTCTGAACCTGACTATAAATACTCGCGTCCCTGTTTGGACCTGAAAAAGCCCACTGTGTGGGCGAAACGTAGTCAATAAAGGATCACATTATTACTGCATATGTGTTTATATTTCAGTGTAACTGCTACTGAAGAGGAGAGAGAAGGGGAGTCCTGAACTATGACCAGTCTAACTGATATGCATAATATCGAAAGTTCGGCAATAATTTTGCAGAAGAAGGAAGTGGGTTAGCTGCCTGGCAGGGAAGAACATTTACCAGGAAAAAAAACCAGATTATTATTATATCAAAGTAAGGGAAACCCGAAAACTTTCAGGGATGGGGAATCGTGTTCAAAAAGATTTCCTAGAGTTCTATGATTGAGCACTGAGATAAAGTAACAACCTGTGATAGTCCTGTGACCGGGTTCGAGAGTTTTTATACCTCTGCAGCATGGTCTGCAGCCATTCTTTTTTGCTGACTGCCTGTTAAGCAAGGCTGTTGTGTTAGCTGCCAGTGACCCACATAGCCATCACAGCCTGGTTGATCTGGTGCTTGGAGTAGGTAATGATCAGTTAATTTGAAAAAATTTACACTTATTCCTGCAATATTTCTGATATTTTCTGTTAACATGTTGAACAGTCTTGAACCACGGATGCTGATATAGTGTTCTCTTACTGTGCTAGTGGCTACCCTGGTTTCCACTGGGTCTATTTTACACTTCTTCCTATATTTCTCACTCCAATATGTTGTTATAGTAGTGTCTAGAATGGGACCAGTCCTCCAAGTATTTCCATGTACTATTCTCACGAATCTTTCTCATCTTTGTTCAGTAGACTACATTTCCAATGCTCTGAGGCTTTCAGAGCTGGTTTAACTGCATCGTTCGTAACTGTAGGAAATATTCTGCTGTCATACCCCCCCCCCCCTCCTACCAGTGATTAAGGCAGAGATACGAAGCAGGTAGAAGTAAAGGGATTCAGTTTCCCCCTGGATCAGGGAAATGCCCGTAAGACAAGAAACGGGGAGGAAGGGAGGAAGCCCAAAGATGTTTAAAGTAATGAGAAAGATAACACCTTGGGAGACTTGGACTAGCAAAAAGAAGGTCACACAACTAGATTCTCAAGTTCATTCTAAACAAAAAATGCGATCCCCCGAGGAAGAACTAAAAACATAGGCCGGGAAAGGAGAGGACAGCTTACAACTATTAAGGAAAGGAGGAAATGAGAATCGCTTAGCATATTGCCAGAGGTGACATGAAAACCATGAACATCGGCAGCTTAAGCCCGACAGGCAAACATCAGAACAGCATTCACAAAACTAAACAGAGAATCCTTTAGGGGTTTAAGACACTATGCATTTCATTTGTTAGACATGTCACCGAGTACACAGCTCCAGCGTAAAGCCCACCCTGAGAAGCATGCGAAGCTATTAAATGTTTGCAACAATAATCATCCCGAGCAAGTAAAATGCAACATTTAAAAAATAAAGGGAAAGTGGCCGACGAACCTGGAGGTGATCGGGACAGGGAAGACTGATGATGTTTTAAAGAAAAAATATGCAACAATTGGATAGTGTTTTTTTAGGGCTTCGAGAGACACGGGGAGTTACTTATTTGTATTATTTCACTGAAAAAACGTTTCGACTGCCAGCGGGCTTCGGATCGAGAAAAAGGGTAACAATTTTTGAAAACAGCTGGGGGCTTTTGGAGAGGTAGCGTGACGTTAAAGGGAACTTCGAGGTGGTCTTTCCTCTATCTTCAGCCCGGTCTAGATCAGAGTGAAGCAAAGTATGTAATACCGGGGTGATAAACTTTAACACAACACACAACACACACACCCCACACAAAAAAAAAAAGGCACTTTAAGCTGTAGTACGCACGCAAAACAACATATAAGGTTTTCACACCCCCTGTGAACTGACCATCTAAACCTCACCCTTTTTCTCCCTCTCTCATCCCTGTCCCCCTCTTCCCTACTCTCACCTACTCTCCTACTATCTCTATCTATATCACTCTTTACCTATCTCTCTCTCTCTACCTATCACTCTCTACCTATCTCTCTCTCCCCTCTCCCATCTCTCTAACATCTCTTCCCTCTAACACCTCCCCCCTCACCGGACATCATAGCTCTCACAGAAACCAAGCTTACAGGTATGATAACAGATGCCATCTTTCCAACGGGATACCAGATCCTGAGGAAAGACAGAGGGAACAGGGACGGGGGGTGGAGGAGTGGCATTGCTGATCAAAAACCGTTGGAATTTTGATGAGCTGGAGAGAGGAGACAACGGAGAAGAAAGTGATTACATAGCGGGAACGCTTCACTCTGTAGGTCCCAAGGTGGTAATAGCAGTGATGTATAACCCACCAAAGAACAGCAGGAGGCCAAGGCAAGACTACGACGAGAGCAATAGAGCGATGGTTGACACACTGGCTGCAGTGGCCAGAAGAGCTCATGCATGCAGGGCAAAGCTCCTGATCATGGGTGACTTTAACCACAAGGAGATCGATTGGGAGAACTTGGGCCACATGGGGGCCAAGATACATGGAGGGCTAAGATGATGGAGGTGGTACTGGAAAACTTCATGTACCAACACGTAAGGGACACTACAAGAGAGAGAGGAGACGATGAACAAGCAAGGCTGGACTTAGTATTCACCTTGAGTAGTGCAGATATCGAGGACATCACATATGAAGACCCTTGGGCCAGCGATCATGTGGTTTTAAGCTTCGATACACAGTAGAGCTACAAGTGGAGGGTGAAGCAGGAAGGCCAGGACGAATGAAGCCAAACTACAAGAAAGGGGACTACATGGGAATGAGGAACTTCCTGAACGGGCTTCAGTGGGACAGAGAACTGGCAGGGAAGCCAGTTAATGAGATGATGGAATATGTAGCAACAATATGCAAGGAGGCTGAGGAGAGGTTTGTACCCAAAGGTAACAGGAATAATGAAAAAGCCAGGATGAGCCCATGGTTCACTCAAAAGTGCAGGGAGGCAAAAACCAAGTGTGCTAGGGAATGGAAGAAATATAGAAGGCAAAGGACCCAGGAGAATAAGGAGAGCAGTCGTAGAGCCAGAAACGAATATGCACAGATAAGAAGGGAGGCCCAAAGACAATATGAAAACGACATAGCAGCGAAAGCCAAATCTGACCTGAAACTGTTATACAGCCATATCAAGAGGAAAACAACAGTCAAGTACCAGGTAATCAGGCTAGGAAGGAAGGAGGAGAGACAACAAGAAATGACCGTGAAGTATGTGAGGAACTCAACAAGAGATTCAAAGAAGTGTTCACAGAGGAGACAGAAGGGGCTCCAGAAAGACGGAGAGGTGGGGCACACCACCAAGTGCTGGACGCAGTGCACACAACCGAGGAAGAAGTGAAGAGGCTTCTGAGTGAGCTAGATACCTCAAAGGCAATGGGGCCAGATAACATCTCCCCATGGTTCCTGAGAGAGGGAGCAGAGGCACTATGTGTACCCGTAACAACAATATTCAATATATCTATCGAAACAGGGAGATTGCCAGAGGCATGGAAGACAGCAAATGTAGTCCCAATCTTTAAAAAAGGAGACAGACATGAAGCACTAAACTACAGACCAGTGTCACTGACATGTATAGTATGCAAAATCATGGAAAAGATTATCAGGAGAAGAGTGGTGGAACACCCAGAAAGGAATGATCTTATCAACAGCAGCCAACATGGTTTCAGGGATGGGAAATCCTGTGTCACAAACCTACTGGAGTTCTATGACATGGTGACAGCAGTAAGACAAGAGAGAGAGGGGTGGGTGGATTGCATATTCTTGGACTGCAAGAAGGCGTTTGACACAGTTCCACACAAGAGATTGGTGCAAAAACTGGAGGACCAAGCAGGGATAACAGGGAAGGCACTACAATGGATCAGGAATACTTGTCAGGAAGACAGCAACGAATCATGGTACGTGGCGAGGTGTCAGAGTGGGCACCTGTGACCAGAGGGGTCCCACAGGGGTCAGTCTTAAGACCAGTGCTGTTTCTGGTATTTGTGAACGACATGACGGAAAGAATAGACTCTGAGGTGTCCCTGTTTGCAGATGACGTGAAGTTGATGAGAAGAATTCACTTGATCGAAGACCAGGCAGAACTACAAAGGGATCTGGACAGGCTGCAAACCTGGTCCAGCAATTGGCCCCTGGAGTTCAATCCCACCAAGTGCAAAGTCATGAAGATTGGGGAAGGGCAAAGGAGACCGCAGACGGAAATCAGTCTAGGGGGGCAGAGACTACAAACCTGACTCAAGGAAAAAGATCTTGGGGTGAGTATAACACCAGGCACATCTCCTGAAGCGCACATTAACCAAATAACTGCTGCAGCATATGGGCGCCTAGCAAAAACCCCAGAAAAGCATTCCGACATCTTAATTTAAGGGAAACGTTCAGGACCCTGTACACCGCGTACGTTAGGCCCATATTGGAGTATGGGCACCAGTTTGGAACCCACACCTAGCCAAGCACGTAAAGGGAAAATAGAGAAAGTGCAAACAAGACTAGTCCCAGAGCTTTAAAAGGTATTGTCCTACGAGGAGAGGTTAAGGGAAATCAACCCGACGACAATGGAGGACAGGAGAGATAGGGGGGAAAATGTAACGACATACAAATACTGAGAGGAATTGACAAGGTGGACCCAAAGACAGGATGTTCCAAAAGAAATTGGACACAGTAACAAGGGGACACAGTTGGGAAGGAGACACAGATGAATCACAGGGATGTTAGGAAGTATTTCTTCAGCCACAGAGTAGTCAGTAAGTGGAATAGTTGGGAAGCGATGTAGTGGAGGCAGGATCCATACATAGCTTTAAGCAGAGGTATGATAAAGCTCACGGCTCAGGGAGAGTGACCTAGTAGCGATCAGTTTAAGAGGCGGGGCCAGAGCTCGGACTCGACCCCCGCAACCCCAACTAGGTGAGTACAACTAGGTGAGTACACCCCAAACACCACACACCCCATACACACCACATACCGCACACCACTACACACACACCACATACACACACACCACATCACAACACCAACATACACACACACACATACACACACACCACATACAAAACACACAACCACATACGCACAAAACCATAAACAACACACACATACACACACACCACATACACACACACCCACATACACCCCACACACATACACACACCACATACACACACCACATACACACACACCAATACACACCAGAAACACACACATCACACACACACACTACCCATACACACACATACAACCCCACCACATAACACCACAAAACACACAACACAACACACACACATCACACACATACACACACACATACCCACACACAACCCCTAACCCCCCCCTCCCCCAACACCCATAAAACACACCACTACCACACACCCCAAAAAACCCACATAACCCCACAACACCACAAACACCCCACCCCAATACACACCACATACACCCCAACTAACCCACACACCAATCCCCCAACCCAACACACAAACCACATAACCACACCACCAACAACACACCAATACACACCCCCCATACACACACCCAACACACCACATACAAAACCACTACACCCCACCCCACATACCACACACACAAAAACACACACCCCCCAACCCAACACCACATACCCCCCCAACCCACACACCACCACACCCCAAAACCAAACACCCTAACCCCACACCTGGTCTGGTGGCAAAGCCCCCGTTCACACCGGGGGGGCCCGGGTTCGTTTCCGGGGGGTGGAAATTCCGAACGTTTCCTTACACTTTGCCCTGTTCCCCTAGCAGCAAATGGGTCCCTGGGTGTTAGTGACGGGTGTGGGTCGATCCTGGGGGACAAGATTAAGGACCCCAATGGAAAAAAGTTAGACAGCCCTCGTGACGCACTGACTTTTTTGGGGTTTTCCCGGGTGGTACCCTGGGGGTTTTTAAAATCCGAACAAAAATTTATTTATTTTAACCCCACTACACACACACCCACACACCCACATACACACCAATAAAACACACTACACCCCACATACAAACCACACCACAAAACCCCCCACATACACACACACCCCCAAAACCCCACAAACACACACCACTACCACACACCACATGACCCCACTACCACCACCACATCCACACATTTAATACAACACACACCCCACATACACCCAAATACACCCCCACATAATACCACTACACCAACCACATACACACACCACTTCACACACACCCATACACACCACATAACCACCTACATACCAAAACCCCACACACACCACATACACACACACACATAACAACCACATACACACACATACACACACCACATACAAAACCAATCACACACCAATACACCCCACATCACCACACCACCACACCACCACATACACAAAACCCCACATACACCCACATACACACCCACACATACAAACACCAATACAACACATACACCCCCACCACACCACACACCACTACACACACACCCACATACACACCACAACAACACCACTTTAACACAATTAAACCCCACATACACACCACATACACCACACCACATACACACCACTACACCACCACATAAACACAATATACACACCACATACACACACACCACACACACACCCCACATACCACAACACCACAACACACCACTACACACACTACACACCACATACACACCACACCACCCCAATAACACCAGACACACCCCCATACACCCCAATACACACACCGCACCCAGACACCCCCAATACCCCACTACACACCACCCCAAAATCACATACACCACAAACAACCCCATAAAACCCCACATACACACCACCGCACACCCCACGCACACCAACACACCCCATAAAACCACATACACACCACCACACACATACACCCAATCCCCAAACCCACACCCAAATTTCACCCCCAATACACCAATCACACCACTAACCCACTCACAACTAAAACCCCACCCCACCCAAACACCACATCCCCCCAAACACACCACAACAATACATACCCCCACATACACACCCTTTTCAACCAAACACCCACTAACCCCACAAAACCCCCAAATAACACCTACAATGTCTTGCTTTGTACTTTGTGGTTTTTTAACTGTTTTTAAATTTTCCCCGGGGCTGCCGATTCTTCCGTAAGACAACCACCTGGCGCAGAGTCCTTCAGCCCAGGTCCAGGCCCCCAGGCTCCGGGCCCCCAGGCCCCAGCCCCGGCTCAGGCTCCGGGGGCCCCCAGGCTCGGGCTCCGGCCCCCCGGCTCGGGCCCCCAGGCTCCAGGCTCCGGGCCCCCAGGCTCCAGGCTCCGGGCCCCCCGGCTCCAGGCCCGGGCCCCGGGCTCCGGGGCCCCAGGTCAGGCTCCAGGCCCCAGGCCCGGGCCCCGGGCTCCAGGCCCGGCCCCAAGGCCCCCAGGCTCCACCCCCAGGCTCCAGGCTCCAGGCTAGGCTCCAGGCTCCAGGCTCGGGTCCAGACTCCGGTTCCCCAGGCTCCAGGCCCCAGGCTCAGGCCCCAGCTCGGCCCCAGGTCCAGGCTCCGGGCCCCAAGGCTCCGGGCCCAAAGGGCTCCGGGCCCCCAGGCTCGGGCCCCCAGGCCCCAGGCCCGGTCCAGGCTCCGGCCAAAGGCCCCAGGCCAAGGCCCAGGCCAAGGCCCCGGCCCCCGGCCCCAGGCCCAGGCCCAGCCCCAGGCCCCAGGCTCCACGCCCCAGGTTCCAGGCCCCGGGCCCCAGACTCCGGGTTCCAGCTCTCTCTCACCCCCTCCATGCGTCTCCCCCCCTGTTCCCTCCCTCCTATCTTTTTTTCCCCCCTTCACCCGTTTGCTTTCCATATTCTAGACCTTCTCTTTTTGCTTCCTATTCTCTCTCCACCGAACGGCACCTCTATTCCCTTGTCAAGAGGAGGGAGAGGAGAGAGAGAGGGGGAGGAGAGAGAGAGAGAGAGAGAGAGAGAGAGAGAGAGAGAGAGAGAGAGAGAGGAGTAAAAGAAAAGGAAAAATGAAGTTTTATGGAAAAGGCCCAGCCAGGGTCTAAATGTTTACGTTCATTTGTGGCTTGTTTCCTTCCCACGGAGGCTCAGGAGGCTCCCGGCAGGGTCAGGCAGGCTCCAGGCAACCCCAACAGCTCCAGGCAGGCTCCGACGGCTCCAGGCGGTCCCGGGAGGTACACAGCAAACCACACACAAATACACTCCCTGCAAAAAACACAAAAATAAACAGAGTTTCGAGTTATCCAAGAATATTGAAGCAACCAACACATCATGGCCAACACTTTCATTTCCCAACTAAACTAAATCCAAAAATAACTTCATGTTATTAAAAAAATAATTAGTCAAGTGGTGCGTCCTTACAAAAAAAATTTTAAATAAAAATTTAAATTTTAAGCTGAAAAATAAAAAAAAATTTAAATTGTAAAAAATTTTGTCCCGTGAAATTTATTTTTTTTAAATTTTAAAAATTGTTAGATATTTTTTTTTATATTTGCTGAAATCAGCTTTTACTTTAAATCAACATGATGACAAATCGGGTAAAACATGGGAATGAAAACTAAATAAACTAGATGACAACATCAGTAACCCATGGATGACAACTTTCAGAAAAACATGGATGAAAACATCAATCAACATGGAGGGACAACATCGGGTCAAAGGGATGAAAACATAAATTAAAAAGGGATGACAAACCCAGTAAAACAGGGATGACAACATAAATCAACATGGAGGAAAACATCAGTCAACAGGGGATGAAACTTTCAGTCAACATGGATGCCCAAAATCAGTAAACCATGGATGAAAACATAAATAAAACATGGATGACAACATCAGTAAACATGGATGACAACATCAGTCAAATGGAAAACAAATCAGTAAACATGGATGACAACATAAATTAAACAGGGGATGACAAAATCAGTCAACATGGATGACAACATCAGTCAACATGGATGACAACTTTCAGTAAACCGGATGAAAACATCAATCAACATGGATGGACAACATCAGTCAAAAGGGATGACAAAATCGGGTAAAAACATGGATGACAACATCGGGAAAAATGGATGAAAACTCCTCAAAAAGGATGACAACATCAATCAACATGGATGAAAAACATCAATCAAAAAGGATGAAAATTTCAGTCAAATGGATGAAAAACCAAAAAAATTAAATGGATGAAAACTCAGAAAACTGGATGCAACATCAATAAAACATGGATGAAATCAGTAAACATGGATGACAAAAAACCCAAAAACTGGTGACAACATAAATTTCAACTGCAGGGAAAACATCAATCACAGGGGTGACAAAATCAGTAAACATGGATGACAAATCAATCAACATGGTGACATCAATCAACAGGTGACAACATCAATAAACATGGTTGAAACATCAATCAAATGGATGAAAACAATCAACAGGGGTTGAAAACACCCAACCCAACATGGAGACAACATAAATCAACATGGTTGCCCAACATCTATCAACATTGATGACAACATAAATTTAAATGGATGACAACATCTTTTAACATGGATGAAACTCGGGCCCAAACATGGAGGGAAAACCCTCAGTAAAAATCCCTGACATAAATTTTAACAGGGATGAAAAACATAAATCAACATGGGTGACAGCCCCAATAAACATGGAGGGACAAAATTCAATCAAAAAGGGTGACAGCTTCAATCAAACAGGGGAGACAACATCAGTAAACAGGGGGGAAAACTCAGTCAACATGGGAAAAAAAAAACCATCAGTCAACATGGTTGAAAACATAACCCAAAAATGGATGACAAAATCAATCAACATGGATGACAACATAAACCCAAACATGGGGGACAACATAAATTCAACAGGGTTGACAACATAAAATCAACAGGGGATGAAAACATCAATCAAAAATGGATGACAACATCAATCAAAAGGGAGGGAAAACATAAATTAAACTTTGGATGACAACCCCTTTAAAACAGGGGAAAATCAATCAACATGGATGACATCAATAAACAAGGGTGACAACTTCAATCAACAGGGGATGACAAATAAAATCAACATGGATACAACATAAATCAAATGGTTTGACAACTTCAATCAACATGGATGACAACATAAATTTAAACAGGGAGGGACATCAATAAAACATGGATGAAACATCAATAAAACAGGGTGAAAAACACAATCAAAATGGGTGACAACATAAAATCAACTTGGATGCCCACATTTTTTAAACATGGGTGACAACATCAATAAAAAAAAAACTGGATGCATCAACCCCAAAGGGGAGGGCCACATAAAATCAACAGGGATGACAAAAAATCATTTCAAATGGATGACACTAAATTAAAACATGGATGACAACATCAATCAACGGGGTGACAACACCCAATAAAAACGGGGTTTGCAACATCAATAAACCATGGAGGGGAAACCCAAAATTCAACATGGATGAAAAACATAAATAAACATGGAGGGAAAAAACACAATAAAACTTGGGGGGAAACATCAGTCAACTTTGGATGACAACATAAAATCAACGGGTTTTTGACAAACATAAAATTCAACATGGGTAAACAACATAAATAAAACATGGATGAAAAACATCAATCAAAAAGGAGGGACAACTCAATAAACATGGGGGGCCGCATCAATAAAACTTGGTGACAAAACAATCAAATGGTTGAAAAACTCAATCAACTTGGTGCAACTCAATCAAATGGAGGGACCATCAACCCAAATGGATGAAAAAACACAATCAACTTTCCCAAAAAAAATTTACACCAAACCCTTGATGAAAAAATTGATAAAACATTTTTATTGGTGATCCCTAAATCAACCAGGCTTTTGTCCCTTAAAAGCCCACAAAACCCATAAAAGTGACTCGTCCGGCCTTTCAGCAGTAGTGACCCAGCTTCCTCGGACAACACACCTGCCACAGTTGCGGCAATATTCTGATATCTGTTTGTAACGGGCTAAAGAGTCTTGGCCCTCGCATGCTGAAAACCGTGCCCGGGGTTTTCCCTTTGTTTTTTACTGAGTTTTTTTTCTCCCTTTTCCTCCCATATTTTTTACTTTTACTTGGGGGCAATGGCGGACGTAGACGGGTATCAAGAATTTTTCATGTTTGGTTTTTTAAAAAATCTCTCTTTTCCCCCTTCCCAGGTACATTCTGAGAGTACTTTCCCAAGGACTCTGAGAGTACTTAAAGGGCTCTGAGGTGTTTTCTTTATGTTTTTTAAAAAATCTTTCACTTTTTTTCAGCTCTGATATCTCCCCGGCCTTTGGAAGGAACTTTTGGCCACGAAAAATGTGATAGACGGGAAAACACAAGTGAGTTAAATAGCATCTTCAATGCTTTTTCTCATTTTTTCCCAAAGTTCTTTTTTCCATCATGCCCAATTTTCTTGTCTTTGCTATATTTGCCTCTTTGGGGTTCTCTAAATGACAGGTAACTCACATTTTTATTCTCAGTGGAACAAAACAATTGTCCAAAGCCCCCCCCCCCCCCCCCCCCGGGAAACCTGAAAAAATTTCCTGAAGGACGTTTCTGGGGGCCCAATCCCCCGGGGGCCCGGTTCGGGGGGGATGGGGGCTAATAAAACCAGACTGCTACTGCGGGCCCGCAGGCAGCCCAAAACGTACAAAACGTAGCTCGGCTGGTCAGGCACTGATTTGAAAAACTTGTCCAGTTCCCCCCGGGAAGGGATAGCCGGGGTTTTTTAGTAATTCCCGGTTTTCCCAACGGAGGGGGGGGCTTTAAAGAGTGGGGGAACCCTGAACTCATGGGGGAATTTTGGGTCTTAGTGTTATTGAAAATAAAACTTTAAAAATTTCCAGGGCGTGGATTTTGTGTGCAAAAAGCAACATAATTTTTCTTTTTTAAAATCTTGATAAAGTTATCTGAAATTTCCAAGTAAAAAACCTTTAACATATTGCATTCCCAAAAATGCATATTTTTTTCTAAAGATAATTTTAAGAATTAATATCGAATCTACTATTTTGCGTGACTGTGTAAGCGGCTTAAAAGGGGACAGGGGTTAAACGCGGGCCCACATAACTGACTTTCCCAAAAAAGAAATAGCCATCAGGGCCCCACTCAGGGAGCCCGGAACGGGGATTCGTGAGGTCCTCATTTTTTAAAAATTTATGCAAAATCCCAAACTGAGGCCCAGTCAGTTTTTTTGGGAGTTTTTAGACTGGGGAAATTTATAGAGACTTTAAGAGTGCAGCCCACCAGTCCCTTTCACGTACGGAGGCAGTAGAGACTAGCCAAATTCACAAGAAAGTACCCCTAAAACCCAACTTTAAAAAATCTTGGAATGAGTGGTGGACAGAAAATTCGGGCTCCCCAAAACCCAGCATGGATTTGGGGACTAATCCCCCCTTCTTTAAAAATTATAAAAGGACAAGGACAAAACTTTTAAAAGGTGGGGTTTTTTAAATTGATTTTGGGTGTAGTAGGGGGGTTTGTTAGAAAAAGGGCTTTTGAATGTTATAAAATAAAAGAAGCAAAGTCCCAGGTGGTAGGATAATTAAATGGGGAGGTTAACAGGAGGGGGGTAAAGGGAAAATCAGAGCAAAAGGGGTTAGTAGCGGAAATTTTAAGTGATCTTTTTGGGGAAAAAAATTTTGGGGGAAAACTTTAAGGGAATAAAAAAAAGGGGGGGGATGTGAGAAGTGGTTAATAGTGTTTAAGCCCGGGGAAAAAAAGGGTTTTTTACAAGGGAAAAGAGTTTCTGGAAAATTTTAATTTGTTTTGTTTGGGGAATTGTTAACCAAGGGGAAAAAAATAATCGATGTGGGTTTTAAAATAAAGGGGGAAAAAACTGATGTAGAAGGAAACAATAGGTGAGTTTTCGAGGGGTGGGGAAATGGAAAAAGGCGCCTCTAAAGAAAAAATTGTTCAAATCACAGCACGGTTCAAGGGAGAGAAGATATATTTCCTGGAAAAACTTCCGAAAAAACTTATGGCCTATATATATATTAAAAAAAACATTTTTTAAAATTTTGGAAATGGCTTTAAAAAAACCAAAAAATTTTACTTGCTAGATTTGGGGGAGAGATTCATAATTTAAAATACAGGTTTAAAGTACTCAGGAGCCTAGTTCCCAAAAACGGGAGAATTTAGAGAATATAAATTGTGGGGCCGCGCCCGCGGCCACAATTTAAAATATTACCCGAAAATATCAGAAAACCCCTGGGGGAACCGTCTTCAAAAGGGGAAAAAGGGAAAAAAAAACTTTACCTGTGCTAGAACCAAACCCGAAGTGTTTGGGGGTGTGAGCCAGGGGCCCCTGCAGAACCACCTGGTTGACCAGGCAAGGGAACAGGGGGGTCTGGCCCAAGGGCCGGCTTCGGGAATTTGGGTGTCATTTAGTCAGGGGGGGGTTTCGTGAGTTACACATCTGAACGTATGCAAAACAACCCGGGGGAAGGTTTAATTTTTTGGGTCTAGGCCTTTCGTGTTTTCAATCAGTTCATCACAGGAGCTTCCAATGTTGCAGAAAAAAGGGAGGATGTCCAAGGGGGTTGATCAAAAGGAAACGCAAAGGCCTCCCGGGATCGGATTCATCTTGGGGTATTCCCCTCTTTTTGCAACACCCGCAAGGGTTCTGTGCTTATTGATTGCAAAACCCAAAAGGGCCCCAAAACAAAGATTAACTCCCCCTGTGGTTGTTTTGCATCTTTTATCTCTTGGGTTTGGGGGTTTAATTTCGTAATGAAATCCTGAGAGGGGAATCCCCCTTTAAAGGGCCCACCCTTGCAGGGCTCTTTTCCCACCTTTAAGAGGGGGGATATTTGCCCCCCCTTTTTTATTTGGAATTTTTTTTCCCTATTGTTGCGGGAAAAAGTCAGTTAAGTTTTCTTGACCAGCAAAAAACCGGGCCCCCAACAGCAACGCCCGGGACCAAGCAAGCCCGAAAAACCTGGCTTATGGTCGGGCTTTTGAGGGGTAGTGGAAAAACTGAAACTCTTCCAAAAGGGTTTTAAAAGGGGGAAAAGGGAAATTTAAAAACAGTCAGGAGAGAATGAAGGCAAAACAAAAAAAGGAAGTTGAATTTATTTGTTTAAAAATAATTTTGTAATTACTGGGGCTTAGTAATAAAATTTATATTTATTAAGTAAATTTTTGTAATTAATGGTGCTTTTGTAAAAAAATTTATTTTTATTAACGTAATTTATGTAAATTTCTGGTGCTAGTAATTTAAAATTTTTTATTGGGTTTCCCTAATTGATGTAATTTAATGGTGTAGTAATAAAAATTTTTATTGATTAAAGTAATTTAGGAATTTTTGGTGCTAGTAAAAAATTTTATTGGGTTAAAAATAATTGGGTGTAAATTTCTGGTGCTAGTAATTTAAAAATTTTTTTGTTTAAAAATAATTTTAAAGTTTTTTCTGGTGCTAGTAAAAAAAATTTATATTGGAAAACGTTTAAATTTATGTAATTACTGGTGCTTTGTAATAAAATTTTCTTTCATGTTTAATAAAATTTTTTTAAAAATTTAATATTGAAATTCTTAAAATTTTGAATTTTTGTGTTTTTTCTTTTTAAAATGATCCTAATTAAAATTATATATAAAAAACCTTAAGTTCCTTTAAATACTACCCTCACTAATACCCCTCACTACCACCCTCACTACTAGCATCCTACCACCATACTTTCTACCATCCTATACCTCCTATTTCCTTTACTTTTCCCATCCTACTACCCTCACTACCCCTCCCAAAACTTAACCCCTCACTACACCATCCCCTACCACCTTTACTTCTCCATATACTACCAAACACTACCCCATCACTACTTGCATCCCACCCCCATTTACTAATACCTCATACCCCTCACTTTCAAACCCTCACTACCACCCTCACTACTCCATCAATTCTACCATCACTTTTCCAAACACACCCCATCACTACCCATCACTACCCCCAAACCCCTACCACCTCACTACTTTTCCATCACTATTTCCAAACACTACCCCCATCACTACCCCCTCCCCTACCACCCTCACTACCACCTCATATAGCATCCCCTACCCCCATCAATTCCACCATCATACCACCCTCACTACCCCTTCCCTACCTCCCCCTACTACCATTCCCCCTTCCCCCCCTCAAATTAAAACCATCACTACCAAACCAATCATACTTCCTAAATTTCCCCATTTATACCACCTTTATACTACCTCACCCACCATCACTAAAAACCCCTCACTACCCATCACTACTTGTTTTACTACCACCACACTTCCAAACCTTTACTATAGCATCACTACCCCTTAAATACCCCATCAAAACAGCATCATTAACCACCTTCACTTCCACCATCCTACACCTCTCCACCCTCATACTACCATCACTTACCTTACCTTAAAACCACCATCACTTTCTTTCCATCACTTTTCCCCCATCACTTATTACCCCCTCACTTCCACCCTTTACTAAAACCACCCTCACTACACCAACCCACCACCATCACTAAAACCCTCATACCCCCCATTTTAAATTCACCATCACTACCCCCATCACTACCCATCCCCTACCCCACCATCACTACCCATCACTACTAGGGATCACTACCACCCAAACATACCCCCATACTAAAACCATTTACTTTCCCCCCCACTACCCCCTTTCCCCCTACTAGCCCTTTACTACCACCATCATACCACCATCACTAAAAATACCCATCACTACCACCCTCAATTCCCACCCATCACTACCCAAACCTTTACTAAAAACCATCACTACCACCATACTACCCCCATCACTACCCCAATCACTACCCCCTCACTACTCCCTCACATCATACCCCCCATCAAAACCCCCCATCACTACTACCCTATACCCCCCATCATCTTTCCCACAACCTCTACCACCAAACACTACCACCCCAAATACAACCCTCACTACTTCCTTTACTACCCCATCATACCCCCATCACTAACCATCAAATTAACCCTCCTTCCACCTTTACTAATTCCCTACCACCCTCCCCTACCCCCAACTACCACCCACTACCACCATTTACTACCACCAACCCCCACCCATCCCCCTACCACCATCACTTACCTACCATCACTACCACCATTTACTACTACCCTCATTTTCCCACATTTCACCCCACCACCAAACCCCTTTTACCCCCCATCACCAACCCCCCTCCCTAACTAACCCACACCTACTACCCTCCTAACCCCCATCACTACCCCCTCCCCTAAACCCTCACTAAATTACCCTCACTAAAACCAACACTACCACCATCACTATACCATATCCCACCTTTATATCACCCTCATTTCCCCCAAACACTATCCCATCACTACCACCCATCACTAACACCATCATTTTCCCCCTTTATAATACCATCCCCTACCACCATCATATCCATCACTAACCCCCCCACCCACTACCACCCCCAAAATACCACCATCCTACCCCCATCACTATCCCTCACTATTACCGTCACTATCACCCTCACTCCACCCAAAAACCAAATAAAACCCCCATTCCTTAACCCAAAAAAAATTTCCCCTCACTAACCCCCATCACTACCACCATTCATACTACCCATCACTCCACCCATCAAAACCCCCCCCTCAAATAACCCCTCAACACCATCACTACCCCCACCATCCCCTAACCCCCATCACTATCCCCCCATCCTACTACCATCAAACCCCTTTACTACCCCCTCCCCTATTCCATCACTACCACCCTCACTAAAACCCTCCCCTAATACCCTCCCTAACCCACCAACAAAATTCCCCTTAAACCTTTCCCTAAAACCAATCACTACCCCCAAACACTACCCATCATTCACCACCCCTACCATCACTACCAAACCCTCACTACCACCATCCTACTTTCCACACTAACCATTCATCACTAAACCAAACCCCCCACCATCATACCCCATCACTACTACCATCCACCAACACCTACCTTTCCATCACTTCCCCCCATCACTACCACCTATTTCCAAACCCTTTACTAAATACCAAACACTCCCACCCTCACTAACCCCCATCAAAAAAACTACCCATCCCTACCACCATCACCACCAATCACTAAAACCCCCACAAACACTACCACCATCACTATCACCCTCACTACCCTTTACTATACCCTCACTACCCCATCACTACCCCATCACTTTCCCCCATCATTTCTACCATCACTTCCCCATCACTATTTCCTCACTACCCCCCATACTTTCCCCCCATCACTACCACCATCTCCCCCATCTACCATCAAAACCATCATTAAAACCACCTTCCACCCTCATACCACCATCATTCCCATCACTATTTTTCCCTCACTACTACCCCTTTACTACCCCCATCCTACCCACCATCACTAACCCCCCAAACTACCCCTCATAACACCCTCATAACCCCCATCACTACTACCATCATACCACCATCACTACTACATCACTACCACCATTACCAACCATCCTAACCATCACTACACCTTCATACTACCATCACTACCCCTCCTTTTCCCCCATCACTAACCCATCATTTCCATTTACTTTCTACCAAACACTCCCCCTCATTTTTACCATCATACCACCTCACTCCACATTTAAATACCCCCATTCACTACCACTTCACCCCACTTCCCAATTAAACCTACCTCCATCATACCACAAACACTACCCCCATCACTATCCCATAATACCACATCACTAACCCCCCATCATCCCCAACACTATCACCTTACTACCACTTTCCTTTTAAATAACCCCCATCACTACCAAACCCTTTATACACTCATCCCACCATCACTATACCCCACTACCCCATCAAAAACCACCTCACTACCACCCTCACTACCCCCATCAACTACCCCACTATCAATCATCCCCATCACTAAACCCCATCAAAACCCACCAAAACACTACTACCATCATCCCCCCATCATTTTTTAACCCTCACTACCACCCTCATACTACCATCACTTCCACCCTAATACTACCAACACTACCACCCATCACCACCACCCTCACTAAAACCCCTACCCTTTATTTCCCCCATCACTAAAACCTTCATCCCCCATCACTACCCCCCATCCACTACCATTTTTCCATCCAACTACCCCCATCACTTCCACCCTCACACCACCATCCAAATCCCCCCCACTACTACCCTCTTACCCTCAAACTCCACTACCATCATACCACCATCAAATAAACCCCATCACCTACTTTTCCCTCACTTCCACCATCAATACACATCACTACCCCCAAACCTACCCCATCACTATACCTACTACCCCCAAAACTCTACTACCCTCACTACCAATTCAAACCATCACTTTCCCCCATCACTACTACCATCATCCACCATCAAAAACTACCATCACTAAAAACCTTTAAATAAACCATCATACCCCATCCTAATACCCTTAATACCCCCATCACCCACCACCACCATCACTACCACCATCACTCTACCATCACTACACCATCATACTCCATCAACCACATCATACTACTCACTACCCTCAGTCCACCTCACCAGCACTTACTCTCCCACTACTATCCATCACATTACGTAAACATCACCCACCACCATACTACTACTACCACAAACTTCACCATCACATACTACAACTACACTTACCACAACTATCACATCACCATACTATACTACTACCACACACGTACTACCACCATCACTAATACTACACCTCACTACTACGACCACCACAAAGTCTACGTCACCCAGGCGCATAGAGTTGGTGTCACCCCCACGAAATTCAAGGGCTTGATAAACTCCAGTTACGTCACTACTGCATTACAAGTTACGTCACACCTGCACGACAAGTTACATCACTACTGCATGACAAGTTACATCACTACTACATGACAAGTTACGTCACTACTGCATGACAAGTTACATCACTACTGCATGACAAGTTACATCACTACTGCATGACAAGTTACATCACTACTGCATGACAAGTTACGTCACTACTGCATGACAAGTTACGTCAATACTGCATGACAAGTTACGTCACTACTGCATGGCAAGTTACATCACTACTGCATGACAAGTTACGTCACTACTGCATGACAAGTTACGTCACTACTGCATGACAAGTTACGTCACTACTGCATAACAAGTTACGTCACTACTGAATGACAAGTTACATCACTACTGCATGACAAGTTACATCACTACTGCATGACAAGTTACATCACTACTGCATGACAAGTTACATCACTACTGCATGACAAGTTACATCACTACTGCATGACAAGTTACATCACTACTGCATGACAAGTTACATCACTACTGCATGACAAGTTACGTCACTACTGCATAACAAGTTACATCACTACTGCATGACAAGTTACGTCACTACTGCATGACAAGTTACATCACTACTGCATGACAAGTTACGTCACTACTGCATGACCAGTGACAAATATTTAACAATAAGAACGTTTAAGGGCCATAAACTGAACAGGAGAATACTTCTCAACTTTATTAATGATAAAATAAATAATGGCTGTAATACTGAGGAAACATAACCTCAACTACCACTTTAAGTACACCAACACATCCTACATTTATTCATCTTTAACAATGCAAAAACAAAAAAAAACTTTAAAAATAAAGAAAAACATTGCAATACCAGAGAAACACTAGTTCCGATTTGACCTTGAGTGACATCTGGTTACCTGGAGGTTATTCCGGGGATCAACGCCCCCGCGGCCCGGTCCATGACCAAGCCTCCCGATGGATCAGGGCCTGATCAACTAGGCTGTTACTGCTGGCCGCACGCAGTCCAACGTACGAGCCACAGCCCGGCTGATCAGGCACTGACTTTAGGTATCTGTCCAGCTCTCTCTTGAAGGCAGCCAGGGGTTTATTGGCAATTCCCCTAATGCTTGATGGGAGGCTGTTAAACAGTTTTGGACCCCTGACACTTATGGTGTTTTCTCTTAGTGTACCAATGGCGCCCCTACTTTTTATTGGGGGCATTTTGCATCGCTTGTCCAGTCTTTTACTTTCATAGGGAGTGATTTCTGTGTGCAGATTTGGGACCATTCCTTCCAAGATTTTCCAAGTGTAGATTATGATATATCTCTCCCTCCTGCGTTCCAACGAGTACAAGTCAAGTGCTTCCAAGCGTTCCCAGTAGTTAAGGTGCTTGACAGAACTTATACGTGCAGTAAAGGATCTCTGTACACTCTCTAGATCTGCGATTTTACCTGCTTTGAATGGAGATGTTAATGCACAGCAGTATTCCAGCCTAGAGAGAACAAGTAATTTGAAAAAGATCATCATGGGCTTGGCATCTCTCGTTTTGAACGTTCTCATTATCCATCCTATCATTTTCTTTGCACGTGCGATCGTGGCACTGTTGTGATCCTTGAAAGTGAGATCCTCAGACATTACTACTCCCAGGTCCCTTACATTATTTTTCCGCTCTATTGTATGGCCGGAGTCAGTAGTATACTCTGTTCTAGTCATTATCTCCTCCAGTTTTCCATAACGGAGTAGTTGGAATTTGTCCTCATTGAACATCATATTGTTTACCGTTGCCTACTGGAAAACTTTATATCTTCTTGGAGGTTAACCGCGTCCTCAGCAGATGACAGCCTCATGCAGATCCTAGTATCATCCGCAAAGGATGATACGGTGCTGCGGTATATATCTCTGTCTATGTCTCATATGAGGATAAGGAATAAGATGCGGGCGAGTACTGTGCCTTGTGGAACAGAGCTCTTCACTATGGCTGCCTCCGATTTAACTCTGTTGACCACTACTCTCTGTGTTCGATTTGTTAGGAAGTTGAAGATCCATCTCCCCACTTTCCCAGTTATTCCTTTAGCACGTATTTTATGGGCTATTACGCCATGATCGCATTTGTCAAATGCTTTTTGCAAAGTCTGTGTATATTACATCTGCATTCTGATTTTCTTCCAGTGCATCCAAGGCCATGTCATAGTGATCCAGTAGTTGTGAGAGGCAGGAGCGACCTGCCCTGAACCCATGTTGACCTGGATTGTGCAGATTTTGGGAATCCAGGTGATTTGCAATCCTGCTTCTTAGCACTCTTTCAAGATTTTTATGATGTGGGACGTCAGAGCTATTGGTCTATAGTTCTTAGCTAATGCTTTGCTGCCACCTTTATGGAGTGGGGCTATATCCGTTGTTTTAGTGACTGTGGAATTTCACCCATGTCTAAGCTCCTCCTCCATAGTGTACTTAGGGCACGCGAGAGGGGTTTCTTGCAGTTCTTAATGAAAACAGAGTTCCACGAGTCTGGGCCCAGGGCTGAGTGCATAGGCATGTTGCCAATGGCTTTTTTCGAAATCTATCGGGGTTAGGGTAATGTCGGAAATCTGGCATACATTTATGGAGTTTGAGGCTCATTCATGAAGAAATCATTTGGGTCGTCGATCTCAGACCGATTAGTGGTTCACTAAACACAGAGTCGTACTGGGATTTCAATATTTCACTCATTTCCTTGTTGTCATCTGTGTAAGTCCCACCTGTCTGAGTAAGGGCCCGATACTAGATGTGGTATTTGCCTTGTTTTTGGCATATGAAAGAAATATTTTGAATTTTCTTTCAATTTCACTAATAGCTTTAAGATCCTCCTGCCTCTCCTGGTTCCTGTAAGAGTCATTTAACTAAGTTCGATAGTTTCCACTTCCCTGGTCAGCGCTCCTTTCGTGTATCAGATATTCTAGCACTCCTGAGGAGCTCAGTGACTCTTTGTCGTCTTCTGTAGAGGGAGCGTCTTTCTCTCTCTAGTTTACTCCTGCTCTTCTTCTTTCTTAGGGGAATATGCCTAGAACATGCTTCGGCTGCCAGGAAGTTGATCCTTTCAAGGCACTGCTTTGGATCCATGTCATTTAAGATATCTTCCCAACATGTTTCATTTAGGACATGGTTTACCTGGTCCCAGTTGATGTTCTTTTTGTTGAAGTTGTATTTTGTGAAGACACCTTCACAGGTACATGCATTCTGCTGATCAGGACCCCTATGCATGTACGTCTGGACTTCGATTAGGTTGTGATCGGAATTAGTTGTTTTTGATATTCTTATGTCTCTTATCAGGTCTCATTATTGTGAAGATAGGTCAAGTGTGTTTTCTAGTCTTGTTGGCTCCACTATCTGCTGGCTTAAGGTGTGTTTTTCGCAGAGACTTAGTAGCTCATGTGTGTGTGACCTTTCATCTGCGCTACCTCCGGGGATTGTTTCAGCTATAACATTATTTGCTACATTCTTCCATTTTGTATGCCTTAGGTTGAAATCACCAAGCAGTAAGATGTTTGGGGATGGAGCTGGAAGGTTTTCCAAACAGTAATCAATTTTCAGTAGCTGTTCCTTGAACTGTTGTGAGGTTGTATCTGGTGGCTTGTATACAACCACAATGTTTGGTTCTCGATCTTTATTGATAGAGCTTCAACTACCTCATTTGTGGTGTTCAGCAACTCTGTGCAGATAAGGGACTCTTTGACATACAGGCCAACCCCCCCTTGTTGCCTGTTTTTTCTGTCGCATCTAAAAAGGTTGTAACCACTTATCCATATTTCACTGTCAAAGTGATCTTTTGTGTTAGTCTCTGTGAAGGCTGCAAACATTGCACTAGACTCCTCGAGAAGTCCACTGATAAAAGGTATTTTGTTGTTGGTGGATGGCTTAAGGCCCTGTATATTACCAAATATGAACGAGGTTGTATTCTGTGTTTGTTGGGGGGATTTTGTTATTGGCATTAGTAGTTGTAATTCTGGAGGGCCATGGGTGGCCACTGGCTGCGCCTCCAGTCCAACAAGGCTCCAAGGTGGTGGACCATTTTTGTTATTTCCTTCCATTTTCTTTTTCCGTTTCCTGCCACTAAAAAATCACCTGGAGTTGGGTTGTCGTAGCTACTATTGTTTATCTTGTGGGGTCTGTGCCTCCTGGTCCCTTTTAGATGGTATGCAGGGCAGTCGATGTTGTAACACTGCTTCTGGAGGACCGAGGAGTGACACATTTTTGGGTGAAAGAAAGTACAGGAAGAAGAACGACACACTCCTTTAGACAGGAGGTCGCTACATTTTTTGGGATGCTCAAAGTTGCATGTCCCATTTTTTTCCCTGTTATTCCATGCTTACAGATGCCCAAGCATAATATTTGCACAAATTCACCTTTGGTTGAGAATTGTTGGGAGGTGTGTTGTCAATTTCTGCAGGTTCTGGGACTGCACTATAATCCTCAGTGAATCTGATTTTACATTTGACCCTGAGTACAGGTAACATCTCAGTGACTCTGATCTTATATTTCCTTGCCTTCAGTTATACAAAATCATCTATCACATCATCAAAATCATCTATCACATCAAAATCAATGATTTTCCCTATATAGGCTTATTTGTACTTTGTTAATATATAATACCTGGAGACCTGGAGAGAGTTCCGGGGGTCAACGCCCCCGCGGCCCGGTCTGTGACCAGGCCTCATTAAGATTTTCTTCGAATTTTTAACCCCGGAGGATTAGCCACCCAGGATAGCCCAAGAAAGTCAATGCGTCATAGGGGACTAGCTTATTTTCCTTGGGGTCCTCAATCTTGTCCCCCAGGATGCGACCCACACCAGTCGACTAACGCCCAGGTACCTACTTCCTGCTAGGGCCGGGTGTGTGGGAAACAAGCAGGTTGCAACACTAGGGTTGGAAACAGTAAATGTATAAAAGGCATTCAGCATGAAGTTATAAATAAAGACAATAGATCAGGTCAGCAAACAAAGGGGGACAGCAGAGGGCAGCAAGGGACTAGCTCCCTTAAGGTTTACTATACTAATAGCAGGAGTGTAAGAAATAAGATAGATGAGCTAAGATTAATTGCAAGTGCAGGAAACATAGATATTATTGCTATAACAGAGACCTGGCTCAATCTGAAAGATAGAGAGATGCCCTCTGAATGTCACATACAAGGCTATAAATTATTCCACAACTGACTGGGTCAACAGGAAGGGTGGTGGAGTAGCGATGTATGTCAGAGACAATTTAAATTGTTGTGTTAGACAAGATATAAAATTAGAAGCGTCGGCCACTGAATCTGTTTGGTTACAGCTTCTCGAGGGCCAAGAAAAACTAATTTTGGGTGTGATTTACAGGGCCCCAAATCTTGGTAGGGAGTGCAGTAAACTTCTATGGGACGAAATTCGTAAGGCATCTACATACGAAAATGTTGTGCTAATGGGAGATTTCAACTATAGACATATTGACTGAGCAATTTGACAGGAAATTTAGAGTCAGGTGACTTTCTTGATACGATCTAGGATTGTTTTTTAAAACAGTTTGTGACAGAGCCAACTAGGGAAAATAACCTCCTTGACTTGGTTCTTGCCAGTAGGGAAACACTAATTAATAATCTTGTGGTTAATGATGAGCTTGGGGAAAGTGACCACAAATCACTCAGTTTTAATATATCATGGAATTTCCCTAATAATGGCAATCAAGTCTCCGTCCCTGACTTTCGCTTGGCTGATTTCATAGGACTGAAAAATTACTTAGGTGGGCTGAACTGGAATGACCTGACTAAGGGTCAGGTAGGTGGTGATTGTTGCCGATATGACGCTTTCCAGGGCATAGTTCTAGCTGCTCAGTCAAATTATGTTCCAAATAGGGAAATCAGATCAAACAAAAATGATCCTAAATGGATGAACAATAGATTAAAATATCTGATTGGTCAAAAAAAAAGAGAGGCATATATAGGCAAATCAAAAGAGGAGAGGGGCAATTAAGAAATCGATATATTCAGTTAAAGAGAGAATAAAAAAAAGGGAATTAGAAAAGCAAAAAGAGATTATGAGGTTAAAGTTGCAAGAGAATCGAAGACTAACCCAAAAGGATTCTTTCAGATATACTGAAGTAAGATCAGGGACAAGATAGGCCCACTCAAAAGTTCCTCGGGTCAGCTCACTGACAGTGATAAGGAAATGTGTAGAATTTTTAACACATACTTCCTCTCAGTTTTTACACAGGAGGATACCAGCGATATTCCAGAAATGATAAATTATGTAGAACAGGACGATAATAAACTGTGCACGATTAGGGTCACAAGTGGCATGGTCCTTAGGCAAATAGATAAATTAAAACCTAACAAATCCCCAGGCCCTGATAAAACTGTATGCAAGGGTTCTAAAGGAATGTTAAAGAGGAGCTTAGCAAACCTTTGGCTAATCTTTTCAACATTCACTACAAACTGGCATGGTGCCAGATAAGTGAAAATGGCAAATGTGATACCTATTTTCAAAGCAGGTGACAGGTCCTTAGCTTCGAACTATAGACCAATTAGCCTAACCTCCATATGGGAAAATTTATGGAATCAATAATTGCCGAGGCAGTTCGTAGCCACCTTGAAAAGCATAAATTAATCAATGAATCTCAGCATGGTTTTACAAAGGGGCGTTCCTGCCTTACGAATTTATTAACTTTTTCACTAAGGTATTTGAGGAGTAGATCATGGTAATGAAATGAATTGTGTAATGGACTTCAGTAAGGCTTTTGACAGGTTCCCACATCAGAGACTATGAGGAAAATTAAGCACATATATAGGAGGAAAAAAATTTGGAAGATTGCATGGTTGAAAATAGAGCAGCAGAGAGTTTGCATAAATGGAAATCAAGTGGGGAAGCCTCGAGCGGTTCACAGGGTTCAGTGCTTGGGCCCCGTGTTCTTCAATCTACATAACACATAGATGAGGCATAAAGAGCGACATCAGCAAGTTTGCGATGACACAAAAAGCCGTCAATTCATGTCGACGGTACATTCGAGCACTCCATGGAGTTGATAGACGATGCGTCGTGGAAAGTGTCAGATGCAGTTGATATAGACAAATGCAAAGTTCAATGTTGGACAGCAATAGCCATGCCACATATAACTAAATAATGTAGACTTAAATCGGATTGCCGAAAAAGATTAGGAGTTGGTTAGCATAATCTGATAAACCAAGAAACAGGAAAGTTCGCATAAGCTAATAGAATCTGGCTCATATAAGAAGCATAATAATAGATCCTCAGTTGTTCTCAACTTATACTCCTGTTAGCCCATGATTATCTGCAAGTTTTGGTCACTATTACAGAATGGATATAAATGTCTGGAAAGTACTAAGGTCGGATACAGTTGATTCATGGTAACAAACCTCCCTAGTGATAGACTAAGGGCCTGAACTTGCACTCTCTAAAAGACTAGATTGGGGGATAGACTGAAATGTATAAAGGAAGACAGATAATAAAGGGGATGTAAATATGGCTGAATATTATCTACCTAGACAGGACTTGCACATGGTTTTTTGGAAAATTCAGACTTCAGGAAGATTGGAAAGTCTGCTTTGGTAATAGAGTTGTGGATGAGTGGAACAATGCCAGTACGTTATAGAGGCCAGACGTGGTAGCTTTGCAATAGTTGTTAAATTACATGAGTGATGTGGGTGGGTGGGTTGGACCTGGATAGCTTGTGCTACAGGTCGTGCGGTCCCTTAAGTCAATGTGACTGACCGACAGTTGGTGCATGGCTTAAGCCGTAGGAGACTTGGACCGCCTCGCTTGGGCCATAGGCCTGCTGCAGTGTTCCACGTTCTTATGTTTGAGGGGAGCTATTAGTACCATAGAAACGGCCACTATATAGAAACGAAGGATCCGTCTTATGTTTGTGCGCACTGTCTGCTAGTGCCATCATTCTTTGAGGCTCTATGGGTCACACCTATGTGTCACCATGGAGCCCGCCCCCTACACCACCATCATCATCATTACTATACACCACCACTATAAGATCACCACCATCACTGCTACTACTAGCACCTTCCCTCTACTGCCAGCACTATCACTACTACTACTACCCCTATCACTAGAACTACCCCCACTACTATGATGACTACCATACTACTACCACTAATACCACCACTATTACCACCAGTGCCACCACCACTACGAAAATACCATAATTCAGGTCATCAGCACGGGGGTAGGCGTGTGTAGTCGGGTCATTACTGCTGATAAATAGTTGTGTTGCGTGGTGCAGTGTGTGTGTGTGTGTGTGTGTGTGTGTGTGTGTGTGTGTGTGTGTATGTGTGTACTCACCTAATTGTACTCACCTAATTGTGATTGCAGGGGTCGAGACTCAGCTCCTGGCCCCGCCTCTTCACTGATCGCTACTGGGTCCTCTCTCTCTCTGCTTCATGAGCTTTGTCATACCTCTTCTTAAAACTATGTATGGTTCCTGCCTCCACTACTTCACTTGCTAGGCTATTCCACTTGCTGACAACTCTATGACTGAAGAAATACTTCCTAACGTCCCTGTGACTCGTCTGAGTCTTCAGCTTCCAGTTGTGTGTGTGTGTGTGTGTGTGTGTGTGTGTGTAGTTACCATTTTGTCCTAGGCACATGTCGATTAGACACTAGGCCTGTTGTATATGAGAACGTGTGTGTATGTGTGTGTGTGTGTGTGTGTGTGTACTCACCTAGTTGAACTCACCTAGTTGAGGTTGCAGGGGTCGAGTCCAAGCTCCTGGCCCCGCCTCTTCACTGGTCGCTACTAGGTCACTCTCCCTGAACCATGAGCTTTATCGTACCTGCTTAAAGCTATGTATGGATCCTGCCTCCACTACATCGCTTCCCAAACTATTCCACTTCCTGACTACTCTGTGGCTGAAGAAATACTTCCTAACATCCCTGTGATTCATCTGTGTCTTCAGCTTCCAACTGTGTCCCTGTGTTGCTGTGTCCAGTCTCTGGAACATCCTTTCTTTGTCCACCTTGTCAATTCCTCTCAGTATTTTGTAAGTCGTTATCATGTCCCCCCTATCTCTCCTGTCCTCCAGTGTCGTCAGGTTGATTTCCCTTAACCTCTCCTCATAGGACATAACTCTTAACTCTGGGACTAGTCTTGTTGCAAACCTTTGCACTTTCTCTAATTTCTTTACATGCTTGGCTAGGTGTGGGTTCCAAACTGGTGCCGCATACTCCAATATGGGCCTAACGTACACGGTGTACAGGGTCCTGAATGATTCCTTATTAAGATGTCGGAATGCTGTTCTGAGGTTTGCCAGGCGCCCATATGCTGCAGCAGTTATTTGGTTGATGTGCTCTTCAGGAGATGTGCCTGGTGTTATACTCACCCCAAGATCTTTTTCCTTGAGTGATCTTTGTAGTCTCTGGCCCCCTAGACTGTACTCCGTCTGCGGTCTTCTTTGCCCTTCCCCAATACTCATGACTTTGCACTTGGTGGGATTGAACTCCAGGAGCCAATTGCTGGACCAGGTCTGCAGCCTGTCCAGATCCCTTTGTAGTTCTGCCTGGTCTTCGATCGAGTGAATTCTTCTCATCAACTTCACGTCATCTGCAAACAGGGACACCTCAGAGTCTATTCCTTCCGTCATGTCGTTCACAAAAAACCCGAAACAGCACTGGTCCTAGGACTGACCCCTGTGGGTCCCCGCTGGTCACAGGTGCCCACTCTGACACCTTGCGTGCGTGTGTGTGTGTGTGTGTGTGTGTGTGTGTGTGTGTGTGTGTGTGTGTGTGTGTGTGTGTGTGTGTACGTATGCATGCGTGCACGATGAGAATGAGTGTAATAATCAAGCACATTCATGAACTATGCATCTGAGTGTCCGTCACACCACTTCAACCTACACCAATCCTACCAATCCCCACCAACCCCACAATCCCCACCAACCCCACAATCCCCACCAACCCCACAATCCCACCAACCCCACAATCCCCACCAACCCCACAATCCCCACCCACCCCACAATCCCACCCAAAACCCCACAATCCCCACCAACCCCACAATCCCCACATCCCCACCCACCCCACAATCCCCACGAACCCCACAATCCCATCCACCCCAAAAACCCCAGCCACCTTTGCGAATATTCCAGAACTTGAACTGGAGGGAGGTAGGTTGCTGAGTAGGCACGGTACTCGTGTGGTCAACAACAACAGCAGCAGCAACAACAACAGCGGCAACAAGACAGTAACAACAGCAGCAGCAAAAACCATCAAAAAACAACAGCAGCCGCAACATCAACACAACAGCACCGCAACAAAACAGCACCCGGGAACAACAACAGCTGCAGCCGCAACAACAACCGCAGCAGCAGCAGCAGCAGCAGCAGCAGCAGCAGCAGCAGCAGCAGCAACAACAACAACAACAACAACAACAACCGCAGCAGCAGCAGCAGCAGCAGCAACAAACAACCCAGCAGCCAACAAAAACAACAAACCCATAAATAAAATGTATTTCAGTGGGTGGAGGAGCCGAGGAAGGTATCGCCCATATTACATAAACACAGGCGCGTCTCTGGGTCAGCACACGTGAAAAGACTAATGCAGAGAGACAGAGGCTTGTAATACAGTTAATTATCAATGCTGAAGAACTGAACCGAACCAGAGTTGTATTGCAATTTATCACATGGACACTAATATCTCATTATTTCCAATAAAATGGAAAATTATTACATACATAGTTTTAAATTAAATCAAACCTTCCACTCAGCATCACCAACTTCGAAGACAAAATGAAGAGGAATTCTCTTGTTATCACAGGACCAATATCCTAAAATACACCAGCACATCAAGTTTGAAGCCGATCAGAGTTAGAATTATCAAGCTGTCAGCGTTGAAAGTTGAAGATAATTAGATGAGGCAATCAGAAAATTATCTCTTCAAAATTTGCAATTTAATATCCTCCAGTTTCTTCTATATAAAAAAGGGAAAGTGAGACCAATAAAACAAAACCTAACTTAACCTAACCATTTATGGTTAGGTTAAGTTATGTTTGGTAAGGTTTGTAGGTTAAGTTAGGTTTGGTAAGTTTTGTCAGGAAATAGGACAAGTATTTCCTGACGCGGGTCTTAGTTATATGATGACCCACAACTGGAGTTTTTGATCATCTGACTGAGACGTTCCGTTGACTTACCCCTTCACCCCTATAAAATCATAGTTTTGATTATAACCATTTTTTTTGCAATTAAGGCATTTAAGGTGTAAGTATACACTTAAGTAAATAATTAAGAGTTATTAAATGAACACTACATAGGAAGCCTCTGATTTCACTCTGTTCACTATTACACTTTGCGTTCCATTTGTTAGAAAATTAAATATCCAGCAGACCACTTTTCCCATTATTCCTTCAATGGGGGAAAAACTGACACAAACGGTCATATCTGCACCAATATACTAGAGTTTCACTCTGCCGTCGTGAAATAAAGAGGAATCATATTTTGAAGGTGTGAAGCTACACACCATTCCAGGGATGCTGGGAATGGGTTCAGCAGCTCCGGTCATAGGGCAGCTACACATGCCAACTGTTCCAGGAATCTGGTCCTAGTGACCGTACACAAGCGTGGAAGCCTTGAAGACGACTGAATAAAGCACTCTCGAGTTATTAGCAAAATAAAAATTGAAAGGAAAAAAATAGGCAACCTCTTAAAGGTCCCAACTGTAGATATCTAACATTATAATAATAATAATAATAATAATAATAATAAATAATAATAATAATAATAATTTTATTATTGATTCCAGTAATAGTGGTATAAAAAGTAGTAGAAGTCGTAGCAGTAATAGTAGTAGTAGAATAGTCGTAGTGCTTGCTTCTACACCACTCACGGTGTGGTGACTCCCTCTACGCCACTCACGGTGTGGTGACTGCCTCTACGCCAATCACGGTGTGGTGACTGCCTCTACGCCACTCACGGTGTGGTGACTCCCTCTACGCCACTCACGGTGTGGTGACTCCCTCTACGCCACTCACGGTGTGGTGACTGCCTCTACAGTACTCATGGTGTGATGACTGCCTCTACAGTACTCATGGTGTGATGACTGCCTCTACACCACTCATGATGTGGTGACTCCCTCTACACCACTCACGGTGTGATGAATGCCTCTACACCATTCATGGTGTGGTGACTGCTCTACCACTCATGGTGGTGACTGCCCTACAGTACTCATGGTGTGATGACCTGCCTCTACACCACTCATGATGTGGTGACTCCCTCTACACCACTCACGGTGTGATGAATGCCTCTACACCATTCATGGTGTGGTGACTGCCTCTACACCACTCATGGTGTGGTGACCGCCTCTACACCACTCATGGTGTGATGACTGCCTCTACACCACTCATGGTGTGGTGACCGCCTCTACACCACTCATGGTGTGGTGACCGCCTCTACACCACTCATGGTGTGGTGACTGCCTCTACACCACTCACGGTGTGATGACTGCCTCTACACCACTCATGGTGTGGTGACTGCCTCTACACCACTCACGGTGTGGATGACTGCCTCTACACCACTCATGGTGTGGTGACTGCCTCTACACCACTCATGGTGTGGTGACCGCCTCTACACCACTCATGGTGTGGTGACCGCCTCTACACCACTCATGGTGTGGTGACCGCCTCTACACCACTCATGGTGTGGTGACTGCCTCTACACCACTCATGGTGTGGTGACTGCCTCTACACCACTCATGGTGTGGTGACTGCCTCTACACACTCATGTGTGTGATTGCCTCTACACCACTCACGGTGTGATGACTGCCTCTACACCACTCATGGTGTGGTGACTGCCTCTACACCACTCATGGTGTGATGACTGCCTCTACACCACTCATGGTGTGGTGACTGCCTCTACCCATTCATGGTGTGGTGACTGCCTCTACACCACTCATTGGTGTGGTGACTGCCTCTACACCATCATGGTGTGATGGGCTGTCCTCTACCCATCATGGTGTGGGTATGCCTCTACACCGTCATGGTGTGGGGGACTGCTCTTACAACCATCATAGGTGGTGACTGCCTCTACCACACAGGTGTGGTGACTGCCTCTACACCATCATGGTGTGAAAGACTGCCTCTACCCACTCATGGTGTGGTGACTGCTCTCTAAAACCACATGGTTGGTGACTGTCTCTACCCACTCATGGGGTGATTGCCTCTACACCCCTCATGCTGTGGTGACGCCTCTACACCCCCTCATGGGGTGGTGACGCCTCTACACCATCATGGTGGATTGCCCCTACACCACTCATGGTGTGATTACCTCTACACCATCTGGGGGTTTAGACCGCCCCTACACCCCTCAGGTGGGACTGCCCCTCACCACCTGGGGTTTGGGGATGCCTCTACCCACTATGGATGGTGATGCCTTTAACCACTCATGGTGTGGTGACTGCCTCTACACCACTGGTACTTAACTAAGGTAATTACCACTACACACACAGGGGGTAATTCTGAATATTTTGGGGCGTAAGAAGCCGGCAACACTTATTGGTGATGTTGTTTGGTAAACTGAGTCAAATGACTCACCACAGGTGGAGACAGTGAGTCAAGTTACTCACCACAGGTGGAAACAGTGAGTCAAGTTACTCACCCCAGTTTGGGGACAGTGGTCAAGTTACTCACCACAGGGGGAGAGAAGTGAGTCAAGTTACTCACCACGGTGGAGACAGTGATTTAAGTTATCACCACAGGTGGAACAGTGAGTCAAGTTACTCACCACAGGTGGAGACAAATCAAGTTCTCACCACAGGTGGAACGTGAGTCAAGTTACTCACCACAGGTGGAGACAGTGAGTCAAGTTACTCACCACAGGTGGAGACAGTGAGTCAAGTTACTCACCACAGGTGGAGACAGTGAGTCAAGTTACTCACCACAGGTGGAGACAGTGAGTCAAGTTACTCCCCCACAGGTGGAGGGCAGTGAGTTTAAGTTACTCACCACAGGTGGAGACAGTGAGTCAAGTTACTCACCACAGGTGGAGACAGTGAGTCAAGTTACTCACCACAGGTGGAGACAGTGAGTCAAGTTACTCACCACAGGTGGAGACAGTGAGTCAAGTTACTCACCACAGGTGGAGACAGTGAGTCAAGTTACTCACCACAGGTGGAGACAGTGAGTCAAGTTACTCACCACAGGTGGAGGACAGTGAGTCAAGTTACTCACCACAGGTGGAGACAGTGAGTCAAGTTACTCACCACAGGTGGAAACAGTGAGTCAAGTTACTCACCACAGGTGGAGAACAGTGAGTCAAGTTACTCACCACAGGTGGAGACATGAGTCAAGTTACTCACCACAGGTGGAGACAGTGAGTCAAGTTACTCACCAAGGTGGAGACAGTGAGTCAAGTTACTCACACAGGTGGAGACAGTGAGTCAAGTTACTCACCACAGGTGGAGACAGTGAGTCAAGTTACTCACCACAGGTGGAGACAGTGAGCAAGTTACCACACAGGTGGGGAAAAGTGATCAAGTACTCACCACAGGTGGAGACAGTGAGTCAAGTTTTCTCACCCCAGGTGGAGAAGTGGTCAAGTTACTACCACAGGTGGGAAAGTCAAGTTTATCACCACAGGTGGAACCGTGAGTCAATTTCTCACCCAGGGGAGACAGTGGTCAAGTTTCTACCCAGGGGAACCCCTGAGTAAGTTACTCACACAGGTGGAAAAAAGTGATCAAGTTTCTCACCACAGGTGGAGACAGTGAGTCAAGTTACTCACCACAGGTGGAAAAGTGAGTCAAGTTATCACCACAGGGGGAGACAGGAGTCCAAATTACTCACCCCGGTGGAGGGTGATCAAGTTCTCACCCCCAGGTGGAGACAGTGGTCAAGTTACTCACCCGGGGGAGACGTGAGTCAAGTTATCACCACAGGTGGGGACAGTGAGTCAAGTTACTACCAAGGGGGAACAGTGAGTCAATTTTTTCACCACAGGTGGAAACTTCATAAAACTCTTTATGAAACTAATAAAAAAAGGGGCAAAAAATTGCTAATTTTGAAAACTTAATATTTAATTTTTTATGAAATAAATTATTATTTTTTTGGTTGTTTTAAAATTATTAATATTATTATTTTAATTTTTAATTTTTTTATTATTTTTATTATTTTAAATTTTTATTATTATTATTATTACTCCAAAGGGGTGGTGGAGGCTCGACCTCTGTCAGCCTTAAATTACAATAGACGTCTGAAAGGAAAGGAAAGTTGCAAATACTGAAAGGGGAAAAAAGGGGTCATTAGAACGAACCAATCCCAATTTAAAAAAACCCCATGAAAAATTTAAAACGTCTTTTGCTACGAGGGGTCTAACCGTCAGTTCTTTGACTGGAGAAAAAACGGAACGGAAAACCATATCATGTTCAATGAAAAAAAAATTCCAACTACTCCGTTAGGGGAAAACTGGAGGGATAAAAACTAGAACGAGTATACTACAAATCTGATCAAACAACAGAGCAAAAAAATAATGTGAAGCCCCTGGGAGTGGTAATGTCTGAGGATTCTCACTTTCAAGGATCACAACAGTGCCATGATTACAACTGCAAATAAAATGATAGGATGGATAATGAGAACGTTCAAACAGAGATGCCAAGCCAAATCACTTGTTCTCTATAGGCTGGAATATTGCTGTACATTAGCATCTCCGTTCAAAGCAGGTGAAGTTCCCGGTTTAGAGAGTGTACAGAGAACCTTTACTGCACATGTAAGTTTAAACACCTCAACTACTGGGAATGCTTGGAAGTACTTGACCTGTACTCGCTGGAGCGCAGGGGAGATATATCGTAATCTACATTTTGGAAAATCCTAGAAGGAATGGTCCCGAATCTGCACACACAAATCACTCCATACGAAAGTAAAAGCCTAGGCAGGCGGTGCAAAATACCCCCAATTAAAAGTAGGGGCGCCAATGGAACAATAAGAGACAACACCGTAAGTGTCCGGGGCCCAAGACTGTTCAACAGGCTCCCACCATGCATAAGGGGAATTACCAATAGGCCCCTGGCTGCCTTCAAGAGGGAGCTGGACAGATACTTAAAGTCGGTGCCGGATCAGCGGGGCTGTGGTTCGTACGTTGGACTACATGCGACCATCAGTAACAGCCTGATTGATCATGCCCTGATCCACCAGGAGGCCTGGTCGTGGACCGGGCTGCGTGGGCGTTGATCCCCGGAATACCCTCCAGGTAGAGTCCAGGTAGTCCACCACAAGGAAGTGTAGTGTAGTCTAGACAACACCAGGTAGTGTAGTAGCCAGACAACACTAGACGGAGGGTAAGTTTGGGTGGCTCGCTGAGCGTAACAAGCCAGCCAGGTAGTTTGCTAGTTTGGGGTAACGAGCTCATTTCCTGTGTTTCCATCTGTGAGCAACTGAAGCAGCAGTATGATAAGTGAACAATCAGCAAGGGTAAACACCGTGAGAATTTCCTAGTTGGTTACGCACACACACACAGAAGATTCTAAGGTATTATACAGCAGGTATGGTAATATCCAGAGAACACAAGTAATAGTGGCAGCAATATATTATCTACAAACTAAAAACCATTAAGAACAAGGGATGAGTATGACTAGAATAACAGGGCAATGATTCACATACTGGAAACAGTAGCTGAGAGGACAAGAAGAGACAAAGATAAACAAATTATACTAGATTTCATCTACCCAGAGATTGACTGGGAAAACTGGTAGTCCCAGGAAGGACCAGAAACATGGAGAACCAAACTTATTGAGCAGCAATGAAGAACATTCTAAGTCAACATGTGAAAGAGACAGCAAGGGAGAGAGGGGAGGTGATGAGTTAGATTTGTTCTAGTTTTCTCACAGAAAAAAAAACCAGCAGAAATTAATTATGGGGAACAAATAGGACTGTGTGGCCATTGTAGTGACTTGGTTCGAATATGGTGGTGGAAAGGAGAACGAAGAAGGAAAGGAAGTGAGCAACATAAGATATGACTACAATAGCATGAGAAATTTCCTGAATGAGGTTGTAGAATCAAAGTGACAAGAGGAAAAGGAAAGATTCATACTAAGGATTAAGAAAAGAAGCAAGAAAACAAAGACAGTCCATTTCTGAATCACGCAGAGACCGAGGGGAGGTCCAAGAGGGCTCTGGAAAAAAGTATAGTGCAAATCAAATGGCAGAAAACCAAGAAATAAGTAAGAGAGCAATAAGCAAATATCCAAGAATAAGAAAGGCAGTTTGATAAATGCTACAGCATCAACGGCAACAAGTGAACAAAAGTTATTGCACAGCCATGTAAGAAAAAAATAACTGAAGAATCAAGTGATACGGCCGAGGAAAGAGGAAGGGACGCTGACGGAGAATAACAAAGAACAGCTTAGGGAAAGATTCAAAGAAATCTTCAGGGAAGAAAGAGGTAAACTACCAGAGGTCACTGTAGTCAAAACACATCAACGTGTACTGGAGTGTATCAGCACAACGAAAGTAGCAGTGATGAAGCCACTACAAGAGCTGGTTGTAATAAAACCAGTGAGACCAAGCAACATATCTCCATGGGTGCTGAGAGAAGGGGCGCAACAACTATGTGACCCAATAGCAAAGATATTCAACCAAATTCTTCAATCAAGATAGCTGTCAGAAAGTTGAAAACAATCAAATGTGATCTCCAATTTCCAAAAGAGATCAGACAAGCAGCCTTGAATTATACTCCATTATCTCTAACATGAACACTGCTAAAAGTTCTGGACAAGATGGCAAGGAAAATGATACCAGAGCACTTGAAGAAGGGATTCCTTACAGAAAACCAGCATGAATTTAGGGATGCAAAATTCTGTCTTACGAAGCTGCTGGAGTTCTACGACAAAGCAACAGCAATATAATTAGAAAGACAGGGCTGAGTGGTTTGCAACTCCTTCGACTGCACACAAAACATTTAATACACCACCACAACAGAGATTATTCTAGAAAGTGAAGGAACTAGAAGAGTCATAAGGCAGGATGTTTCTGTGGGTCAGAGAGTACCTGAATGATAGTAAGCGGAGTAATAGACATCAGGATGAGAGAGAGTAACAAGCAGGTTCCCCAAAGGATCAGCACTAGCAGCCTGAGAAGCAAGCATGAGGGACTCAGAAGTCTGGGTAGCAAGCAGCAGGGCTACAATACATGCAGTATCATGCAAACAAAAAAAACTGACACCACACATTGACTCTAGCAAAACACGGGTCTTCGTGAAGGACCTTAATAAAGTGGGTGGGACAGCGCACGCCACCCACGCCTTCCCACCACACGCCGCCCACACCACACACCTTCACAATCCCCCCATCTCCATCACAACCTCCACTACCCACCTTCACCACTGTCCCAACACATGCTTATACCCCCTCCTCCACACACATTCCCTTCTTTCTCCACCAAATGCCCTTCACCACTCTCCCCCACTACACACTTTCATGGTGTTCCAACCCTACCTGCCTACCGGAAGGAGGGAAGGGGGTAATACAAGAGATCCTTGTTCCTTTATTATAGGGGGCCGGTGCTAGCTAAAGAGAAAGAAGCCAAGGCTTGGCTGTGACAGGAGACTGGAAGACAGTCTGGCTTCCATAGAGGAAGGAAACGTGAGGCTGCAGTCCACTTAGATTCTAAAGGGAACCTTCTAAAGTTGGTTACAGTCCTCTTAGAGTCTAAAGCAGCCCTGTAAACCGGGCTGAAGTCCTCTTAGGTTTTAAAGCAGCTTTGCAAAGTGGGCTGCAATCCTCTTAGATTCTAAGGGAACCTCATAAAGTGGGCCGCAGTCCTCTAAGATTCTAAAGGGTACTTTACAAAGAGGAATATCTGTCAGTTTACATATTTGTCAGAGTCAAGTTTCTTGCCACTCCTCACAGTTATGTAACACAACCCCAGGACATCTCCCATGCAATACTACATAAACACTTGAATCAGAAAAAAATGGATTGATACTGGGCTGTGTAGGTACCAACTTGCCAGTTTTACTCAAGAAACTGGAAAAACTAAAATACACCGATTTACACGCTATAATTTGTGAATGCTTCGTTCAATAACGTTCAAACCTTCAATGCTGAGGTATGATAAAGCTCACGGTTCAGGGAGAATGACCTAGTAGCGACCAGTGAAGAGGCGGGGCCAGGAGCTTAGACTCGACCCCTGCAACCTCAACTAGGTGAGAACTAGGTGAGTACACACACACACACACACACACACACCCCAATACAAAAAACTTATCTTCACTATATGGTGAGTCATTACATTCCTCTCTCCCTGCTTTCCCCTCTCTCACATCCCTCTCTTCCTCCTCCTTCCCTCCCTCCCTCTTTCCTCTTTCTCTTTCTCCTCACTCCCTCTCCTTCTTCTCTCCTTTCTCCCCCCCTCTTTTTCATCCTCTTTCATCCTCCTTCCCTCCCTCCATCATTTCTCCACCACCACTTTCCTAAGCCAGCAGGAGACGCCATTTTTATTAAGGACTCTGCATTTTATTGCTTTGCCTCCCCCCTCCTCCTCCAACCTCCTCCCTACGCCAATCCTCCTTCCCCCCCAATCCAGATCCCCCCTCCCTCAATTACCAAGAGGCCCTTCCCCCTCCTCCATCTCGTTCCCCCTCTCTTTTCCTTTTCATCCTCCTCCATCATTTTCTCTTCCTTTATCACTCTTTCTCTTTGACACACACACACACAGAGAGGGAGTTAGTTACTTGAGGGGAGACTACTAGGTAACAAGCCTAGGTGTTGTAAATGTTGTGACCGACAGGCTGGCAGGCTGGGTGGCTAGTGGCTGGCAAGCTAGCAGGCTGGCTGGCAAGCTAGCGGCTGGGCTGGCTGGCTGGCTGGCTGGCTGGCTGGCTGGCAAGCTGGCTGGCTGGCTGGCTGGCAAGCTAGCAGGCTGGCTGGCTGGCTGGCTGACTTTAAACCAGAGGATACTTAACCAGTGATCCCCTCATCACGTTATCAAAACCTCTCTCAGGAGACATACCTTCTTTCCTGATGAATAAACACCACCACCACGCACCACCATACCACCACACTACTACTACTACTACTACTACTACTACTACCACCACCACTACTACCACCACCAAAACCACCATACTACCACCACCACTACTACTACCATCACCATTACTACCACCACCAAATCTCAGTAGTAGTACCAGTTCCTAGTAACCAGTTACCAGTAACCAGTGTACCATAGATGACTCACTACCAACCGTCTGAGTGAATCATTGACTGTATTCATATTGAAGCAGAATTTCAAACATCCTCACCCGTAGGCACTCATGGGTCAGTCAAGATAGGGAGCAGAGAGAGGCAGGTCGGCTGTTGGCGCTTTCCCACACTTTCCGTTATATTATACGTACTACCAGCCTAAAGTGAGTATTACTTACCCTATCCACGTATCGAAAACCCCTCATGACAAATGGTGGCACCGGTGTGGGGCGTGGATTTAAGGGTATTTCGACGTTAGAAGACTGTTTGTGGGGAGCCGGGAGGTCAAAGGTGAACCATCCCCACCTTCAGCTACCCCCTACCCTCACTTTTTCTCCACCCTGTGTACTCCAGCCTGCAAGCCTGTTGCAGCCGTTTTTCAGCTTCCTGGCTTAGTTCATGTGCTAATTGCTTCAATCTCCGAGGGGTTGACCCAGATTTTGCAATTAAGCCAGACTGTGAAGTGAACGCTAGTCAGCCTGCCTCAGCCTATCATCCAGCCTGTCTCCTGTCATCCACCTGCTCCTTCATGCTGTGTGCATCGTTACACGTCTTCCAGTCAGCCATTCTCGTGGGTTAAGCCAGTTGCCAAACCCCAGCTTCCTAACCCAGCTGAGAGAGAGAAGTAACCCAAGCAAGTTCCTCTGAAGTATTGTTTAATGTATCGCTTGTGCTTGGATGCTGGTAAGAGTGGTCTTCATCATCCCTGTGGCATTGTGATTTAGTTAAGCCACCTTGTGCGTGGTGAGAAGTACGTGGCAGTGAGAGCGCACAGGGCCAGCTTGTCCCGCTGCCCCCACCACCCGCCACCCACCTCATCTACCTGTGGGGTTTTTCTTTTTCCACCGATGTACCGGGTCCTAGTACTGTTTTGGCTCACATAGTTGGTCAAGAGATTATAGCTGAGCGCCAATCCGACGACAGTGTGAGTGTAGGCGTCATCACCGCACAGGACAACCTTCCCCTCATCACTAGTCACTCCGTCTTCTACTCCAGACTTCAGTGATAATTTCCTAGAGACATTTTCCTGCATTTAAAGACATTTGCATGTGTGAGACATTTACAGTGAATTTCTTGTGTACTCTAAGCTTTGTGTTTTCAGTGTAGACTCAGTGTTGCTTTGACTCATTATTTTTGCAATATTTTTCAGTGTTATCGCTCATCTCTTGTGTTTCATTTTTATAATTTTCATCTGTGTGTTTTTTTTTTATGCTACTCTCTGTCTGTAGTAAGTATTATTGTGTAGTGTACCAGTCAGTCATTCCGTGTGAAGTAATTCATTCATTTTTTTTTTGTATTCTTTCAGCATTGTATTCTCCAGTATTTGTCATTGTAGTTCATGCAGTGATATTCACCCCAGTATACCAAATTATCCATTTATTTCTATGTGTGTCTTTTTTTTCGTGCCAGCAGTGTCTCATTCCCTGATCTTTTCGCAGACTTGTCTACCATTATTTTTTGCCAGCAATTTTTGTCGTATCAGTCACAGCAAGATTTTGTTGTAAGAATATACTAAAAAAAATGAATAAGTGAATATGTTGTGTGCGCCCCATCACTTGTAAGTGTTGTGTGCCCTGCCACTTGTAAGTGTTACACTTCCAGTTTTGTTTCTTGTTTTATTTTTATTCATATTTTTCATATTTCTTTGAACAAATTCACTCTTAGTGTGATTTCTTTTTTTAATGTAAAGTGCTTTCTTTACTCTGAGTAAATTGTTTTGTCTAATTTACAATTAAGAGTTAAAGTGTTCAATCAGTTTTTCTTCATATTTTTATTTTATTATTTAACCAACATTTTCCCAGCGTAACTTTATTACTGCATTGATTATTTCTACACCTTATTTTGTTGCACTTGTTCTGCAGTGAATTATTTTCTTTTATTGTTATCTTTATACATTATTATTCTCAGTTCATTATTGTTTGAGTCCTGTTTTTCATTTTATTATTTTTCCTCATGTTGTCTTTGCATTATATTTTAATTTTGTTTATGCATTCTTAGAAAATATTTAAACTTCCCAGTTATCTCGTTGCATACAATTTAGTGATTTTATTTTATACTTTTTACATTGATTTACAATTTTATTAATTAATTTCTTTATTAGCAAGAGTACAGACAGCTCATTTGCATTTAATTCAGTCTCCAGTATATTTTTTTTCTTGTAAATATAAATGTAATTTTTCTTTTCCAGCAGTCCTTTACATTGAGTTGTCCTTCCTCTTGCAGGGTATCTTAGACATTTTTTTTTTGTTACTTTGCAGAATTAGTGCATCTTTTTTATTTCAATTTTAACATTTTATATAATTTTTTATTGTTCATTATTTTTGCCTTATTTGTTCTCGTGCAACTTCTTTGCCATTATGTTCACATAGTCAAGTGATACTTTAGTGAATGTCGACACTCAGACCTCTCAGGCTACTGCTGCTCCTGTCATAAAGTCCTCACATTTCCCTTATCGATGACAGACCGACCCGGACATGAAATACTACAGTTTTACTCGTGATTCCCTTGATGCGTTACCTTTATTCAATGGCCATGTACATAGTCTTAAAGCATGGTTTACTGCCATTCGTTCTCGTGTTAATGCTCTATTTGAAGGTCCTCCTTCGAGGAAAGTCTTATCAGACTTGCGAAAGAAGCTCTTCATCGATCCCCTGCTGCTGTTTACGTTGTTGATCTCCTTGATATGCGAGACTTCAGGAATCTTACTAAGTGGTCAAAATATGAGGAACTGATTCGTTCTTTCTTCGTACCAGTAAAAACAGCTGACCCCATATGTCTTCTTAGGGAAACTAGTGAATGCTACACCCATAACTAATGAATCGTTGAGTGCATTTGCTGTTCGATTGGGACAAAAAATTTTATCATCATTCATCAATGCTGTCCAGTCCTCAGCTTTTGCCCCTAAATGAGGAAAAACCCATCCACAGATCGTTTGCTAAAATAGCAGCTTTTGGAGCAATCAAAGAACTAATGACGCCTGCTTCCGTGTGTGCTTATGAGGCTAATCCTCCAACTGTGACGAGGGAAACCCCCTTACAGCCCTAAATCATGTACGTTCTTTTGGGGCCCCCAGGGTACTTTCCAATGTAATCAAAGTAATTTCACACCTATGCCTCAGTCTGCACCACCTTTGTTTGCGCCTCAGCGACAAATCGTGATTGTCACCATCTCAGCGATCACCAAGGACCAGTGTACAGAGTCATTATAAACCTCGTAGTATTCATAGTACATTCAGTAACCATAGTCAGGGGGACTTGTTACAACTGTGGTTTCCGTGGCCATTTGCAATTATTGTCTGATAGTCACCCTAAGAGGCATCGTGCTGATGATGAGTACCAGTCGATCTTCCCTACTGTACTTATCATAGAATACATGGACATGACACATCTGAGTGCAATGCTCTCTACAACCTTCAGTACTCTAGGTCTTTCCGTGGCCGTTCCAACCGCAGAACCCATAGAGGAAACAGACATCGTGGTTTCAAAATAACCGAACCAGGCTCATTCTTCCAATTCGGGGGAAATTTTCGAGCGCCCCAGTCAAACCGTCCCATGGTGACAGTAGGTGATAATGAGTACACCATCCCCGTTCACAATTCCTTTGAAAGCCTTAAGCAGTCTCGAGAATGCAATCCTGCTGATGATGTTGCTTCACATGTCTCTGACATAGATAATTTTGGGATGAAGTGGAACAAATCTTTGCTGATGACAATCCACCTTTTTGTTTGCACATACTTCCAATGCAACCATAGGCCCTATTAGTGCAAGCATCTGTTCATAATGCACCCATTCATTTGTTTCTGGACTCTGGTGTGAAAAGTCAATATTATCAGGTCTAGTTTGTTTAGGGGATAAGCAGTTACGACATGTCCTTCTCGTAGAACCGATCATGTGTCCTCCCTTAGTGGAGTAGTGGTTCTCACCTGCGTGGTCCGCCGTCGGACTTCCCTAACTTTTTTATCCAAGGTAGAGACTTCATGCTTCCTTCCTTGTTGTCAACCAGATTACTTTCCCTGGTGACCTTCTACTAGGATTTCTTCCATGCGGACTTACGCATTGTGCTCGACCCTTATCCATGGCATCCCCAAAAATTGATGACTTGATCGTACCATTTTGGGGTACCAGCTTGGATCCGAGATCTGCCATACTGCCGCAGAGTTACGACATTCGAATTAAGCCCTTACAGGCCAGTGCATTTTCCAGTAGCGTACCAAGCGGTCAGGCACTGATGATCCTGTCACTCCTGTCTGTGTTCCTGCAACTTCAGACTTGCAAGATAGTGTCCAGTTACCTCAAGTGTCCGAGGACGCTCTGATACCTTGAGTGCTGAGCCTATCCCTGCAATGTCTGCTAGTTCAAGTAGTAGTTTCTCCACAGGGGACGCCTTGTCGGAAAACGATTACTTGCAACTAGTAATGCCATCTCTTGTTGATGTCACATGCCGTCTGCAGAAAGACGTTTCTGTCGCAGCTAGTGCCCTCACTAGAGTGTCTGTTGTTGTTCCTAGTGTTCCAGATGGTGATAACGTCCTAGTTGACAGTGATTCCTGCAAAGTAAAAGGTCTATTTGTTGAACCATCCTTACATGTTGTAAGAGATAGTAAGATCCATTTCTTCCTAGCTAACACTTCTGTCTCAGAGCAAATACCAATCTTGTTGACCTTGTTCACTATCCTTACCCTGTTCAGGTAGAGGATGAATTGTCACCTGACCAGTGGGTCAGTGCTATTTCTACCGGGGAGACCTCATCCACTTCACCAGATAAATCTGTTCCACCAGTTGAGGAGAAAGACTTAGCTCCCACTGACTTCCCAGATGAAGTCAAGCGTTTGTTGACTCTGTTGAACAAACGTCGTAAAGCCATTGCCTTTCCAGGTGAGAAGATGGGTATAATGAACTTATTGTCCCATCTATTCCACTTGAACCTGGTACTTTAAACCCATCTATATACCTGCGTACAGAATGCCTCATTCACAAGTTGCTGTCACAGAAGAATTGATCAATCAAATGCTTGATGATGGAGTTTACTGCACCTAGCAATTCATCTTGGAATGCGCCTTTATCCTAGTTACCTAAGAAGGATGGTACTTGGCGCCAGTGATTGACTTTTGGAAGTTTAAATGCGAAAACTATCCAGATTGCTTCCCACTTCCTGTACTTGTGATCTTTTACGTAACATCGGAGATAACAAAGTCTTTTCAACCCTGGATTTGTTACAAGGGTTTTGGCAAGTCCCTTTTTCACGAGGACAGCCCAAGAGCTGACTGCATTTTTCCACTCCCACAGGTCATTATCACTTCCTCCGTATGGCGTTTGGATTACGATCCTCCCCTATCACGTTCTCAAGGCTCATGACTAATATCTTTAGAGGTCTCATAGGTAAAGAACTTATGGTGTACTTAGATGACGTAATCGTCATGTCTAAAGACGTGGATACACACTTGAAAAGACTTGATGTAGTACTTGGTAAGCTTGAAGAAGCCAATTTAAGATCAAACTGTCTAAATGTCAATTTTTCAGATCAGAAAATTTAAATTTCTTGGTCACGTAGTCACACCTGAGGGGTTACGACTGACCAAAGTAAAGTAACTGCAGTACTAAATTTTCCAACTCCCAAAATGCTGATGCCGTAAGATCCTTTGTGGGCTTAGCAGGTTTTTATAGATCTTTCATTGCCAAATTTTTCTTCCATAGCTGCTCCTCTAACTGAGTTGCTTAAGAAAGATGCTCCTTTTGTTTGGACCTTCGTCAAGAAAAGAGCATTCCAAACTAAAAGAAAAGCTAACATCTGCTCCAATTTTGAAATTTCTAGATTTTTCTAAGCCCTTCTATCTGACAAATGATGCTAGTTCAAATTTGGGATAGGTGCCGTATAGCTCAGAAGACCCATGGCAAGTACAACGCAGTTGCATTTGCTAGCCGAGTCCTTACGAAGGCTGAACGTTTAAATTTTACGTAAATGAGCAAGAAGCTTTAGCAATGTATGGTCTTTAAAGCACTTCGAGACATTATTTATCAGTACTCTGTTCATGTCTTGACAGACCATGCTCCACTGATAAACCTTTATTCCAGAACAAACAACCTACTGGAAGGTTAGCCAGATGGACCTTGACTATCCAAGAGTTCAATCCCACCTCTGAAAAACTTACCTGGCAAGTCAAATGTAGTCGCAGATGCCTTATCGCGACATGTTAGTTTTAGTAACTGCAGACCCTCCATTTAGTGCTGAGGATGTAAAGAATGCTCAACGAAACAGATCCATGTGGTCTGGTGTGATTCGATTCCCTGCTCCAGGAAGATCTTATTTGACTGTGAAGCCACCAGCACCCCTCAGTGACTTTGTCATGAATCAAGAATTACTGTTCGAACAGCCAGTTGGGTACTCCTAGCAGAAGAGTATAACCCGTTAGTAATTCCACAGTCACTAGTGAATGTTGCCTTACAGCTAGTTCACGATGTACCCGGTGTTGCACACCTGGTATGGATCGTTCAGTAAAACAAGCCAGATTGAAATACTTTTGGCCTCGTATGGCAACTGATATTTCTGAGTATGTTAAGAAATGTAGTGTCTGCATGGGAACATAAAGGGTAATGCTAATGGTCCTAATCCAATTTCCCAAATGTATCCAACTACTAGCGAACCCTGGGAAAGAGTTGCGCTAGATTTGTTAAACTAATTTCCAATGTTCCCTCCAGGGCAACAAACATCTATGTGTTATGGTAGACCATTTCACCAGATATTGGAGTTAGTTCCTATTGCAGATAAGACTGCCGAGACAGTAGCTAAAACATTTAAAGAACGCATTATCTGCAGGCATACCACCCCTAAGTCCCTAGTAACAGATAATGGTGGTGAATTCTGTAATGAGATTCTTGAAAATTTGTGCACCTTGTACAAGATCTCTAAATCCAACCATTGTTCCTCATCATCCTGCCAGCAATGGGTTAGCGGAACGTAAACAATAAGAAAGTACTTGATGTCTTGAGAGCCCCCTATCAAATCCCAACAGTGAAACTTTGGGGTGAAGTTATACCTGATGTGCAGTGTGCTATAAATTCTGCTTACAATGTTTCTATAGGTGACACTCACATTATGCATTGTACGGTGTAGATAAAGTTTGCCTTATGAGTTGCTATATTCTAATCCGAAACCAAATTACAACCCTGATTTATTTCATAGCAACTCGTACCAGCTTAGCTCAAAGTGTTTTTTAGAAGAATCCCGTGAAACACTTCATAAATCAACAGCAGAATTTACAAGAGTCGCAAACACTCGAGCAAAAGCCATCCAAAATCAAAGTAGGTTCGAGAGTTATGCTGACTAACTTTAACAAAACGTTTGCAATGCCCAAGCTTGATCAAAAGTTTGTTGGTCCTTATCGAGTAGTTGAACATATCACTGGTAATAAGTATAAGGTTAGAGAAATTAGCACTGGTCAGTATAAAGAATCGCATTTAGATCCATATGAAGGGTTTGTATGTATGATAATGTGTTCCAACCCAGACTAATGTGGGCAGACTCTGACAATCCTCCTGATCCTGTACTCTCTACCTCTGTACTCAGTCAGACGATCAACCTGAATGTGTTATTCCTACTTACACGACAGGTATTGAGAAATCCTCAAGTATCATTTGTAACTACCAATTTGATTTGCCTCAAATACAGCATGAGTTAGCCCGTGCTACAGAGTTTGATCCTCCCAGGATGACACCCATTCTGCATATGTTAATCTCACCCTAGCAGAGTTGGGGGTTAAAGGTTAAATAACCTGTATAGATGAATAATTACAGTATCAACTTATCAGTGTTCAAGAATTTTTTTTTTTGTGTTCACGTTTTTCTCCGAATTCTGAGAATTAACAGTCTAGATTTGAGTGCACCGAATGTCTTTCTGTTAAACACTTCTTTCTTTGTATATATTCCTTCCCTCAGAATCCGTAGATCACATGAATACAGATTGATCGATCAAATTTTTTTTTTAACTTCTATTGTGTAATCTCAACGTTAAGTTTCATTTCCATGGTTGTGCTATATTATACCTTGTATTGCATTACAGTTTCATTATGTAGAGCTTCCATTCCAATTTTTCTACTTATGTATGTTATAATGTTCAATTGTTGTGTACTTTGACATTGTATAGAATCAGCCCCAAGCCGTACACCTGCCGTCTCTAGCTTGTATTAGTTGTATGTCGGGACGACATACGTTAGCGTCGCCGAGCTCTCAGTAGTAGTACCAGTTCCTAGTAACCAGTTACCAGTAACCAGTGTACCAGTAGATGACTCACTACCAACCGTCTGTGTGAATCATTGACTGTATTCATATTGCTGCTGACCATAGCAGGATTTCAAACATCCTCACCCGTAGGCACTCATGGGTCAGTCAAGATAGGGAGCAGAGAGAGGCAGGTCGGCTGTTGGTGCTTTCCCACACTTTCCGTTATATTATACGTACTACCAGCCTATGTGAGTATTCTTACCCTATCCACGTATCGAAAACCACTCATGACACCACCACTACTACCACCACTACTACTACCACCACCACTACTACTACCAGCATTACCACCTCCACCACCACTACCACAACCACCACCACTACCAAACCTTACGGTTTCGGTCTAGTCAATCAGGCTGTTGGTGCTTACGGCACACACTGTTACGTCAGCACCACAGCTTAGATGAGCAACAATGGTTACAAGCAATATGCCAAGTCGCACTTGAAGACAGTCAAGGGTCTCTTGGTAATTTAGCTTATGGACGGTACTGAAGAGCCTTGTTCCCCTCACACTTACTAAGGTACCTTTGTTTTTGTTTTTATTCAGCGGGGTGTTTTGCACCGTTTGTAGACCTTGTTCTTATGGGGCCTGATTTCGGTGTGCGAATCTGGAACCAATCCCTCTGGTTATTTCCAATTATGGATTATGATTTACTTTTCATTTCAGGGAGCAGAAAGACTTACATCCAGCAGAAATAAATGAACTGTAATTAGCGTAAAAACGCCAATCCTATTTGGAAGAGAGATTGAAGAGGAATCTGCCAAATTACTCCGCACTATTTGTTGATCATCCAGACTACTGTGCTGACGTAGGAGTGCGTGCAGCCTGAATGACCAAGCCCC
>NC_069417.1:25142914-25240035 GCF_026875155.1 Cherax quadricarinatus | reverse complement strand
CCGTCCCCCTTTCTTCGCTAACCCTTTTGTTTTTTAGCCCCCCCTGTTCAGCTAACCTTTGTTTGTGACTCCTTGGGTGCTAACGTCGTGTTTTTGTCACCTCCCTTTTGGCCACTAAACCCTTTGGTGCTTTCAACCGTCCGGCGGCTACTCTTCTGGTTGTACCCTTTGTGCTGCTGCTAACGTTCTGGTTGCTATCCCCTCCCTTGTCCGTTAGAAAGTCCCCCCAGTCAACCACCTTGTTTAAAGTTTGGGTTTTGCGGACCAAAGTTGGTTGCAGCAAATTTTTTTTGCTTTATAACCGTTCTTGGTAATAAGGGGCTTTGAATTTATTAAGGAGGGAAGTGGGCACAATTGAAAACCTTTATTCTGTGAAATTATGCCTGGTTAAGTTCCTTATCAGGACGGTTTTTTTCAAAATTTCAAGTTAAGTGCAACCTTTCCATCACCTTTTCTGGTGAAATTTTTAAGTGGGTCGGCCCAAGGGGAGGGGAGAATCTGGGGAGGGATTCTTTGGGAGATGCCTTTAAATTTTGTTTTCCCGGGGGCGACCCCACCTACAGGTTTTGCGCCTCCTAGTTAAAAAATATGTAAAATTTCAATAATAGAGGGAATAATTTCATCCAAAGGGGTAATGAAAATATAATGTATGGAAATAAAAATAAAAGCAAAATTTGTTTTGAAAAAAAATTTCCCAAAAAAATTAAGGAATTAAGGAAAAAGTAATTACCCCCAAAAAATTAGTAAAGTAGAAAAGATAAAGCAAAAAATTTAAAAGTATGGGAACTTAAAGTAAATTTGCAAAAATATATAATTTAAGATATTAAGAAAATATAAAGAAAGGTAAAAAATTATAAACATGTTTTTAAGGAATAGTTGAATAATTCTAGGATTACTTGAAGGGGAAGTTTTTTTTTAATTTTCACAAACAAATTTGGGAATACCTAATTTTTTCCAATCCTTTAGTTGACTTCTGGACAACATAATGGTTTGCTGTTTTCAGGATTCCATCATAACGGGTAGGTCCTTGGGACGATGAAATTTGATTAATAGGATGAATTTAAAATTTACTACGTTCCTTTTCCGTATTGAGGGAAAAAGCCATTCCTGGGAAATTTTTTAATAAATATTTGTTTTTAAATTTTTTTTATGCAATACATGGGACTAAATTATTAAAAAAAAATCTACATATTGTATTTGCCCAAATTAGCAAGGGATTTTTGGGTTCCCAACCTGTAAAATGATGAAGGAAAGAATATAAAAATAAGGAAAACCCGGGCTCCTTTTCACCAGGTTAGTTGGGGTAATATTGCAAAAACCGAAAGTTGTGAGCGAGCTTAGTTTTACCCGCATTTTTTGGCACGAAGGGGGCCTTTACTTGGTCCCCCAAAACCCTTTAAATTCACCCAAAACCAGATTTTGCACCCGTTCCCTTCTGGATGAAAATGGTTTTCCCCAAAATTTCGGAACCCCGCAGATACTCTCCTGATATGTTGGTTCTTTTAAGGGCCCGGTCTCGAGGGTAAAGGCCCGCATAGTGTAATTCCTCATAGTTAATCTTCCCTAAGTGTTTGGCCTTTAAATAGTGTAACTGTCCTCGTAGTTTTAATGCTTGCGTAGTGAAACGGTTTAATGTTTAAACTTTGGTTGCGTAGGGAATGGTCCCGCATGGGAATGGTCGGATATTACTGGTTTGCAATTGTAAAAATGGTCCGCTTAGTTTAAAGGTCTGGTGGTAACCTCTAATAATGAAACTTCTCCTCAGAGGTAATGGGTTGGAGAGGTACGGTTTAGTAATGTCCGGTTTTCAATTGCTGAAAATTTCGGCATATAAAGGCCCTCTTTAATGGCCTATTTTTTTGGTTCCCCATAGTAAGGTTTCTTAGTGAATGGCTCCTGGAGTAGTGTAATTCTCAGGTTAACTGTTGAACCCCAAACCGTGTTAATGGGCCGGCTTGTCTCTTAGGGGTTAACTGGCTCCCAAATATTAACTTCTCCTTGGATGGGGACCCAAAGGAGGTTTACCTGGGTCCTAAAATATTTTAAAGGTCCTCTAGTGTTCCTCCGGTAGGAAAGGTCCTCGAGTGAACAGGCTCTGGGAAGTGAACTGGGTAAATGTGACTGGTCCTGCATAGTGTAACGGTCCGCGTGTGGAGTCTCCTAAGTGGTACTTCCGAGTGGGTCTGGCCGGTTAGGTAAATTCTCCCGCAATGGGATGGTTTCCTAGTAGGAAACTGGGCTATAGGTACGGCCTGAAAGTGTAATGGTTTTCAGTAATTTAAATGGCTTTTCAGTATGTAACCGGCCTCCTGCCAGTAGTGTAACCGGCTCCTGCAGTAGTGTAACGCTCCTGCAGTAGGTAACTGAAGCTCCTGCATAGTGTAACTGGCTCCTGAGCAGTAGTGTAACTGGCTCCTGCAGTAGTGTAACCGGCTCCTGCAGTAGTGTAACTGGCTCCTGCAGTAGTGTAACTGGCTCCTGCAGTAGTGTAACTGGCTCCTGCAGTAGTGTAACTGGCTCCTGCAGTAGTGTACTGGCTTACTGCAGTAGTGGTAACGGCTCCTGCCGTAAGTGTAACACTCAGTAGTAGTACAGTTCCTAGTAACCAGTTACCAGTAACCAGTGTACCAGTAGATGACTCACTACCAACCGTCTCTGCGTGAATGACTGACTGTATTCATGCTGCTGATCATAGCAGGATTTCAAACACCCCCTCACATAGGCACTGTGGGTCAGTCAGTCTTACGATAGAGAGCAGAGAGGCAGGCCGGCTGTGGCACTCCCTACTCCGTCGTTATGTCTTTATTAATAAACGTACTAAGCCACCTACGTGAGTATTTTATTACCCTATCCCGTTTTCGAAAACCCACATGACATATGGTGGCCCCGGTGGAGGGAGCGTGATTTAAGGGATTTCAAGACGTTTAGAAACTGTTTTTGTGGGGATCCGTCAGGTCAAAGGATGAACCGTAGCTAGCCGCTTACCCTCACTCACCACCACCCTGTGATACTCCCAGGCCATGCAAGCCTGGTTGCAGCCGATTATCAAGCTTCCTGGCTTAGTTCGTGTGCTAATTGAGCTGTCATCTCCGAGGGGTTGACCCAGATTTTGCAATTAAAGCCAGCAAGTAAGCTGACTGTGGAAGTGAAACGCTAGTCCGCCTGCCTCAGCCTACCATACCAAGCCTGTCTCCTGTCATCCACCTGCTCTTCATGCTGTGTGCATCGTTACAACGTCTTCCAGTCAGCCCATTCTGCGTGGGTTATTTTTTAAGCCAGTCAGCCAACCCAGCTTCTACCCAGCTGAGAGAAGAGAAGTAAGCCACGCAACGTTCCTCTGAAGTATTGTCGTCATATCGCCATTTTGGATGATGCATGAGTGGTTCTTCACCATCCCTGTGGCCATAGAGTGTGCTTATCAAACCACCTTCGTGGGTAGTGAGGTGGAGTGCGCGCCAGAGCGCCAGCGAGAGTCCACGCTCCCTTCACCCACCCCGCCACACACTCTTCACTCACCTACCTGTGGGCTGTTTTCACTCCTGTACCGGGTCCTAATATTTTTTTGTTTTTTGGGGGGTTTGGGGGGGGGGGGGGGGGGGGGGGGGGTTGCTGTTTTGGCTCACCACAATTGGTCAAGAGATTTGTAGATGAGCGCCAACGATAAAGCCAGTTATGTAGTTCACCGAGAAAGCGCATTTTTCCGTACGACAGTGTGAGTGTAAGGCATCATCTCCCGCATAGGACAAGCTTTCACCTCATCACTCGTCACCATCACCATCTACTACTCCAGACTCAGGATAATTTGTCTGTTTTAGAGACATTTTTTCTTGCATTTAAAACATTTGAAGTTGGTGAGTAACATTTACAGTGAATTTCTTGTGTACACTAAGCCTGTGTTTTTTCAGTGTAGACTCAGTGTTTTCTTTGACTCGTTTATTTTTTGTAATTTTTTCAGTGTTTATCGCTCATCACATATTTTTTTATTCTTTTTTATTTATGCTACTCTCTGTCCTGTAGTAAGTAATTAATTGTGTATGTCCTCATCATTCCGTGTGAAGTAATTATTCATTTTTTCTTGTATCTCTTTCAGCATTTTATTCTCCAAATATTTGTCCAATATGTATTACATGCAGAGATATTCACCCCAGTATACCAAATTATCCATTTATTTCTATGTGTACCTGTTTTTTTTTTTCGTATGCCGCAGTGTCTCATTCCTCTAATTGATTTTCGCATAACTTGTGTACCATTATTTTTGCCAGCAAATTTTTGTCGTATCAGTCACAGCAAGATTTTGTTGTAAGAATACAGTAGACCCCCGCTTAACGATCACCTCCAAATGCGACCAATTATGTAAGTGGTATTACGAGTGCGTTTGTACGTGTATGTTTGGGGGGTCTAAAATGGACTAATCTACTTCACAATATTCCGTATGGGAAAAAATTCGGTCAGTACTGGCACCTGAACATACTACTGGAATGAAAAAAGTTCGTTAACCGGGGGTCCACTGTATACTAAAATAATGAATACGTGATTAAGTGTTGTGTGCCCTGCCACTTGTAAGTGTTACACTTCCCGTTTGTTTCTTGTTTTTATTTTATTCATATTTTTCATATTTCTTTGAACAAATTGCACTCTTAGTGTATTTTCAATTTCTTTTATACGTAACGTGTTATTCTTTACTCCTGAGTGTAAAATAGATTTGTCTAATTACAATTAAGAGTAAAGTTTTCAATCATTTTTCTTCAATATTATTTTGATTTATTTAACCTACATTTTTCGCCAGTGGAAACTTATCTGCTGCATGAATTATTTTTGTTGAACTTGTTCTGCAGTGAATATTTTCTTTGTATTGGATATTTTTGATGCATTATTAATCTCAGATCAATTCTTGTTAGAAAGTCCCTTGTTTTTCATTTTATTAATTTTTTCCTCAAGTTGTCTTTGCATTAATTTTAATTTTGTTTATGCATTCTTAAAAATATTTGAAATTTCCCAGTTAACTCTCTTGCTACAATTTAGTAATTTTATTTTTATACTATTTACATTGATTTAAATTTTATTAGTTAATTCTTTATTAGCAAGAGTAAAGACAGCTCATTTTGCATTTAATTCAGTCTCCAGTAATATTTTTACTTGTAAATTTCAATGTAATTTTTTATCTTGCCAACAGTCCTTTACATTGAGTTGTCCTTCCTCTTGCAGTGTATCTTAGACATTTTTTTTATTACTTCTGCAGAATTAGTGCATCTCTTTTATTCAATTTTAGCATTTTGTATCATTTTTATGTTCATTATTTTTGCCTTATTTGTTCTCGTGCAACTTCTTTGCCATTATGTCTCACATACCGTCAAGTGATACTTTAGTGAATGTCGACACTCAGACCTCTCAGGCTACTGCTGCTCTGTCATCAGTCCTCACAGTTCCTTACGACTGACAGACCGACCCAGACACTGAGATACTATAGTTATACTCGTGATTCCCTTGATGCGTACCTTTATTCAATGGCCCATGTACTTTTAGCTTGAAAGCAGGTTTACTCCAAATTCGTTCCCGTGGCAATGCTCTAGGTTGAAGGGTCCCTTCAGAGGAAGTCCTTATCAACTTGTAAAAAAAGGGCTTTCTCGATCCCCGCGCTGTCACGTTGTGTTCCCTTGAATGGTGACTAAAAACTTAATAAGTGGTCAAATAGAGAACTATTTCTTCTTTCTTGTCCCCCAGCTAAATACAGTGACCATAAGCGTTTTTTAAAAAGTGAACAACCATGGAAATTAAAAAGAATTTCTAATGATGCCTTGCCTGTTGATTAGACAAACTTTTAATCGATCATTTATAAATGCTGTCCAGTCCCCCAGTTTTTCCTGACGAGGATTAAACCATCCACATGAACTTTGTTAAAAAGAAAATTGGGGGAAAATTCAAAGAACAATGACCGTTCCAGGTGTTATGAAATCCTCTCAACTGTGACGAATTGAACCTTACAGCCCTAAATCAGAAAGTTCCTTGGCCCCAGGGTACTTTCCCATGTACAAAAGTAATTTCACACACTAATCCCATATATCTAGCACCACCCTGTTCGCCTCAGCGACCAAATGGCCAACATCTCAGGTCACCAAGACAAATACGATCAAATAAACTCGTAGTATTCAATACATTCATAAACCTATTCAGGGAACGTTACAAACTGTGGTTTTCCCCGTGGCCATATTGCAATAATGTCCTGATAGTTACCCAGAGACGCGTATGTGATAAAGAAACCAGTCACTCTACTGTAATTATCATAGAATACATGGACATGACACATCTGAGTGCAATGCTCTCTAAAAACCTTAAAGTACTCTAGGTCTTTCCGTGGCCGTTCCAACCGCAGAACCCGTAGAGGAAACAGAATCGTGGTTCTCAAAACAGAAAGTAACCAAAACGAACCAGGTTCATTCTTCCAATTCGGGGGAATTCGAGCGCCCCAGTCAAAACCGCCCCCATGGTGACAGTAGGTGATAATGAGTACACCAATCCCCCGTTCACAATTCCTTTGAAGCCTTAAGCAGTCTCGAGATGACAATCCTGCTGAGATGTTGCTTCACATGCCCTCTGACATAGAGATTTTGGGGAAGAAGTGGAACAAGTCTTTTCTGATGACAATCCACCTTTTGTTTGCACATAACTTCCAATGCAACCATAGGCCCTATAGTGCAAGCAACTGTTCATAATGCGCCCGTTCATTTTTTTCATGGACTCTGGTGCGCAAGTCAATATTATTGGGTCTAGTTTGTTTAAGGATAAGCAGTTACGACATGTCCTTCTCGTAGAACCGACTCATGTTTTCCTCCCTTATGGAGTAGCGGTTCTCACCTGCGTGTCCGAGGTCGGACTTCCCACTTTTTCTATCCAAGGTAGAGACTTCACTGTTTTCCTTTCCTTGTTGTCGCCCAGATTACTTTCCCGGTGACCTTCTACTGGGATTTGCTTCCATGCGAGACTTACGCATTGTGCTCGACCCTTATCGATGGCATGCCCAAAAATTGATGACTTGATCGTCCCATTTTGGGTTACCAGCTTGGATCCGAGATCTGCCATACTCCCGCAGAGTATGAATCGAATTAAGTCCTTACAGGCCAGTGCATTTTCCAGTAGCTAACCCAAGCGGTCAGGCACTGATGATCCTGTCACTCCTGTCTGTGTTCCTGCAACTTCAGACTTGCAGATAGTGTCCAGTTACCTCAAGTGTCCGAGGACGCTCTGACTCCTTGAGTGCTGACCCTATCCCTGCAATGTCTGCTAGTTCAAGTAGTAGTTTCTCCACAGGGGAGCCTTGTCGGAAAACATTACTTGCAACTAGTAAATGCCATCTTTTGTTGATGTCACATGCCGTCTGCAGAAAGACGTTTCTTTTGCGCTAGTGCCCTCACAGAGTTTTCTGTTGTTGTTCCTAGTGTTCCAGTTTGGTGATAACGTCCTAGTTGACAGTGATTCTTGCAAAGTAAAAGGTCTATTTGTTTGAACCATCCTTACATGTTGTAAGAGATAGTAAGATCCATTTTCTTCCTAGCTAACACTTCTGGTCACAGTTTTTCGTCTCAGAGCCAATACCAATCTTGTTGACCTTGTTCACTATCCTTACCCTGTTTCAGGTAGAGGATGAGTTGTCACCTGACCAGTGGGTCGGTCTATTTCTCCGGGGAGACCTCATCCACTTCACTGGATCAATCTGTTCCACCGTTGAGGAGAAAGACTTAGCTCCCATTTGACTTCCCAAGATGAAGTCAAGGTTTTTTTTTGACTCTGTTGAACAAACTCGTAAAGCCATTGCCTTACCAGGTGAGAAGATGGGTATAACGAACTTATGTCCCATCGATTCCACTTGAACCTGTCTAGACCTATCTACATACCTGCGTACAGAATGCCTCATTCAAAAGTTGCTGTCGCAGAAGAATTATCAATCAAATGCTTGATGATGGAGTTATTGCACCTAGCAATTCACCTTGGAATGCACCCTTGATCCTAGTACCTAAGAAGGATGGTACTTGGCGCCCAGTGAATTGACTTAGGAAGTTAAAGCGAAAACTATTCCAGATCGCTTTCCCATTTCCCTGTACTGGGTGATTTTTTTACGTAACATGGGAGATAACAAAGCCCTTTTCAACCCTGGATTTGTTAAAAGGTTTTGCAAGTCCCTCTTCATGAGGACAGCCAAGAGCTAACTGCATTCTCCACTCCTACAGGTCATTATCACTTCCTCCGTAATGGCGTTGGGATTACGATCCCTCCCCTATCACGTTCTCAAGGCTCATGACTATATCTTTAGAGGTCCATAGGTAATGCACTTAAAGGTGTACTTAAAATGACGTAATCGTCATGTCTAAAAACGTGGATACACACTTTTAAAAGACTTGATGTAGTACTTGGAAGCTTGAAGAAGCCAATTTAAAGATCAAACTGTCTAAATGTCAATTTTTCAGATCAGAAATTAAGTTTCTTGGTCACGTAGTCCTCCTAGAGGGGTTACGACTGACCAAAGTAAAGTAACCCGCAGTACTAAATTTCCAACTCCCAAACTGCTGATGCCGTAAGATCCCCTTTTTGGGGGTTAGCAGGTTTTTATAGACTTTCATTGCCAATTTTTCTCTCCATAGCTGCTCCTCTAACGAGTTTGCTTAAGAAAGATGCTCCCTTTTTTTTGACCTTCCGTCAAGAAAGAGCATTCCAAACTCTAAAAGAAAAGCTAACATCTGCTCCAATTTTGAAATTTCAGATTTTTCTAAGCCCTTCTATCTGACAACTGATGCTAGTTCAATTGGCATAGGTGCCGTACTAGCTCAGAAGACCGATGGCAAGTACAACGCAGTTGCATTTGCTAGCCGAGTCCTTACGAAGGGTGAAGTAATTATACAGTAACTAGAGCAAGAAACTTTAGCAATAGTATGGTCTTTAAAGCACTTCCGAGACATTATTTTTTCAGTACTCTGTTCATGTCTTGACAGACCATGCTCCACTGATACCTTTATTCCAGAACAAACAACCTACTGGAAGTTAGCCAGATGGACCTTGACTATCCAAGAGTTCAATCCCACCTTTGAACACTTACCTTGGGAAGTCAAATGTAGTCGCAGATGCCTTATCGCGACATGTTAGTATAGTAACTGCAGACCCTCCATTTAGTGCTGAAGGGTGTAAAGATGCCAAGAACAGATCCCATGTGGTCTGGTGTGATTCGATTCCTGCTCCAGGAAGATCTTTTTTCTGACTGTGAAGCCACCAGCCCCCCATCAGTGACTTTGTCATGAACCAAGAATTACTGTATCGAACAGCCGAGTTGGGTACTCCTAGCAGAAGAGTATACCAGTTAGTAATTCCACAGTCACTAGTGAATGTAGCCTTACAGCTAGTTCACGATGTACCAGGTGTTGCCACCCTGGTATGGATCGTTCAGTAAAACAAGCCAGATTTTAAATACTTTGGGCCTCGTAAGGCAACTGATATATCTGAGTATGTTAAGAAATGTAGTGTCTGCATGCAACATAAAGGTAATGCTAATTTGGGCCCCAATCCAATCCAAGTTATCCAACCACTAGCGAACCTTGGGAAAGAGTTGCGCTAAAATTTGTTAACTAATTTCCAATGTTCCCTCCAAGGCAACAAAAATCTGTGTGTTATGGTAAACCATTTCACCAATATTGTGAGTTAGTTTTCCCATTGCAGATAAGACTGCCGAGACAGTAGCTAAAAAACGTTTAAAAAAACGCATTATCTGCAGGCTACCACCCTAAGTCCTAGTAAAAATAATGGAGGTGAATCTGTAAGAATTCTTGAAAATTTGTACCCTTTTACAAGATCTCTAAATCCCCCATTGTTTCCTCATCATTCCTGCCAGCAATGGGTTAGCGGAACGAACCAATAAGAAAGTACTGATGTCTTGAGAGCCACTATCAATCCCAACAGTGAAACTTGGGATGAAGTTATACCTGATGTGCAGTGTGCTATAAATTCTGCTTACAAGTTTCTATAGGTGACACTCCACATTATGCATTGTATGGTGTAGATAACGTTTGCCTTATGATTGTTTATATTCTAATCCGAAACCAAATTACAACCCTGATGATTCATAGCAACTCGTACCAGCTTAGCTCAAAGTGTTTTTAGAAGAATCCGTGAAACACTTCATAAATCAACAGCAGAATTTACAAGAGTCGCAAACCCCTCGAGCAAAGCCATCCAAAATCAAAGTAGTTCGAGAGTTATGCTGACTAACTTTAACAAAACGTCTGCAATGCCAAAGCTTGATCAAAAGTTTGGTTGGTCCTTATCGAGTTTGTTGAACATTTACTGGTAATAGTATAAGGTTAGAGAAAAAAGTATGGCAGTTAAGAACCCCCCATTTAGATCATATGGGAAAAAATGTAGTGTAAAATTTATGTAAAGTGCGTTTGAATGTATGTTTGGGTCTGAGGAACTTCTACTTCCAAAATTCCTTATGGGAAAATTCGGTCAGTTTACTGGCAACCCTAAACAACATGGAATGAAAAAGTTTGTTACCGGGGTCACTTTGCATATTTAATTCATAGAAAGTTAGTTATGTGATGATAATGATGTTTTCCAACCCAGACTAAAGTACAAAACTTGACAATCCTCCTGATCCTGTACTCTCTTCCTCTGATACCAAGTCAGACGTAACCTGAATTCGTTATTCCCTTACGTAACGACAGGGATTGAGAAATCCTCAAGTATCATTTGTAATCCAATTCAAAAATTTTCCTCAAATTCAGCATAGTTTAGCCAATGCTACAGAGTTTGTCCTCCCAGAGATGACACCCATTCTGCTTTTGTCATCTCACCTAGCAGAGTTGGGGGTTAAATGTAAATAACCCTGTATAGATGAATAAATTTCAGTATCAACTTATCAATTCAAGAATTTTTTTTTTGTGTTCACGTTCTCTCCCGAATTCTGAGAGTTAACAGTTAGATTTTAGTGCCCAACCGAATCTGCCCTTTCTGTTAAAAACTTTTTTCTTTGTATATATTTGCCTTACTCAGAATCCGTAGATCACTGAATACAGATTGATCGATCAAATTTTTTTTATAACTTCTATTGTGTAAATTCAACGTTAAGTTTTCTTCCAGAGTAGTGCTATATTATACCTTGTTTTGCATTACAGTTGCAATTATGTAAGCTTCCATTCCAATTTCTACTTATGTATGTTATAATGTTCTATTGTTGTGTTACTTTGGACATTGTATAGAAATCAGCCCATGCCGTACACTGCCGGTCTTAGCTTGTATTAGTTGTATGTCGGGTCGACTTACGTTAGCGTCGCGAGATCTCAGTAGTAGTACAGTTCCTAGTAACCAGTTACCAGTAACAGTGTACCAGTAGATGACTCACTACAACCGTCTGGTGTGGAATTCATTGTCTGTATTCATATTGCTGACTGGTCCTTAGCAGGATTCAATCATCCTCACCCGTAGGCACTCATGGGTCAGTCAAGTAGGGAGCAGAGGAGGAGGTCGGCTGTTGGTGCTTTCCACACTTTCCGTTTTATTTACGTACTACCAGCCTATGTGAGTTTCTTACCCTATCCACGTTATCGAAAACCACTCATGACACCACCACTACTACCACCACTACTACTACCACCACCACTACTACTACCAGCATTACCACCTCCGCCACCACTACCACAACCACCACCACTACCAAACCTTACGGTTTCGGTCTAGTCAATCAGGCTGTTGGTGCTTACGGCACACACTGTTACGTCAGCACCACAGCTTAGATGAGAACAATGGTTACAAGCAATATGGAAGTCGCACTTGAAGACAGTCAGGGTCTCTTGGTAATTTAGCTTATGGACGGTACATGAAGAGCCTTGTTCCCATTCAAACTCTAAGGTACCTTTGTCTTTGTTTTATTCAGCGGGGTGTTTTGCACCGTTTGTAGAACCTTGTTCTTATGGGGCCTGATTTCGGTGTGGTATCTGGAACCAATCCCTATGGGTATTTCCAATTTTTGAGATTATTGATTTACTTTTTCATTTCAGGGAGCAGAAAGACTTACATCCAGCAGAAATAAATGAACTGTAATTAGCGTAAAAACGCCAATCCTATTTGGAAGAGAAGATTGAAGAGGAAATTTTTTCTGCCAAATTAACTCCGCACTATTTGTTGATCATCCAGACTACTGTGCTGACGTAGGAGTGCGTGCAGCCTGAATGACCAAGCCATTAGCCAGGTGGTGAGAGGAGGAGGAGGAGGAGGAGGAGGAGGAGTGCGCAGGAGCAGTGTTGCAGGAACCATCAACAGGTTGACACTAGGAAACACTCCACTCACTCCTCTGCCGCTCCTTCCAATGGCCAATTGAAAACAACATGATGTTTACTAGTGACAAATTTAATTTACTTATATAAGAGAAGAATGAAGAACTGAAAATATGCAAAGAAGACAGAACACAGGCAGAGAAGACAGAAAACAGACAGAGAAGACAGAACACAGGCAGAGAAGACAGAACACAGACAGAGAAGACAGAACACAGGCAGAGAAGACAGAAAACAAAGACAGAAACAGGGCAGAGAAGACAGAATCAGGACAGAGAAGACAGAACACAGGCAGAGTAAGACAGAAACAGACAGAGAAGACTGAAACACAGGCAGAGAAGACAGAACACAGACAGAGAAGACAGAACACAGGCAGAGAAGACAGAAAACAGACAGAGAAGACAGAACACAGGCAGAGAAGACAGAACACAGGCAGGAGAAGACAGAAATCAGACAGAGATAGACAGAACACCAGCAGAGAAGACTGAACCCAAGCAGAAGAAGGACAGAACCACAGGCAGAGAAGACAGAACACAGGCAAGAGAAGACAGAACCAGTCAGAGAAGACAGATCTCAAGCAGAGAAGACAGAACACAGGCAGAGAAGACAGAAACACAAGCAGAGAAGGACAGAAAACACAGGCAGAGAAGACAGAAAAACAGGCAGAGAAGACAGAACATCAGGCAGAGAAGACAGAAAAAGGCAGAGAAACAGAAAACAGGAAGAGGAAGACAGAAAACAGGTAGAGAAGACAGAACACAGGTAGAGAAGACAGAAACAGGAGAGAAGGACAGGGAAACAGGTAGTGAAGACAAAAAACAGGCAGAGAAGACAGAAAACAGTAGAGAAGACAGAAAAACAGGGCAGAGAAGACAGAAAAAGGTTAGAGAAGACAGAAACACAGGTAGAGAAGACAGAAAACAGGCAGAGGAAGACAGAAAACAGGTAGAGGAAGACAGAAAACAGCAGAGAAGGACAGAAAACAGTAGAGAAGGACAGAATACAAGGTAGGAGAAGACAGAAAAACAGGCAGTAGAAGACAGAAAACAAGGTTAGAGAAGACAGAAAAAACAGGTAGAGAAGACTCAGAAAACAGGCAGAGAAAGAAAGAAAAGGCAGAGAAGACAGAAAAACAGGTAGAGAAGACAGAAAACAGGCAGTGTAGACAGAAAACAGGTAGAGAAGACAGAAAACAGGTAGAGAAGAGAAGGCAACACAGGTAGAGAAGACAGAAAACAGGCAGAGAAGACTAGAACAAAGGTAGAGAAGACAGAAAACAGGTAGAGATGGCAGAACACAGGCAGAAGAGACAGAAAACAGGTAGAGAAGAAAGAAAACAGGTAGAGAAAGCAGAAAACAGGTTAGAAAGACAGAACACAGGCAGGAAGACAGAAAACAGGTAGAGAGACAGAAACAGGCAGAGAAGCAGAAACCAGGTAGAGAAGGACAGAACAACAGGCAGAGAAGGCATGATACCAGCAGAGAGGGGGGACAGATAACCAGGTAGGAAGACAGAAAACAGGTAGAGAAGACAGAACAACGGTAGAGAAGACAGATAACAGGTAGAAGAAAGACAGAACACCAGGTAGAGAAGACAGAACACAGGTAGAGAAGACAGAAAACAGGCAGAGAAGACAGAAAACAGGCAGAGAAGACAGAAAACAGGCAGAGAAGACAGAACACAGGCAGAGAAGACAGAAAACAGGTAGAGAAGACAGAACACAGGCAGAGAGCACAGAAAACAAGGTAGAGAAGGACAGTAACACAGGCAGGAGAAGACAGAAAACAGGCAGAGAAGAAAGAACACAGGCAGAGAAGACAGAAAACAGGCAGAGAAGACAGAAAACAGGCAGAGAAGACAGAAAACAGGCAGAGAAGACAGAAAACAGGTAGAGAAGACAGGATTCACAGGCAGAGAAGACAGAAAACAGCAGAGAGACAGAAAACAGCAGAGAAAGACAGAAAACAGTCAGAGAAGACTGAAAACATGCAGAGATTGACAGAAAACAGGCAGAGTAGACATAGATAGTGAAAAAAACAGGCAGAGAAGACAGAAAACAGGTAGAGAAGACAGAACACAGGCAGAGAAGACAGAAAACAGGCAGAGAAGACAGAAAACAGGCAGAGAAGACAGAAAACAGGCAGAGAAGACAGAACACAGGCAGAGAAGACAGAAAACAGGTAGAGAAGACAGAACACAGGCAGAGAAGACAGAAAAACAGGCAGAGAAGGACAGAAAACATGCAGAGAAGACAGAAAACGGCAGAGAAGACAGAACACCGGGCAGGAAGACAGAACAAAGGAGGAGAAGACAGAACACAAGGGAGAGAAGACAGAAACAGGTAGAGAAGACAGAACACAGGTAGAGAAGACAGAACACAGGAGAGAAGGACAGAAAAATCAGGTAGAGAAGGACAGGGAACACAGGCAGAGAAGACAGAAAACAGGTAGAGAAAGACAGAAAACAGGTTGAGAAGACAGGCGATAACAGGCAGAGAAGACAGAATACAGGACAGAGAAGACAGAAAACAGGCGAGAAGACAGACACAGGCAGAGAAGACAGAAAACAGACAGAGAAGACAGAAACAGGCAGAGATGACAGAAAACAGACTGTGAAGACAGACACCAGGCAGGAGAAGACAGAACACAGACAGAGAAGCAGACACAGGCAGAGGAAGACAGAACACAGCAGAGAAGACAGAAACAGGCAGAGAAGACAGAAAACAGAAGAGAAGGAACAGATCCACAGGCAGAAAGACAGAACACAGGCAGAGAAAAGAAGAAAAACAGATTCAGAGAAGACAGAACACAGGCAGAGAAGGGAAGAACACAAGCAGAGAAGACAGAAAACTCAGGGCGGAGAAGACGAACACAGGCAGAGAAGACAGAACACAGGAGAGAAGACAGAACACAAGCAGAGAAGGACAGAAAAAACACACAAGGCAAGGAAGAAAGACAGAACCACAAGCAAGGAGAAGACAGAAAACACAGGCGGAGGAAGACAGAAAACAGCAGAGAAGACAGAACGCAGGCAGAGTAAGGGGACAGAAAAAAACAGGCAGAGAAGGGCAGAAATAACAGGCAGGAGAAGGACAGAAAACAGGTAGGAGAAAGGGACAGAACACAGGTAGAGAAGACAGAAAAAAACCAGGTAGAGAAGACAGCAAAAAACAGGCAGAGAAGACAGAAAAAGGTGAGAAGGACAGAAAAAAACAGGGCCAGAGAAGAACAGAAATAAGGGGGGGGGCCCCCATGAGAAGGACAGAAAAACAGTAGAGAAGGACAGAAAAACCAGGTTAGAGAAGACAGGAAAACGGCGAGAAGACACGAAAACAGGTACGAGAAGGACAGAAACAGGGAGAGAAGACAGCAAACACAGGTTAGAGAAGGAACAGAAAAAACAGGCAGAGAAAAGGACAGACACAGTATGAGAAGACATGAAAAAACAGGTAGAGAAGACAGGGAACAACAGGCAGAGAAGACAGACAAACAGGTAGAAGACAGAAAAAGGTAGAGAAGGGACAGAAAACAGGTAGAGAAGACAGAACACAGGCAGAGAAGACAGAAATACAGGTTAGAGAGACATGAACACAGGCAGAGAAGACAGAAAAACAGGTAGAGAACGACAGAACACAGGGCCAGAGAGACAGAAAACAGGCAGAGAAGACAGAATACAGGTAGAGAGACAGAAAAACATAGGTAGAAGAAGACTGAACACAGGTAGAGAAGACAGAAAACAGGTAGAGAAGAACAGAAACAGGTAGAGAAGTCGAACACAGGTAGAGAAGACAGAAAACGGCAGAGAGAAAGAAAACAAGCAGAGAAGAACAGAATACAGGCAGAGAGGACAGAACACAGGGCAGAGAAGACAGAAAACAGGTAGGAAGGACAGAACACAGGCAGTGAAGGGAAGAAAACCACAGGTAGAGGAGACAGAACACAGGCAAGAAGACAGAACAAGGCATGAGAAGACAGAAAACAAGGCAGAGAAGACAGAAACAACAGACAGAGAAGATAGAACACAGGCAGAGAAGACAGAATCAGGCAGAGAAAGGACAGAAATAAGGTAGAGAAGACAGAAACAGGCAGAAGAGAAGACAGGAAAACAGGCAGAGAAGACAGAAAAACAGGCAGAGAAGACAGAACAGGAGAGAAGACAGAACTCAGGCAGAGAAGACAGGGAAAACAGGTAGAGAAGGACAGAACCAGGCAGAGAAGACAGAAAAACAGGGAGATGGACAGAAAACAGGCAGAGAAGGACAGAAAACAGGAGAGAAGACAGAACACAGTAGAGAAGACAGCACACAGGCAGAGAAGACAGAAACACAGGTAGAGAAACAGAAAAAAGGTAGTAGAAGACAGAAACACAGGTAGAGAGACAGAACACAGGCAGAGAAGACAGATAACAGGTAGAGAAGACAGATAAACAGGTAGAGAAGACAGAAAAAGGCAGAGAAGACAGAAAAACAGGCATCTCCTCCTGAAAAACAGGCAGAGAAGACAGAACACAGGCAGAGAAGACAGAAAACAGGTAGAGAAGACAGAAAACAGGCAGAGAAGACAGAACACAGGCAGAGAAGTCAGAAAACAGGAGAGGAAGACAGAACACAGGGGAGAGAAGACAGGAACACAGGTAGAGAAGACAGAAAAAACAGGTAGGAGAAGACAGAAACAGGTAGAGAAGACAGAAAACAGGCAGAGAAGACAGAACACAGGTAGAGAAGACAGAAAACAGGCAGAGAAGACAGAACACAGGCAGAGAAGACAGAACTCAGGCAGAGAAGACAGAACAAGGTAGAAAGACAAAAAACAGGCAGAGAAGACGATACAACAGGCAGAGAAGACAGAACCAGGCAGAGAAGACAGAAAACCAGGTAGAGAAGAACAGAAAAAGGTAGAGAAGACAGAAAACAGGTAGAGTAGACAGAAACAGGTAGAGAAGCAGAAAAACCGGTAGAGAAGACAGAAACAGTAGAGAGACAGAAAACAGGTAGAGAAGACAGAAAACAGGTAGAGAAGACAGAAACAAGCAAGGAAGACAGAAAGCGGAAGAACAGAACACAGGCAGAGAAGACAGAAAGCGAAGACAGAACACAGGCAGTAGAAGACAGATAAACAGGTAGAGAAAGACAGAAAACGGTAGAGAAGAACAGAAAAACAGGTAGAGAAGTACAGAAAACAAAGCAGAGAAGACAGAACACAGTAGTGAAGACAGAAAAAATGGCAGAGAAACAGTAAAAAGGTAGAGAAGCAGAAAACAGGCAGAGAGAAAGAAAGCGAAGGACCCAGAACACAGGCAGAGAAGACAGGAAATCAGGCAGGGGAAAGAAGACAGAAAGAGAAGACAGAACACAGGCAGAGAAGACATAAAACAAGCAGAGAAGACAGAAACACAGTAGAGAAGACAGAAACACAGGCGAGAAGACAGAACACAGGCGAGAAGACAGAATACAGGACAGAGAAGAAAAGAAACACAGGCTGATGAAGACAGAACACAGGCAGAGAAGACAGAAAACAGGCAGAGAAGAAAGAACACAGCAGAGAAGAACAGGAACACAGGAGAGAAAGACAGAACACAGGCATGGAGGAAGACAGAACACAGGCAGAGAAGACAGATAAACAGGCCGAGAGAAAGATACAGGCAGAGAAAGACAGAACTCAGGCAGAGAAGACAGAAAACAGGCAGAGAAGACTGAACACAGGCAGGAAGACAGAAACACGGCAGTGAAGACTGAACACAGGCAAAGAGACAGAAAAACAGGCAAAGAGACAGAAAAACAGGAAAGGGAAGACAGAGACAGGCAGAGAACGACAGTAAGCAGCAGAGAGACGTAAGCAGGCAGAGAAAGACAGTAAGCAGCAGATCATTCATATAACAGAAGAAACGTGAAGAATAATTAGGAAAAATAATGTCCGATAATATGTCTTTTAGAGAAATATTGAACATAATACAAGCAAATTAAGAAAAAGGCAGGAAATAATGTGATTAGATAATGAGAAGTTTTAATACAAGTGAAATGCAAAACTGTTAGTACTACCGGGATTCATCTTGTGGTTTGTCAAAGGAAGATGGATACCTCATAATTAAACATGGAAAAAATTCTGGAAGAACCGGTTTCAACCCTACATGGATCTGTATGACAGACTTGGCTGACGGTGCAAATTCCTCACTAACAAGGCAAAGGCGCGACGAACATAAGAGAATTCGACGTCAGAGGTCCCCGACTCTTCAACGCCCTCCCTCAGTGAACACGGAAAATTACTAAAAAAACTCTGGTTGTTTTCACGAGGGGAACTTAGCAAGTTCTTCTTACAATCACTGCCTTGACCATCTGGGGATGTACTTTTAGTTCGTTGGACTGCGGAGGCCGAACAGTAACAATCTGGCTGATCCAGTCCTTGATCCACCAGGAGGCCTGGTCTGCGACCCAGGCCCTGGAACGTTTGCCATCCACCCCTCATGAAACATCCTTCAATTATCTAAAGCATGCAAAATCCCGAGCAAAATAACCACACCTAGTATCGGGGCCCTTTCCTTAAAAGGAGATATGACCTATACTGAACGACAACAGAAAAAATGAGTGGAACTACTTCCAGGTCGTACTACTTTTCTATGTTCAGTTGACCCAGTAAATTAGTCTAAATCCAATGAGTTTTTCATGAATGAACGCAAAAACTTCTTGTCGACACACCACAATATCTGACATAAACCCTGATCCTACTTGACTTTGAAAAAGCCATCGATTGCATGCCCATGCACTCTGCCCCAGGTCCTGACTTATGGAACTCCACATTCATCAAGAACTGCAAGAAACCACCATTTCTTGCCTAGAATATTTTATGCCGGACGAGCCTTGACACAGGATTCATCCCACAATCCTTAAAAACCACCGACATAGCCGCACTCCACAACAGTGGCAGTAAAGCAATCGCAAATAAACTATAGACCGATAATGCCGACGTCTCACATATTTTAAAATCTTTGCGAGTCTTCAGAAGCAAGATTGGTAATTACATACAATCTCAACATCTGCACGACCCAGGGCAACATGGGTTTAAAGCAAGTTGTTCCTGCTTCTGGTAACTGCTAGACTATTACAAGACATGGTCCTGGATGCACTGGAAGACAAACACAATACAGTATACACAGACATTGCAAAAGCCTTTAAGAAATATGACCACATGGTGTAATATTTAACAAAACGCACAACTGAAAATGAACAGAAAATTTTAAATTTTTCAATGAAAAGAACCAGTAAAATCAGCCCCCACAGTACAAAAGCCGTTCCTAAAGGGGCAAAATTTTCTGTCGTCCCTTTCTCTTTCTCATTTTTTTTTACCCGAACAGACAGTGGCAACTCTAGCTATTTTAAAACGAGAAAGCACAAAACTCTGACTGCAAAAAAAAGGTTTTGCTGAAAATTATTCCTCGCAGGTTTTCACAGTTTCCCTTTTTTTCTATTGGGATCCTCTCTGTTTTATTTTTGGCTTTTATTTTGAGCTCTTTTTTCCATAACTAAGCAGCTGGAACCTTTTACCTATGAACTTCATGTTGCCCCACTCCCCCTCACTGCTTATATCTTCCCGAAATTTTTCGTCTCTTTTACTGAGGGATTTCATGTTATTTTGGGGATTATCTGCAAAAAGATGATACAAAAGTGTGGCGAGTGTTTTTTTTTTTAGTACCTCCGCCAAGTGCCCGGGTCAACTAGGCTTTGGTGGTAATGGTCACGAGCCGCTAGCACAACGCTTTTTACCCCCCAGCACCCGAGAAAACAGGGCCCCGGGGCCCGACTGCGGGGCAAAAAACTCTAAAAAATCGTCAAAATATACCAAGGTACCTGGGAATAATATTTAAAATAATTGGGAGGTCTTGTCCCAAAAAATCAATTACCCTAACAACTTATAGAAAAAAGATTTTGGGATAAAGAGAACACTGATCAAGAAAAACCCTCGACATCGGGGCCCCAAGTATATCGTCCCCAAAAGCCCTTTAACACCCCGTATCTCCTCACCCCAACACGCCCCCTCCTCCAAGCTCCCCAAATCCATTCTCTCCTCACCCCAAAATTCCCTCTCTTTTCTAACAGCTTTTTAACGTGCCCTCTTTCCTGCACACCAAAAAGACGCTAGACCCGTAAGTACTTTCCCTTTTTAGATCCCCAACCACGGTGTCCCCTTAGGGATCTGTGTCCCCGTTCACCTAGCGCAAGTAGTAAAAATGGGATGTTAGCCGTGGTGTGGGTAGATCCGGGGCAAAATTAACTAAGTCCCCGAAATGTCTGCAAAACCCGGGATTTTATATCGTATATCATGATGCAGCTATGGTCTGTTAAATTGATCATGTACCGTAAAATTTGGGTTGATTTTTATTTTTTTACTGTAGAAGTCCCCCGGGCTCATGCTGAACACTTCAAAAAGGGTGTAAGTAATCAGCCTCGAGATGCAATAGGGCGGCCCAAAACTGTCACACCTTTCCATCAAGCATTAGGGGTTTCCCAAAAACCCTGGTGCCTTCAAGAAGGCTGGCGATACCTAAAGTCAGTCCCGGGATCAGGGGCTGGGGTCGTACGTTGACGCGTGCGGCCAGCAGTAACGCCTAGTTGTTTCGGGGCCCTGACCTCGGGAGGCCTGGTATGGAGGGGGCCCGCGGGGGCGTTGATCCCCGGAATACCTCCAGGAAAAAGGGTACAAATTTTGGTAAACAAAAAAAAAAAAGGTCCTCTTTTTAAAAAGAAATCCCCCCTACCAGGGAGTTACCCTCGGGACCTCCTTCCCAAACCCTCTCACCCTCCCAAATAATTCCCTACTCCATCGGGGGTGTTCCCCTTTCTCCCCACCCAAACTTCCCAAGTAAATTGACAACAACGTGAGACCTCTCCCTCAATTCCCTTCCCTCCCCTCCCCCCGGGTCAAAAAAAAGCTTCCCCTGCTCCCTCCACTCCCTCCCTCCCAAACCAAAACCATCTATTCCCCCCCCTTTTTCCCCCCTTTTTTTTTTGTTACAAACAAACCCACGCTTTTCCCTCTTCCCTCCCCCCTCAGCAACAGACGAAAACACAACCTCCACCCCTTTCCCCTCCCCCCTCCCTCCTACCCTCTCTTCCTCTTCCCTCATCGTTACCTCGACACCTCTTAAAAAATAACAGTATATTCAGGATACTAGTGTGGTAATTTCTAGGATACCAGGGATCATGCTAGGAAACCAGTGGGGGATCATGCAGGATCCCTTGAGTACTGCTGGGTACCAGTGGGGTATCATCATGCTAAGATACCATGTGGGTATCATCATGAGGTACCGGTGGGTTCTCATGCAAGATCCCCAAATTGGGGATCATCTGCTGGATACCCGTGTGGTACCAAAATTAGGTACCAGTGTGGGTTCATCATGTAGGAACCCTGTTGGATCATCATGCTACTTTACCCGTGTGGGGACATCATGCTAGGATACCAGCGTGGGGATTTCTGCTAGGTACCAGTGTGGGTATATCATGTAGGTACAGTGTGGGGGGTTTATGCTAAGATACCCTATGGGAATCTGCTTGGTACCGTGTGGTATCATGCTGGGTGCCGTGGGGTTCTATGCTAGGGTCCAGTGTAGTATCACTTTTCTTAGGTTTTCCGTGTGGGGTTCATTAGGATAAAAAGGGTATCATGCTAGGGTACCATGGGGGCATCAACTTACGATACCATTTGGGGGAATCATCTAAAATCCAATATGATATCTAATCTTAGGATGCAATGAGGATTTCATTTTGGATACCAGGAGGGCATAATCATCTTAGGAAACACAGGAGGCTAATCCTCTTAGGATACACAGGAGGGCAAAATTTCATTTTGGGATACCCAGGGGGGGCATAATATTTTAGGAAACACAGAGGGCATAATCATTTTAGGATACCCAGGAGGGCATAATCATTTTTAGGAAACACAGAGGGCATAACCCATTTTTGGGATACCAGGAGGGCATAATCCTCTTAGGATCCCACAGGAGGGCATAATCATTTAGGATCCCCAAAAGAGGGCATAATCTCTTAGGGATACCCAGGAGGGCATAATCCTCTTAGATACCAGGAGGGTATCATTTTTGGTCCGGAGGGCATAATCTCTTGGGAAACCCCAGGAGGCAAATCTCTTGGATCAAGGGGCATAATCCCTAGGTAACAGGCTAGTAACTTAGGATACCAGGAGGCATAACCCTCTTATGTTCCCAGGGGGGGCTATTCCTCTTGGATACACAGAGGATAATCATCTTAGGTAACCCGGAGGAAAATTCCTCTTTGGGTACCCAGGGGCATATCCTCTTAGGATTCACAGGAGGGCATAATCATCTTAGAACCCAGAGGCATAATCGTCTTAAAAATACAGTTTAGGGATAACGACCTGAGATAAACTAGACAGAAAAACTTTGTATTTTTTAAAGGAGTGAGTCAGGGGATCTTAACCACTAAACAGATAATTAAGGGACTAAAACCGTCAGAGCCACAGTGTTGCTGCAAAGAATATAAGAAAGGAGCATTGCAGTAGGCCTACTGATATCAGACATAGACAAAGTGGTAAACCACAGCATTAGTTTCTTCTTTTTCAGACGAAACTAGAATCATCATGAGTGTGTCATCCACTGAGGACACGGGTAACTCTTCAAACGGATATAAAGCAACATTTGGTAATCTTATTACAGAAACGTTTCGCCAGCCAGTGGTTCTTCAGTTCATTAAAGACAAGAACGGTGGAAGTGAAAGTTTGATGTAATCAGTCCCTCAGCCATGAGTCGATGTGTTCATCAATCTGAGAAAAGTCCAACATATACTCGGAGAAGTGACTTATATACCGCAGCCAGGTGAGTTGAAGCAGGAGGCGGCGGAGTCACCATGGAAAAATGCACTAGTGTAAGAACGTCATACCTGTGGGTTAGACAAGAGTTGAAGAATTCCTTGTATCAAGATCCCAAGATGTTTTTTGTGTCTGACAGATTTTGATGTAAATGGTATATACACCAACAAGTTTTAAGAATGAGACATTTATACAGTACAAAGAGAATCTTTATTACTGCACAAATGTCTCAGTCTTCGACGTGTCGGTTTTTACAGAAAGTTTCCATGATATAAACCAAGTTCTCAATGAACGCAGAAAAACAATATGATGTTTAATGAGGACAAATTTCAGTTACTCTGTTATGGAAAACTTGAGGAAATAATAGAACGGAGTATACAACGAATTCTAAAACCCCACAATAGAGCGAAAAATTAATGTGAAGGATTTGGGAGTGATAATGTCAGAGGATCAAAAATTAAAAGGATCATAACAGTGTCACTATCGAATCTACGAGGAAAATGATACACGAATAATCAGACTCTAGACAATCCTCCTGATCCTGTACCTCTTCCTCTGATACTCAGAGCTCCAGGACGATCAACCAGAGTGTCGTTATGTCCCTTACGTACACGATCAGGTATTGAGAAATCCTCAAGTATCATTGTAAACTTCCATTCAGATTTGCCTCAATACACATGATTAGCCAATGCAACAGAGGTTGATCCACCCAGAGATGACCTCCCATTCTGCATATGTCAATCTTACCCTAGCAGAGTTGGTTTAAATGTAAATAACCATATAGATAAATAATTACAGTATCAACTTCTCAGTATTCAAGAATTTTATTTTTTTGTGTTCACGATCTCTCCGATTCTGAGAGTATAACAGTCTAGATAGAGTGCACCGAATCTCTGCCTTTCGTTTAAACACTTCTTTCTTGTATATATACCCGTCCTCAGAATCCGTAGATCACATGAATACAGATCGATCGATCAAATTTTTTTTTATCACTTCTATTGTGTAATAGATCCCCAAACGTTGAGTTTCATTCGATGATTGTGCTATATTATACCTTGTATTGCATTACATTCAGTTACGTAAGCTTCCATTTTGTCCAATGTTCTACTTATGTATGTATAATTTCAATTGTTGTGTACTTTACATTGTATTGAAATCAGCCTAAGCCGTATACCTGCCATCTCTAGTTTGTATTAGTGTATGTCGGGACGATATCGTTAGCTTCGCCCGAGCTCTCATAGTAATACCAGTAACCATGTACCAGTAAGAAGACTCACTACCAACCGTCTCTGCGTGAATCACTGTTCTGTATTCATATTGTGCTGAACCACAGCATATTTCAAACTCCCCCTCACATTAGGTACTGGGGTTGGTTAGTCCTGACGAGGAGTGAAGCAAGGATGGCAGCACGGCTGTTTGGCTCTTCCATACTACCGTTATAATTATACGTACTACCACCTACGGAGTATTACTTTAAACCTATCCACCGTGTTCGAACCCCAAAGGATATAGTTGCAAGAGATAATGCTTTCCCAGTTTGCAAGAGGACAGATCTTTCAAATTTGCAAAGGCAGATGTTTTTTGGTAAAGGGGTAGACTTGCTAAAAAGGTTAAAGAAGACCCTCTTAATAAATTGCAAGTGGTGCTCTAAAATCTGCTTGTTGGCATTTTACTTGGTTTACAAAGGGAGGGGGGACGAGCTCCCTCTTTTTTTTTTCTGCATAGGAGGTTTCTCCAGTTATTTGTAGGTAGGTTCTCAACCTAGTTGTTTACAAAGTTGATAAGTCCACTCTTATTGAAAAGGGGGTGCTCTAAATTACAAGGAGCTGGGGAGCAAGGTTGTCAATAAATTGTTTGGAATATTTTTCTGCTATAAAGGGGTGAAGAGTAAGACACATGGGCAATACTAAATCTAAATGACAAAATGTTTAAACTCTCACTGAAGACTTCATCAGCTGCAATAGGATACCATCAGCACTTGGAAGACTAATTAGCCAAAGTGGTAAGGTAGGCTGACACAGTTAATCCCCTTTGAAAGACAACCATTGATATACTTTGACAAGGGCTTTTTTTCAAGAGTTTTTCACACACTCACCCAGGATGTTGGGCCAGTCTTGTCTTGTGCTTGCTTGATCGACCAGGCTATTAACTGTAAGCAGCCCGCTGAACACATGTCCATCACAAGCCTGGCTGATCTGGCACTTTGCAGAGGTAACCGTCCCATTTTCCTCATGAAAACTTTGACACCTTATTGATCTGGTGGCAAGAGTGATGGACTTGTTAAATAACCACTTTCATTTCTTCTATTTCCAGTGCGACGTCTCTAACTCAACTGAAGAGGTATCGACCTACACCAGGTGTTAGTCACCTGGTGTGGTCACATCCTGAGGGAACAAGACAAAGATTACATGAATTCCTAGAATGTTTCCAGAGGGTAGAGAACTGATATTAGTTTCTATGGGGTGGAAGCTCTGATAATATTTCTAGTATGGTAAAAGCTCTCCCCTATTTTATAGAGGAAGTAGCTCAAACGTACTCTAGGGAAGGTAGTGGCACGAATATTATTTAGAGCGTGTACACTAGGTCCGCAAGCAACCCGTAGAAGGGATGAGGGCTCTCCCCTAGTTTTGCAGGCAGCATAGACGAGGGCTCTCCCATAGTTCTGGCAGCAGGACGGGGGGGGGGGGGGGGCTTCTCCCCAGTTGCTGGCAGCAAAGAGGGTGTGGGGGGCTCTCTCCCCATTAGCTGGCAGCAGGGAGGGAGGGCATCTCTCCATTTGCTAGGCAGCAGGAGGGAGGGGCTCTCTCCCATTTGCTGGCAGCAGGGAGGAAGGGGCTCTCTCCCAGTTTGCAGAGAGAGGGAGGGCTCACTCCTAGTTGCTGGCAGCAGGGAGAGGGGAGGGTCTCTCCTAGTTTGCTTGCAGAAGGGAAGGGGGGAGGGACCTCTCCGAGTTGTTGGCAGCGGGGAGGTGGGAGGGCTCTCTCCTAGTTGCTGGCAGCAAGGAGGGAGGGCTCCTCTCTCAGTTGCCTGACAGCAGAGAGGGAAGGGCTCTCTCCAGTTGCTGGCAGCAGGGAGGGAAGGGCTCTCTCCCAGTTGCAGGGAGGGTGGGGGCTCTCTCCCAGTTTGCTGGCAGCAGGAGGGGGAGGGCTCTCTCTCACCAGTTGCTGGCAGCAGGGAAGGGGGAGGGCTCTCTCCCAGTGCTGCAGCAGGGAGGGGAGGGGGCTCTCGCCAGTTGCTGGCAGCAGAAGGGGGTGGCTCTCATAGCCCAGCCTGATCATGAAGCGAGTTCAGGAACTTTACGAGTTCGTTCTTGAAGATAGAAGGGGTCCTTTAGTAAATCCCCTCTCACATAAAGATTTAAAATCATAGGCCCTTACACTTGTGTATTCATGCACCCAACCATTCAATGGGGAATTTCTCACCATCTTAACCCTTTCCAGGGTCCGTCTCTAAAAAAAAAAAACAAAAAAAAAAAAGATCTTACGGCTTTATGTTTCCAGGGTCCAAACGTAGATCTACCGCCATGAGCTCAGCTCACTCTGAAAACTGTGATGCTACATTTGGCCTAATATGAAGAGAATAACATCTATGTGTATTATGTGCACCACATACAACAGATCCCTGCAGCACACTGTTATAATGAGAGAAAAAAAAAATGGAATCATGATTTTTCGATAAACAGCAACTTTGCAGTGTTTATTCGTAGTTTTTTATATTTGATTTGCGATTTCTTGGAAAATTCATTCACAGATAGAAGGAAGACCATATTACAAGAAATAGAGATGATTTTGATTGGTTTTAGCACTGGAAAATGGCTTGAAAAACCTGAGCTCAAAGTAGCAGCAAATGTTTAAATTTTTGCCGATATCAATAGTAAACAAACGACCTCACATCGTCTAATACACACCAGCTGGTGGTCTAATATACATTCACAAATATGGTGATGATATTTATCAATATTACAGTATTGCAAATAACCAGTAAAATCTTCTATTTTTTGGTGTGAATAAATTCATTATGTGAATAAAAAATCCAAAATGGAATTTTATTTATAGCCTCAAAACAATCTAATGAACAGAGGAATGCTAGTTAGTGCCAGGAATGCCCTACAATTGTTCATTCGGACCCTATTTTGAAATTGGATATTTGAACTTTGTGTTAAATTGGCCAAATTAAACAATTTCCGATCACATGATTTTTGTAGTTGAAACAGTTGACCTGGGCGATTTCTTGTGCTCAATCGATAGAATAGAAGTAAACTAGGGAAATAGCTAAGAAATTGGTGATTGGAATATGTAATTGGCCCTAAAAGGGGAGCAAAGTCGGGCAAATCAACCGAATCGTAAATATCCGCTGAACACATCAAAATTCGCGGAGAAGGCATATTTTCGTCAATTTTCCCCAAATTTCGTACTTTTTGTTTTTAGTACCTTCACAAAAAGATTCTCTACGATTCAAAAGAAAAATAACAAAATTTTTTTTGAAAATTCTTGGGACAATGTGCGTGACTCCAGATTTGGGCCTTGGACCCTGAAAGGGTTAAGAGCCCTCTTGCTCTCGCAGTCAACTTCATTTTTTCAGGTTTGGAATCACCCCACCCCATTTTCAAAATTTTCCACGCGCAATTGTTAATACGCCAGTAATACATGGTTTAGTTTCAAATGCCTTAATTACAGAGTATCATTCGTTTTGGGCATCTCGTTTTGAAGGTTTGTTCTTATCCTGGCTATCATGTTTCCTATCCAGGCTATCATTTCCTTGTGATAAAGACCGAACCAACGTACAAGTAACGGGCCCACCCCCCCAAAATTTTAATGGTATTAGTATAGGCAAAATTCTTCTTTGTGAACGCCCCACACTAGCTTGACCTAATTAACAATTGTGATCCTCGAATGAAGGTCCGACAATAGCACTCTGTGTCCCTCGTAAAAATCATCACTCCAGTGGTTCGAGCTTAGTTCTTCAGTTTTTTTTCACAGCGGAGAAACCAATTTGTCCTCGTGAATATACAGAATTTTCCTGGCCTACTAGAAGACAAATAGTTTAATTGGGCTTGCAGACTTTCTGCATCCTTAAAATCGCACAAATTCTAATATTGTCTAAAGGGCGGTAGTGCTATGATAAATGTACTTATGTTAGATATGAGAAAAAATTTCAAGGGGAGAGTGTACAAATCTGTAGTGGAGGAAGGGCAGGGTACGGGGTCGGCCCTAGGAAAGGTTAGGGAGGGTAGGACTTCCAACAAGCATGCCCGGTGGCATGTTAGACAGGGCGAATGGAGACAAATGGTTTGTATAGGACTTTACTGCTGTTGGAGTGTAAAGCAAGGTAACATTTATGAAGAGATTCAGGGAAACCGGCTGCTGCCGACTCGAGACCTGAAAGATGGCGGAATTACAGTGTCGCATTCGAAGGAGTATTAATGTTGCAGTTTTTCTAACAAGTGTAGGCATGTGCCCTTCGGCAAGACAGAGATGGAGTGAATGGTGACGAAAGTTTTTCTTTTTTCGGTCCGCCCTGCCTTGGTGGGAAACGCCGATGAGTTAATAAAATATATATTATATCCATTTTGTTTCCTCTTCCAGTGCATCGAGACGTATATTAATAATCAGCAGTTGCCGAGAAGTAGACACACCTGCTCTGAAGCCAAGAATGTTCTTATTGTAAATTTAGATAAGACTTTTAATGACTTGAAGGTAAGTAATAGCTCTTAAATTTATTCATGAAGGGAAAAATGAAAGTGGTTTTACTAATGTCAAGGAGTAAACATTAAAAAAATAGCTAAGAAGGAAAGTATCTAGAGTGAGTGATAAGAAAGGAGATTTCTTGGAAGCAACACCGTCGAAACGAGAGACTAAAGGCCGTAACGTTACATTTTTCCTTCCTCCGAGCCCTTTATCTTGCGACAACACAAATGGGCATGCATTAATCACAGCCATTATTTTTTTTTTTTTTTTATAAATTCACAACCAAAACATTCATATAAAAAATTTGGTAACAAGTAAAAACGTGATACATGATTGTGGCAGAGTTGAAAAGTGGTAATGAGTGGTTATAACGATAACGTCAGCATCTGTGATGTGACTTGAGAGAGTCACTCAGGTGTGGTGTAGCACGCTGCTGCCCTGCACCTCCATCACGCTCTCCTATCCGGTCCTACACCGTCACACCGCCAACACTACACCCACAACCCCTAACCACAACTCAGTAGTATAAACCCTCCTTCATCCTTCATCCCCTCCCCCCCCCCCGCGAGCGCAACAACCGTGCGCGCGCAAACTGAATAGTTTCTTCGATGCACCTCACACCATCCGTGGGCGGTAGTCAAAAAGATTAGTGGCAAAAAAAGGAGGTCCAGATACAGTCCCAACATGTTAGCTAGCAAGTTAGAGTAGTAATCACCTATTTTGAACGAGTAGCTGATTCACTGACAGAGTAAATTCGGTGAAATATATCAATGAAGCATATTCATTTGGCTATTAAGAGAGGGTCTAAGTGAGTGGGCAGTAGCGCTCTGCACTCACTACAACCGTTCACAAGTGCTACACTACCAACGCCTCCACCCAACTGAAAAAATGCTATCAGAACGAAGCCCATACGAAACTAAAAATAACAAGCCGAGAGAGATGTACGAAACGTATTCTGAAGTGAGCATCAGAGAGCACGTAAACTCACTATAAGAGCAAATAAAGGCAGTTTGGAATCTGTTACAACGAGCACCTGCCACTATGAAGTCATTGAGAGCCTTGCATAAAATACATACATACTAATACTCAAGATACAAGTCTCAAGGCCTCGGAGTTAAAACTTTATTTAGAGCCCCTCGTACCCATGCTGTGAGGTGATAGCACCCCCATTTCCATATTATGGTGGTTAGTTACCCCCAGTGCAACGGTAAAATTGGTTGGCAAGTAGTATGAAACTTGAACGCTCTCTCCATATAATTGTAAAAATATTCATGAAAACAATATTGATTTGAAAATTCCCTAATTCATTTTTCACATTAATTATATACCACCTACGTTCCACTTCTAATCTACTGCCATTTATGTTTGCTAGTTTTATTCAATAGATCAACTTATTATATCTATATACCCGGGAGGCCAGGCGTGGACCGGGCCGCGGGGGCGTTATCCACGGAATAACCTCCAGGTAGGATTCATAATAACGGGTCTTGTTAAAAAAAAATTTACCTGTCATTTTACTTCACTTTATTTCCCTGGTTAATTTATTTTCCCCATTTTATTTTTTAACAGAAAAAACCCAACATCCCCCACGCAGACATCATAGTATATCGTGTTCCGAAACCTTTTAAAGGATTTTTTGTGTGTGATGTTTAGAAGCTGGTGCCACCGGCCTTTTTTTATGCTCTTGCTGCCTCCTTTGTAAAGAGTGGCCTATATGAGCACCTTTTTTTTTAGTGCCTTCTAGAATTTCGCATATCTAGAATTTTTCGCATCAGCCTTAGCTCTTTCTCATAAAAAAAAAGAATACTTTTGCTAATGGTTACCAGAAGAGTTCCCGAAGTCACCGCCCCTGCCGAATTTCTGAAGGGAAAAACTATTTGTAACTGGAATTTCAACTCCTGTAATCTAAGGATCCTTCAACCTTAATCATTTTGTTCATTCTGAGTGTAGAGTTTTTTTTTTTTCAGGATCTCTCACAATTTTCTCTCTATCATCATGTATGAATCTCAGACTTTTAAAGTGGATCTTGCATACATGAAAAAAGTATTCGGATTTTTCCTTTAATTGCTTTTGTTCCTTTTGTGTTTTTTTTTTTTTTTTTGCAGCAATTGGCCCTGTTCGAGCTTAATTTAGAAGATTTTTTCTTACCTGGTTTGTGATATTTGCTGTTTAGTACAGGTCAATAACCCAAGTACTCGATTCAGTGAATGCTACTTGCTAGTTTGTTTCCACTGCCAAAGCAGAATTTTCACATAATTCTTTCCAAAGTACAAATGCATATAAACTGTATGGCCAAAGTTCTGTCATTCTTAGATATTTCAGCATTTTATTTATTCAGTTGCCCATTTGCACACTTCCAGGTCCATTCCATCCCAATTCCTAACGCGGGCAAATTCCTGTGCCATGAACCTTCATAGATATTGTCATTTTTCCATATTTATGGGTTCTCATGCAAAGGGCTTAAAGACTCTGGTGGAAAGTTACAGGGGCGATTTTTTTTTATCAGGGTAGCTAAGCAATTCCAACATCATTCATCACGCTGAGAGCTCGGTAGACATAATTAACAACCACAAAACAAGTGTAATCTTTCAGTAACTCTAAATAGCTTATTAGACTGAGGGCGAAATGAGATTGAAAGACATAATTGGGTGAAATGAGATGTAGACAAGGTGCAATACACGAAAACATTTTTTTACAGTGTTAAGTGGTCGCTCAAATGTCAAATGTCTGTCCATAACTGTTATACTTAGCCACCAAATGTACTAAATGGAGAGTGGTATAGTAACCCAACTGACAACCGTGATGTGTGTGTGGCCTGAATGACATTAACGTCTGAGGGAATTCTAGTGCCATTCCCAACAATCTTCCTTTGGTTTGTAACGTTCATTTTAAAACTTCATCACTGTATAATGGACGAAAGTGGGGGTCTTACTATTACTCTATAAGCAACTTGTACCTGAGTTTGTTATATTGGAACTCAAGTGATACAAGGTACAGTGGGTCTATCACAATCAGTGACCATTAAAACCTTTGAAATGAAAAATTTCACAACACAGTGTATTAAATAAAAAAATCAATGCAGTGTTGTATGCCGGTCGTTACGCTTGCAAAGGTTGGCAACTTCCATTACACGAAGACTCCTCCCCTCAATCTTTACTTTCACCACTGTGCCAAGTCAATTTATATGTAAATGAATACAAAGGAAACCAAAATGCAATATCCTATAGGGGTTCCAAGTAAAGCTCATATAAGATGCTATAAGAATGAAGTTAAAAAAAATGCAAGATTTAAGATTTAATCCACCACTTTTTTACGAATATGCAGAACTATTACTTTTAAAAGTATGCATCGTTTTTCTAGCCTTTTCTTTATTCCATACATTCACTATAACGTACTTTTACCTACCTTAGGTAGCCGAGTTGTTTAAACAAACCTACACACACTGGTCCTTAAGGTTCACGCGGAGTCTAATGTGATGCAACAGTTTTTTTTATACACCCAAATTTACATTACCCACAAACTAAATTTTATTTTGAAGCTCCCGTTCCAGCACTTCCAGCACCAGCTTTCCCCCCCCCCCCCACACACACGCATTACTACCACAATCCATTTCATCCCACTCTTACGTGCCTTCCCATACACCTCCCCTTTCCCCCCACTCACACACTTCCACCCACACACCCTACTCATTCAGCCCCCTCTCCCCCCCTACCCCCACCCTACGTTTTTATATTTTTGTGGTAACTACAGGCCCACGAAAAAAATATGCATAACAAACAATGCAACTTACCTATATGTACATGTATTTTAAGTTTCACTTCTATTTCCAACCAGTACTTGTCCAAATTACCCTTGTTTCTTTATCACATCTGAAGTGCCTGGGACATCGAAGTGGGTGAGGGTAAGAAGGAGGCGTCTCATGTAGATCCAAAGCTTCTTCAGTACCTCCTTCCTGTCCGTGAAGTTGGTGGTCGAGCTTTTGCATCTCATTTTTCATCACATGCCAGGTATTCCTCGATAGGATTTAGTCAGTGGAATTGCCTGCCACTCCACAAACCACTGATCCTATTGTCTTCGAGGAACTTTTTCACTGCTTTTGACTTAAGGGCAGAGCACCATCGTGCAAAAAAAAAAATCACACTCGTGAAATGTTCCAAAATGTCAGCATATGGTCCCATAACTCTATAATAATTACTTCCCTTTATCGAATGTTCTTTAGCGGATGGAAGTATTAGTCCGCCCCTGCCCTTAGAATCAATAAAACAAACCTGATCATAACACTGTCAGGGTGCTCACTGTCCTTTCTGGACTACCGTGGTCATTACGGGACACACACTGGAACACGGAACGGTCTTGGAGCCACTCCTGAGAGCCTGAAGGTACTCCTCGTCGCTGAACATCACCTTCGCCACTGGTCTGAGCCAAGCCCTTAACTTCATGCAGAACTGAAGCATTTCTCTTGATGGCTTCAGTTTACATGTTTTCTCTTGGCGGCACGTCGAGCAGCATTTTCAGGTCCCTTTTGCAGTCCGGAGCTTGAATGTTTTTCCACTGACGCACGTCTCTCAGGAGTGTAGATGCTTTTTCTTGAGGCCTGTGGCTGTTATGGCAGGATCTGTTAACACTTCCCTCTTCAGGATCTTTCTGTGCGAAAAGAAGTCTTGTCTTTTGGGGGCCCCAGAGCTCACCTTCCTGGTGGACGGAATGTGAGGCTGCTGCTTTCTTGAGGTTGTACATTGCCATCCTAGTCACCTTCATCTGCGGCTACGCATATCACAAACATGCTTGATCTAAATAGGCCGAGTGCGTTCGAGACCCATTCACCACTTGGAGCAAGAGATATACATGGTCGAGTGAAAAAATGGCCAACTACAGGAAACTACGTAGCAAGCCTCCATCCTCACCAATCGCTATGGCAAGCCATGCATGGTGGGGAACAAATGGAGCAAGAAGGGGCTCCAAGTACACTAGCTATTGCCCACTTTTCCTATGGCAAACCCAAGTAAAATGTATGCACCGACATCTGTGTATAAAATTTTTTTGTCAGGCACTGTAGCTTAAAAAAATGGAATCCCAGAGAGCAAGATAAAGAGTCAGTGAACTGAGGAAGAGTGTGGTAAATGAAGAATGACAGAAGAGCTCAGAAAAATGAACAAGAGTGGGAAAGGAGGCTAGACGATTTAAAAACGATAAAACGGAGTAGAGGAAGCCTGCAGAGACAAGAAGTGGGAAGCTACAAGCCACAGCTGCACAGGCTAGGAACTGAAATGCTGAAATGGGATATCAAAGCTGAAGAGCAGAAACAAACACAGCATCAGGAATATGATACCGCAACCAGTGAGGGGACTGAAGGAAGTGACAGATAAGCCCTACGCAGAGTAAGCCTATCAGACCAGCAGGGAGCTCCAGTGAAAGCTGAGGTGTGAAAGTGCATGCCATCGAGTAGAGAAGACAGCAGACAAAGAGGGGAACTGAAGGAAGGAAGAGGAGACCAGGTCCCTGCAGAGCACTATCAACCATCAAGAGAATCCAGGAAATGTTAAGAAAACAACATCATGCAGATGCTCATATCGGACCATGAGATACCTTGACACGGTAATCTGCCTGATTACCTGGTCAAGAACCAGATAATCCAACTGAGGAAGGAATGAAGGAAGGAATATCACAAAGAAACTAAGAGGTACATGAAGATCTCAACACAAGATTACAGAAAGTATTTTCATGGACACACAATTCCAGGAAACCACGATGTAGGGTACAACCCAATGCTGGCCACTACACACAACCGAGGAGGTGAAGCACGAGCTGCGGATAGCTCACCGTGGTGCTGAGAGAGGGAGCAAACACCAATCTTCAACACATTATTGAAACAGACAACTACCTGAGGTGTGGAAGACAGCAATTGTAGACCAATCTTTAAGAAAGGAGACAGAACAGGTAGCATTAAAAGACAAATGCACTGATATGTGATAGTATGCCAATGTCATGGAGAAGCTTATCAAAGATTGGCAGAATGATCTTATACACGATAACCACACGGTTTCAGGATGGGAAATCCTTGTGTCACAAATCTACTGAGTTTATACAACAAGGAGACAGAAGTAAAGCAGAAGAAAGAGGAGTGGATAGACTCATGTTCTTAGACGTAAGGCTTTCAACACAGTTTTCCAACGCAAGAGATCTTGGCGCAAAATCTAGAGAACAGGCAGGAACAACAAAAGGCACTGAAAATGGATCAGAAATACCTGACAGGAAGGAAACAGTGATGTGTACGTACCGAGGTGTCAGAGTGGCACCTGAGATGAGCAGGGTTCCACAAGGGTCAAGTCCTAGGGCCAGTGCTGTTTTCTGGTGTAATTGACGACATGATGGAAAGAATTCGCTACAGAAGTGTCCCTGTATGCATATGATTGAAGATAATGCGAGAATCAAGTGACTGGATCAGGCATAAATGAAAGGATTTGAACAGCTGAAGCATGTCTCCCAACCAATATAGTGAAGGCAAAAAAGACCGCAGTACAGTGCAAGCTAGGGGCTAAAGACTGCAAACCTTCACTCAGGAAAAGGATCTTGGGCGATATAATACCAAGCACATCTCCTAGGCCACATTGACCCAATATCTGCTGCAGCCCATGGGCACCTGACAAACCTAAAAATAGTGTTTTCGACATCCTGAATAGTAATCATTCAGACTCTGTACACTTTTTTACGGTCAGGCCCCAGTTATTGAACCCACACTTGTCAAGCACGTTATAAAAATTAGAGAAAGTGCAAAAAGTTTGCAACAAGACTAGTCCCGGAGCTAAGGGGTATTCATACGAGAGAGGTTTGGAAATCAATCTGACGACAGTGGAGGACTGGCGAGATAGGGAGGACATAAAAAAGTCATATAAAATACTGAGAGGAACTGACAAGGAGATAGAACAGAGTTTCAGAAATTGGACATAACAATAAAGGGGTCACAAATATGGAATTGAAACTCAGATAATCAACAGGGATGTTAAGAAGCTTTTCTTAGTCCATAGAGTTGTCAGTAAGTGCAAACAATCTAGAGAGTGATTGTAAGAGGAGGCAGGATCCATACACAAGCTTTAAGAATAAGATCCGATAAGCTCATGGAACAAGGTGTGTGTGGACCTATTAGCGATTAAAGAAGAAGGCGGGGCCCAGGAGCATGATCGACCCAATGTAACCATACCCACACAAGTGGAAATAACCAGGAAAGGTCTACAATGGATTAAGACAGACTTAACAGAGGGAAGCAACGATTAATTTTCCGAGAAAAGGTCCTGGAATCGGTCCATGAGACAAATGAGGGTCCACAAGAATCAGTTCTAGACCGTAACTGTTCTTTTAAAGCGAATGACATGACAGAAGAATAGTCCAAAGTATCGCTGCTTGCAAATGTGAGATTAACGAGAAAATCCAAGCAGATGAGGACCAGGCAAGATACACATGGATATGGACAGGCTGTAGGTCTGGTTTCGCCAAGCGGCTAGTTGGAATTTAAACTCTACAGTGCAAAGTTATGAAGTATGGAGAAAGGTAAAGAAGATCACAGACCCTGATACAAGGTTCAGGGAAGGGTAAATGGCCTGGCAAAGGCTGAAAACCTCAAGAAGGAACCTTGGGCTAAGTAATTGACTGAGCATATCGCCTGAGGCGTATATAAACCGAATAAACACTGCAGCAAATGCGTGTCCTAGCTGTCTTAAACTACTCTCAGAAATCTAAGAGTCATTCATGACACGGTATGCAGTGTTCATCAGGTCGTATTGAAGTATCCCGCAACCAATAAATAACAAAAAGGCACAATACCGTGACTGGAACGAGATACATATACACAAATAACCCGCACATACCAAGAAGAGAAGTGCTTACGACGACGTTTTCGGTCCACTTGGACCATTGACACATGGTCCCAAGTCGGACCGAAACGTCCGTCGTAAGCTTCTCTCTTGTATGTGCTGTTATTTGTGTAATACAAACAGCACCAATATGATATCACACCCTGAAAAACGTGTCAACCATGCAACGAGACTATTTCTGATACACTACAGGAGAAAAGACCCACTGGTGGTCCAACGTACAAAATACTGAGAGGAATTGATAGGGTGAACGAACTCCTCTGACCGCGGGTTTCAATCCCGCCCGTGGTATGGAAACATATTTGGGGACGAAAACGAAACACAAGCTCCGCATTGGAAGCTACAACACAGATGAGAGCAGGGATGTTAGAAATTTTTTCTTTCAGTCTTATAAAAAATACAAATTGTAAAATAAGATGATGATTGAAATGGTAGCGGAGGATCCATATATAGCCTTAAAAAGAGGTAGGGGGGGGCGATAAGGGTCTCTATAAAGCCAGGAATTGAACCTAATCACCGACAATCGAAGAGGCGGAGATAGGAGACAAGACTCGACCCCCGCAATCACGACAGGCTAGCCAGTGAGCACATAGCGTGAATCACAACGACCAGTGCCGTTACTGCTTATGTGAACAACAATGACAATGAATCGAATCAACTGTAACAAATCGCTAATGATGTAAAATTTAATGAGGAGAACACAAACAGATGAGAAATGGGGCAAGGCAGTATTGAAGATCTGGACAAACTGCAGGGCGGTCAAGAACAAGTACTGCTATGAATTCAACCCTAGCAATTGCAAGGTTATGAGTTTGGGAAAGGGGCCAGAAGATCTGAAACAGACTGTAGACTTGGGCAATAGTTCCTATCTTGCGAGCTCAGTTGAGGGGGTTGTTAGACTTTAAACTAGGATTAGTTAGAGGATGGTTTTTAGAAATGATAAATACTAGTAAGGATATATTGACTTATGCTCTGATATAAGTATCCTAATAGTAACTGTCAATGAGTAACTCTGGTAATGAATATTTTTTTTTCAGAAATTGTGTAAAACAATGATGATTAGGAAAAAATGTGCAGAAGAAAAAACATATGATGGTATCTTTAGTAACAGTATAAGTGCAAGAAATAGATTAATAAACTACGTTTGGTACATGTGCTGGGAACTTTGATGTCATTCATTAACTGAAACCTGGTATGATTTAAAAGAATCGGATAAATGATTCTGAGTGTAATTATTCAAGGGTTTTTAAGCTCTTCCATGTGCAATTAGATGCAATGTAAGGAGGGAGGAGTTGCATTATATGATCGAGAAAATATTAAAACTGTTGCATAAAACCGGTATAAAAATAGATGGAACAGTTAACAGAATCTTTTTGGGTAGATTGTAAAGGTGAAGAAAAACTAATTTTAGGGTAATATACCGACCTCCAGGCTTGGATCACGACGAGGGAGACATCTTGGACTAAATAACATGTTGGTTCTCTCTTCCCATGAAAACTTGGTTTGAGATGGCTTCCTTAAGACTTTTAATATCAAAGTTGTATTTAAAAATCTTGATACAGTAAAAAAAACTATGATAACGAATTCCCCCCCAATTCTGATGGATGTGTCCTACAAGATTCCTTGTAAAATTTGAGATAAAGTTTATTACGGTCAAACTGGTAAACATCAGGGCGAACTAAGATTAAAACAACATAAATATAGCATTAGAACTGGACAAGATTCCAATGCTCTAATTATCATGCTGAGAATTTTAACCTTCCCAATTTGATTTTCAAAAAGTGAGAAAGTATATACAAGTTCCGTCCATGCAACAGGAATATAATTGAATCTTGTTTCATAAAAAGGCCGTTTTGACAATAATATGAATATTATCCCTTTGGTTTATATAAATTAGATCCATTTATAAATAATAGAAATTTGGGAAGATTTAATAAATACATTGGACAAATAATAAATTTTAAAATTAATAATTCTTAGGTAGAATAGTATTGTGGGTTGTGTGAAGGACCTGTCTAGCTTTCGGCCCACGGACCTGCTGTAAGTTTTTCTCCTTCTCACGAGTCCCATGGAATATTACCCATCCAACTACCAACCACCAGTTTCCCCGCCCCAAACTACTTCTTAAAAATCACAATCAAAACTTTCGCCTTGAAGCCAAACATGAAGGCCTTTAAGCTGTATTGATAACTTAGTCACACAGCACACACTCTCGCAAATTATTTACGTTGAAGGTTCTGTTCAACCAATCCACGTGTGCAGCGGTAGTGCTTGCTGTTGTCGTACGAGTGATGGCTCTCTTAAAGAAATTGGAGCACGCATCAATAATTGGGGCCTCCTACCCTTCGACAGAACGTTTGCCATACTCCTTGCACTGAAAACAAAAATTTGCATCTATGTATCAAATTGACAGTTTTAATTGTAAAATGATTCTCTGTCATCCTTAAATGCTCTCACTCATTAAGCATAAGTGTGGCCATGCCTTGTGTCAGAAGCCAGACAACGTATGGTAGGATTGGTGGACAGTGGAGTCAGAGTGCACAATGAGCTGTGGATTCCAACTCCACTTTGGGTCTTCAGATCATGATAGAACTGATAAATTGGCTAAGCTGTATGCATTCAAAAGGAGTAGATTACAATCATGGCTTGTCAGGTATAGATATGAGAACAATAAAACGAAAAGAACTTCAGCTGAATTTTAATGAACTTAAGGCTCAGGGAGATTGACATCAGTGAGTCCATCTATCATCAATGCTATCATGCAGGAGGAGCCCACATGTCTATGGTTGCATCCAAAAACAAAATAAGCAGACTCTTTGGATGTCACTACCCCGCCCGGCTCCGGCTGGGTTTCAATATCTTTGGCAGGTTAAATCACCCCACCAATGTGACCAAAACAAAATGTAATCTTGCAGATGATTATTGTCACATCCCTGCGTCATATGTACTGGAGTGCGATAAAAATTAATGAATTTAGAAACAACTCACTCAGAAGTTGTTCAAGAAACGGCTAAGTATTTTATTCTCCACAGTGGTATATTACAGAATTCTGGAAACTACCCTGACTTTGCTAGCTGTAAATAAAGCATTACCACATATGTGCATGTGTGTGAGTGTGTGTGTGTTGTGTGTGTGGTTGTTGTGTGTGTGGGCGTGTGTGTGTGTTTGTTTGTGTGTGTGTTTGATGTGTATTGAGTGTGTGTGTGTGTGTGAGTGTGTGTGTGTGTGTGTTGTTTTGTGTGTGTGTGTGTGTGTGTGTGTGTGTGTGGGGTGTGTATGTGGTGGAGTGTGTGTGAGTGTGTGTGAGTGTGTGGAGTGTGTGGTGAGTGTGTGAGTGTGTGTGAGCAGACTCTAGACAATCCTCCTGATCCTGTACCTCTTCCTCTGATACTCAGAGCTCCAGGACGATCAACCAGAGTGTCGTTATGTCCCTTACGTACACGATCAGGTATTGAGAAATCCTCAAGTATCATTGTAAACTTCCATTCAGATTTGCCTCAATACACATGATTAGCCAATGCAACAGAGGTTGATCCACCCAGAGATGACCTCCCATTCTGCATATGTCAATCTTACCCTAGCAGAGTTGGTTTAAATGTAAATAACCATATAGATAAATAATTACAGTATCAACTTCTCAGTATTCAAGAATTTTATTTTTTTGTGTTCACGATCTCTCCGATTCTGAGAGTATAACAGTCTAGATAGAGTGCACCGAATCTCTGCCTTTCGTTTAAACACTTCTTTCTTGTATATATACCCGTCCTCAGAATCCGTAGATCACATGAATACAGATCGATCGATCAAATTTTTTTTTATCACTTCTATTGTGTAATAGATCCCCAAACGTTGAGTTTCATTCGATGATTGTGCTATATTATACCTTGTATTGCATTACATTCAGTTACGTAAGCTTCCATTTTGTCCAATGTTCTACTTATGTATGTATAATTTCAATTGTTGTGTACTTTACATTGTATTGAAATCAGCCTAAGCCGTATACCTGCCATCTCTAGTTTGTATTAGTGTATGTCGGGACGATATCGTTAGCTTCGCCCGAGCTCTCATAGTAATACCAGTAACCATGTACCAGTAAGAAGACTCACTACCAACCGTCTCTGCGTGAATCACTGTTCTGTATTCATATTGTGCTGAACCACAGCATATTTCAAACTCCCCCTCACATTAGGTACTGGGGTTGGTTAGTCCTGACGAGGAGTGAAGCAAGGATGGCAGCACGGCTGTTTGGCTCTTCCATACTACCGTTATAATTATACGTACTACCACCTACGGAGTATTACTTTAAACCTATCCACCGTGTTCGAACCCCAAAGGATATAGTTGCAAGAGATAATGCTTTCCCAGTTTGCAAGAGGACAGATCTTTCAAATTTGCAAAGGCAGATGTTTTTTGGTAAAGGGGTAGACTTGCTAAAAAGGTTAAAGAAGACCCTCTTAATAAATTGCAAGTGGTGCTCTAAAATCTGCTTGTTGGCATTTTACTTGGTTTACAAAGGGAGGGGGGACGAGCTCCCTCTTTTTTTTTTCTGCATAGGAGGTTTCTCCAGTTATTTGTAGGTAGGTTCTCAACCTAGTTGTTTACAAAGTTGATAAGTCCACTCTTATTGAAAAGGGGGTGCTCTAAATTACAAGGAGCTGGGGAGCAAGGTTGTCAATAAATTGTTTGGAATATTTTTCTGCTATAAAGGGGTGAAGAGTAAGACACATGGGCAATACTAAATCTAAATGACAAAATGTTTAAACTCTCACTGAAGACTTCATCAGCTGCAATAGGATACCATCAGCACTTGGAAGACTAATTAGCCAAAGTGGTAAGGTAGGCTGACACAGTTAATCCCCTTTGAAAGACAACCATTGATATACTTTGACAAGGGCTTTTTTTCAAGAGTTTTTCACACACTCACCCAGGATGTTGGGCCAGTCTTGTCTTGTGCTTGCTTGATCGACCAGGCTATTAACTGTAAGCAGCCCGCTGAACACATGTCCATCACAAGCCTGGCTGATCTGGCACTTTGCAGAGGTAACCGTCCCATTTTCCTCATGAAAACTTTGACACCTTATTGATCTGGTGGCAAGAGTGATGGACTTGTTAAATAACCACTTTCATTTCTTCTATTTCCAGTGCGACGTCTCTAACTCAACTGAAGAGGTATCGACCTACACCAGGTGTTAGTCACCTGGTGTGGTCACATCCTGAGGGAACAAGACAAAGATTACATGAATTCCTAGAATGTTTCCAGAGGGTAGAGAACTGATATTAGTTTCTATGGGGTGGAAGCTCTGATAATATTTCTAGTATGGTAAAAGCTCTCCCCTATTTTATAGAGGAAGTAGCTCAAACGTACTCTAGGGAAGGTAGTGGCACGAATATTATTTAGAGCGTGTACACTAGGTCCGCAAGCAACCCGTAGAAGGGATGAGGGCTCTCCCCTAGTTTTGCAGGCAGCATAGACGAGGGCTCTCCCATAGTTCTGGCAGCAGGACGGGGGGGGGGGGGGGGCTTCTCCCCAGTTGCTGGCAGCAAAGAGGGTGTGGGGGGCTCTCTCCCCATTAGCTGGCAGCAGGGAGGGAGGGCATCTCTCCATTTGCTAGGCAGCAGGAGGGAGGGGCTCTCTCCCATTTGCTGGCAGCAGGGAGGAAGGGGCTCTCTCCCAGTTTGCAGAGAGAGGGAGGGCTCACTCCTAGTTGCTGGCAGCAGGGAGAGGGGAGGGTCTCTCCTAGTTTGCTTGCAGAAGGGAAGGGGGGAGGGACCTCTCCGAGTTGTTGGCAGCGGGGAGGTGGGAGGGCTCTCTCCTAGTTGCTGGCAGCAAGGAGGGAGGGCTCCTCTCTCAGTTGCCTGACAGCAGAGAGGGAAGGGCTCTCTCCAGTTGCTGGCAGCAGGGAGGGAAGGGCTCTCTCCCAGTTGCAGGGAGGGTGGGGGCTCTCTCCCAGTTTGCTGGCAGCAGGAGGGGGAGGGCTCTCTCTCACCAGTTGCTGGCAGCAGGGAAGGGGGAGGGCTCTCTCCCAGTGCTGCAGCAGGGAGGGGAGGGGGCTCTCGCCAGTTGCTGGCAGCAGAAGGGGGTGGCTCTCATAGCCCAGCCTGATCATGAAGCGAGTTCAGGAACTTTACGAGTTCGTTCTTGAAGATAGAAGGGGTCCTTTAGTAAATCCCCTCTCACATAAAGATTTAAAATCATAGGCCCTTACACTTGTGTATTCATGCACCCAACCATTCAATGGGGAATTTCTCACCATCTTAACCCTTTCCAGGGTCCGTCTCTAAAAAAAAAAAACAAAAAAAAAAAAGATCTTACGGCTTTATGTTTCCAGGGTCCAAACGTAGATCTACCGCCATGAGCTCAGCTCACTCTGAAAACTGTGATGCTACATTTGGCCTAATATGAAGAGAATAACATCTATGTGTATTATGTGCACCACATACAACAGATCCCTGCAGCACACTGTTATAATGAGAGAAAAAAAAAATGGAATCATGATTTTTCGATAAACAGCAACTTTGCAGTGTTTATTCGTAGTTTTTTATATTTGATTTGCGATTTCTTGGAAAATTCATTCACAGATAGAAGGAAGACCATATTACAAGAAATAGAGATGATTTTGATTGGTTTTAGCACTGGAAAATGGCTTGAAAAACCTGAGCTCAAAGTAGCAGCAAATGTTTAAATTTTTGCCGATATCAATAGTAAACAAACGACCTCACATCGTCTAATACACACCAGCTGGTGGTCTAATATACATTCACAAATATGGTGATGATATTTATCAATATTACAGTATTGCAAATAACCAGTAAAATCTTCTATTTTTTGGTGTGAATAAATTCATTATGTGAATAAAAAATCCAAAATGGAATTTTATTTATAGCCTCAAAACAATCTAATGAACAGAGGAATGCTAGTTAGTGCCAGGAATGCCCTACAATTGTTCATTCGGACCCTATTTTGAAATTGGATATTTGAACTTTGTGTTAAATTGGCCAAATTAAACAATTTCCGATCACATGATTTTTGTAGTTGAAACAGTTGACCTGGGCGATTTCTTGTGCTCAATCGATAGAATAGAAGTAAACTAGGGAAATAGCTAAGAAATTGGTGATTGGAATATGTAATTGGCCCTAAAAGGGGAGCAAAGTCGGGCAAATCAACCGAATCGTAAATATCCGCTGAACACATCAAAATTCGCGGAGAAGGCATATTTTCGTCAATTTTCCCCAAATTTCGTACTTTTTGTTTTTAGTACCTTCACAAAAAGATTCTCTACGATTTCATAAGAAAAAATAACAAATTTTTTTTTTGAAAATTCTTGGACACTGGTGCGTGACTCCAGATTTGGGCCTTGGACCCTGAAAGGGTTAAGAGCCTCTTGCTCTCGCAGTCAACTTCATTTTTCAGGTTTGGAATCACCCCACCCCATTCAAAATTTTCCACGCGCAATTGTTAATACGCCAGTAATACATGGTTTAGTTTCAAATGCCTTAATTACAGAGTATCATTCGTTTGGCATCTCAGTTTTGAAGGTTGTTCTTATCCAGGCTATCATGTTCTTATCCAGGCTATCATTTCCTTGTGATAAAGACCGAACCAACGTACAAGTAACGGGCCCACCCCCCCAAAATTTTAATGGTATTAGTATAGGCAAAATTCTTCTTTGTGAACGCCCCACACTAGCTTGACCTAATTAACAATTGTGATCCTCGAATGAAGGTCCGACAATAGCACTCTGTGTCCCTCGTAAAAATCATCACTCCAGTGGTTCGAGCTTAGTTCTTCAGTTTTTTTTCACAGCGGAGAAACCAATTTGTCCTCGTGAATATACAGAATTTTCCTGGCCTACTAGAAGACAAATAGTTTAATTGGGCTTGCAGACTTTCTGCATCCTTAAAATCGCACAAATTCTAATATTGTCTAAAGGGCGGTAGTGCTATGATAAATGTACTTATGTTAGATATGAGAAAAAATTTCAAGGGGAGAGTGTACAAATCTGTAGTGGAGGAAGGGCAGGGTACGGGGTCGGCCCTAGGAAAGGTTAGGGAGGGTAGGACTTCCAACAAGCATGCCCGGTGGCATGTTAGACAGGGCGAATGGAGACAAATGGTTTGTATAGGACTTTACTGCTGTTGGAGTGTAAAGCAAGGTAACATTTATGAAGAGATTCAGGGAAACCGGCTGCTGCCGACTCGAGACCTGAAAGATGGCGGAATTACAGTGTCGCATTCGAAGGAGTATTAATGTTGCAGTTTTTCTAACAAGTGTAGGCATGTGCCCTTCGGCAAGACAGAGATGGAGTGAATGGTGACGAAAGTTTTTCTTTTTTCGGTCCGCCCTGCCTTGGTGGGAAACGCCGATGAGTTAATAAAATATATATTATATCCATTTTGTTTCCTCTTCCAGTGCATCGAGACGTATATTAATAATCAGCAGTTGCCGAGAAGTAGACACACCTGCTCTGAAGCCAAGAATGTTCTTATTGTAAATTTAGATAAGACTTTTAATGACTTGAAGGTAAGTAATAGCTCTTAAATTTATTCATGAAGGGAAAAATGAAAGTGGTTTTACTAATGTCAAGGAGTAAACATTAAAAAAATAGCTAAGAAGGAAAGTATCTAGAGTGAGTGATAAGAAAGGAGATTTCTTGGAAGCAACACCGTCGAAACGAGAGACTAAAGGCCGTAACGTTACATTTTTCCTTCCTCCGAGCCCTTTATCTTGCGACAACACAAATGGGCATGCATTAATCACAGCCATTATTTTTTTTTTTTTTTTATAAATTCACAACCAAAACATTCATATAAAAAATTTGGTAACAAGTAAAAACGTGATACATGATTGTGGCAGAGTTGAAAAGTGGTAATGAGTGGTTATAACGATAACGTCAGCATCTGTGATGTGACTTGAGAGAGTCACTCAGGTGTGGTGTAGCACGCTGCTGCCCTGCACCTCCATCACGCTCTCCTAATGTCAAGTCTAAATTGAAACGCTCACAGCCACATCAAAGTTAATTTTAAAGAAAAGGTAACTGACTGAAAAAGACAGGAGAATCACAAACCAAAAGGGAAAGTCTGTGGAGTGTTGATGAAACTATTCTATGAAGTCTTTTCAGTGGAAAATGGGGCAAGTACCAGAGATATCAAGGAACAAAGGGCACCGACAAGTACTGGATGTCATCCACACAACAGGGGAAGAGGTGAAGAAACTTTTGATGGACTTGGATACTTCAAAGGCAATGGGACCTGATGTGTCACCATATATTCTGCAATAAAGAGCAGAAACATTACTAACCACTAACTACGATCTACCTTAAGTCAACGTATATGGGGGAGTTACCAGAGATCTAAGAAAAAAGACAGGAAGCATTAAACTACAGACCCGTATTTCTGATATGCATACCTTGCAAGGTATGGAGAAAACTTATCATGGGGAGGGGGGAAGAGTGGTAGAAACTCTTATAGTAGTAGTAGTAGTTTCATTAACAACCAACATGGCCTTATGGGTGGCAATTCTCGTTGTACTATGTCAGACTAACACATGTGCGACAAGAGAGGGTTGGGGAAGATGCATTTTCTTAGACTGCAAGAAGCATCTGATACCGCACTCCACAACAGACTGGGCCAGAAACTTGAGAATCTGGCAGGAATAACTGGGAACGTATTCCAGTGGATCAAAGAATATCATAGGGGAAAGGCAGAAAAAGTGTGTCGGGAAAGAAACTTCAAAATGGGTAAGAGTAACTAGCTGGGTTCCACAAGGATCTGTAATACGACCAATACTGTTTCTGGTGTATGTGAATGATATTCAACATGGGATGATTCAATATACCTTTTTGCTGATGACGCAAAACTGATGAAAATAAAAGTACGAGGAAAAAGGAAAGGTTCCAAAGGGATATGGACAAATTGCAAGTGGACAGACAAATGATTGCTTGAATTTAACCCCAGTAAATATAAGGTCAAAGACTGAAGGCGCAAGAAGACGGAAATGGGATACAGATTATGTGTGGGGACAGAGGCTGAGGACTCGTATGTATCAAAGGGACAAGCAGAGTGGCCAGTACACCGCCAGTAGTTTACGTCAGCCAAATAACCTAAGTAGTCAATGCTCATCTGGCCAATCTTAGTACCTTCAGGAATCTCAACATGCATCGGCGCATCTTGGATAATGTAGCACAGGATAAAACCCGCACCTAAAAAAAAAGCACATTAAGAAATTGAAGGACACGTAAAAGCAGCGCAAAAACGGGCAGAAGAACCAGGAGACATAACATGCAAATACTCAGGAAAATTGATGGGGCAGACAGGGATAAGCGGCTTGAGAGGCGAGAAACTGAAATATGGGGACAGAGCTGGAAGTCACAGATATATCAGAGAAATGCTGTGAAGTATTTCTTGCATTTTAGAGTGGCTGGGAAGTGAAATGATCTTCGTATGGAAGTGGTGGCGGCAAGCTCCTTACATAGTTTTAAAAGAAGGCAACATAGGGCCCACAGGGTTACGAGGGAGTGAATGTGGAGATTGGCAAATTAAGAGGCGGGACCAGAATCTGAGAATCGGCCCCTGAAACAACAAATGGACGAGTACAAATAGGCGGAGACGCACGCATGCAGACTACTAAAAGCATGTGGGTAGCAACAGAACAGATGGGACTCGCAGGTAAGGAACCCACTAGGAGTGAGGGGGAAAACGGGGATAGTTGAATAAATGGAGAGGAAAAAAGTGTAGGGGAGGAAAAAAGTTGTAGGGGAAAAAAAAAAGTCGGGGTTAGACCAACAGCAAGGGCATTGTAAAGCATTACGTAAGACTTGTGTTGGTGCTCATCATCGTCTCTCCTTTCAGCAAGACTGGTCGCGCAAGTTTGGCAAAGGTCGGACTGTGGCGGCCCCAAACGACACTAGACAAACTGTTCAACTGAACTGCATAGAGACGCCCTCCACGGCTATGGTATTTCAAAAGAGATGGAAAGATGTAAGAATTTAAAAACAAAGGATGGTAATTGCTTTAAGATCATATAGGTATAAAATCAAGAAAAAGTACAAGAGCAACAAGTGCATTAAAAAGAGCAAGTGGCTTAGGGAAGGTTAAGTGTAAAGTGGTGGAGGAACGGGATTGTAAAGAGTTCTGAAGAGGTCTTCAGGATTGTGAGGGCATCTGATAGTGTCGTCAAGGAAGGATGTCCAACAGTCAAGGTGGCTCAAGTATGTCGAGCTGTCTGTCGCTAATCGCTAAGTGTTTTCCAGAACACATCTAGATCTAGTATGCCAGTACTGAGGTGTAGTGACTCACGTGGCAGAGTCCTGCCCCTCAAGCAGAACTACCATTTCACACTTACCATTAGGCGAGTAAACTCTCAGGTTAATAGGCAAGGGAGAAATGCCTTTGTTCTGACCCGTAATGCGATCTGTGTCAGTCTCAATTTCCTTGCGAATTTCATCGAAGCTGGTAAACCTTTCACCCTTCTTGTGTAGGAACTCTCCATATTCTGAAAGAGGAGTAAAACATAAATTAGATCAAAATATAACTCAAAGTTCCCAGTTACAGAACGATCTGGAAAGTAGAAGTTTTCAGTAGTAAACTGGACCACTACCCGTTATAATTACCTCATCAGTTGGGTTGTGATAGCTACATGAACATGCGGGCAATTAGCAGTAACAGCCCGGATGATCAAGCGGACAAGTCTGGCTGCGAGTAGTAAAATGGGTAACAGGTTATGTCACCACATACCAATACAGTATAATCAGATTCAGCAATAAGCTCAGAGTATCAATAATAGCAATAACGATATAACAGGAGTATGAGAGCAAGGGGGGAGAGGGAGGGAGGAGAGGATACAGGGAGGGAGGAGGGGAGACAGGGAGGGGAGGGGAAAGAGAGAGGAGAGGAGAGAGAGGAGAGAGAGGGGAGAGAGAGGGGAGAGAGAGGGGAGAGAGGAGAGGGGAGAGAGAGGGGAGAGAGAGGGGAGAGAGAGGGGAGAGAGAGGGGAGAGAGAGGGGAGAGAGAGGGGAGAGAGAGGGGAGAGAGGGGGAGAGAGAGGGGAGAGAGAGGGAGGAGAGAGGAGGAGAGAGGAGAGAGAAGAGAGAGGAGAGAGAGGAGAGAGAGAGAGAGAGAGAGAGAGAGGAGAGAGAGAGAGAGGAGAGAGAGGAGAGAGAGTAGAGAGAGAGAGAGGAGAGAGAGAGAGAGAGAGAGAGGAGGAGAGAGAAGAGGAGAGAGAGTGAAGAGAGGAGAGAGAGGAGAGAGGGAGAGAGGAGGAAGAGAGAGAGGAGAGAGAGAGAGGAGAGAGAGAGGAGAGAGAGAGGAGAGAGAGAGGAGAGAGCCAGCTGCTCTAAGCTACATCAATCACCAGCTGAGAGCTATATCAGCTTGGGGAAATAGATGGCAAGTAACATTTGCACCTGAGAAAACGCAAATGATGATCGTCTCTAGGCACCATGATGGTAATGCTGGTGCAGTAGTAAGGATGAATGGGACGATGTTGGCACCTGGAGAAGAAGTTGATATCCTTGGGGTGAAATTTGACTCCAAACTAACCATGAAGAACCATGTTGTAAATCTTGCAAACAAGGCAGCCAGGAAGCTTACAGCACTTCGCCGTATCTCGCATCTGCTTGACAGTAGGGGTTGCAAGATCCTGTACGAGGCACAAGTACGCTCACACCTTGAGTATGCTCCACTTTCTTGGTTTGCCTGCCCCCCTCTCATCTGCGACTGCTTGACAGAGTAGAGAACAGAGCAAGACGTCTCATCTCTCGCTGGACCCATCCTGGATAGATCTGTCATTTCAGCAGAGCCTTCAACATAGAGGGATGTGGGTGGCCTTACTGTTATGTACAAGGCCAATATTGTCAAAATACCACACTTGGATCTACTTCGAGGACAGCGTTGAAACAAGCTTTATGCCACAAGACGGGCAGAAAGCAGCAACTTCACTCTGGCTGTACCCTTCTCCAGAACATCACTCCATCTGAGATCATACATACCCAGGATGACTCGAGTATGGAACACATTCGTACAGCATAATGATGTCAACGAGATAACGTCAGTTGATCAAATGAAAATGCTGGCCCACAGATGGCTCAACTTCATCCTGTTCCCTACTTGTATGTCTCATAACAATAAAAATGCTTTCAAATGAGCTGATGTAGGTAACAGCTCTTAGCTTGTCAATAAAGTTAGGAATCCTTAACCTGTAAATAGCTGTCAATAAAGCTAGGGATCCTTAACCTTGTCAAACCCTGGGGTAATAAAAAAAAAAAGAGAGAAGGGGAGGGAGAGGGGGAAGAGGGAGAGGAGAGGAAAAGAGAGAGGAGAAGAGAGAAAGAGGAGAGAGGGGAGGAGAGAGAGAGGAGAGAGAGAAGGAGAAAGAGAGGGAGAGAGGAGAGGGAGAGGAGAGAGAGAGAGAGGAGAGGAGAGAGAGGAGAGAGAGAGAGAGAAGGAAGGGGAAAGAGGAGAGAGGGGAGAAAAGGAGAGGGGAGGGAGAGAGAGGAGAGAGGAGGGAAGGGAGAGAGAGGGGAAAGGAGGAGGGGGGAGGAGGAGGAGAGAGGAGAGAGGAGAGAGAGAGGAGAGGAGACGAGAGAGAGAGAGGAGAGAGAGAGGAGGAGAGAGAGAGAGAGAGGAGAGAGAGGAGAGAGAGAGGAGAGAGAGAGAGAGAGAGAGAGGAGGAGGAGAGAGAGAGGAGAGAGAGGAGAGAGAGGAGAGAGGAGAGAGAAGGAGAGAGGAGGAGAGAGAGAGGAGGAGAGAGAGGAGGAGAGAGGAGAGAGAGGAGAGGGAGGAGAGGAGAGAGAGAGAGGAGAGAGAGAGAGGAGAGAGAGGAGGAGAGAGAGAGAGGAGAGAGAGGAGAGAGAGAGGAGAGAGAGAGAGGAGAGAGAGAGAGAGAGAGAGGAGGAGAGAGAGGAGGAGAGAGAGGAGAGGACGAGAGGAGAGGAGAGAGAGAGGAGAGAGAGAGGAGAGAGAGAGGAGAGAGAGAGGGAGAGAGAGAGGAGAGAGAGAGGTGACAGAGAGAGGGGGGGGGGACGGGAGTAGAGGGAGGAGTGGAGAGGAAGAGGCGAAGAGTGACGGAATAGGAAAGAGAGGGAGGTAAGGTTGAATGGTTGGGCGAGTAATAAGGACACAGTGACCTTGTGAGTGACTACTGAAAGCACGAGTGTCTCTCACTGGCTTTTGACGTTGCCGGGCTTATCTAAGGAGAAAGAGAGAAAGGGAAAGTGAAATACAAGAATGAAAATAAAAAGAAAATTAAAGAAAAGGAAAAAAAAGTGGCTTTTACGTGGCTGTTTTATTATGCAGCCCATACCCACGTTGTCTGCAGGAAAAGATTAGAGGCACGTAACGAGTCTAGCCTCCAACTTCAACATGGTGCGGGAAAATATCAATGCTCTTAGCTAAGTACGCGCGCATGCCAGACACAAGACGCATGTTTATGTCGATTAACTACAGTACGTAAATCTACGGTAATTTACAACAACCTAATCCAAAATAATTAGGATATTTTTACGAGGCAGAATCAAGGATATGCATGCGGAAAAAAATGTAAGGGACCTGGGAGTAGTAATGTCTGAGGATCTCACTTTCAAGGATCACAAGTGCCACGATCGCACGTGCAAAGAAAATGATAGGATGGATAATGAGAACGTTCAAAACGAGAGATGCCAAGCCAATGATGATCCTTTTCAAATCACTTGTTCTCTCTAGGCTGGAATACTGCTGTACATTAACATCTCCATTTAAAGCAGGTGAAATCGCAGATCTAGAGTGTGTACAGAGATCCTTTACTGCACGTTTAAGTTCTGTCAAGCACCTTAAATACTGGGAACGCATGGAAGCACTTGACTTGTACTCGTTGGAACGCAGGAGGGAGAGATATCATAATCTACACTTGGAAAATCCTGGAGGAATGGTCCCAATCTGCACACAGAAATCACTCCCTACGAAAGTAAAAGACTGGGCAGGCGATGCAAAATACCCCCAATTAAAAGTAGGGGCGCCATTGGTACACTAAGGGAAAACACCATAAGTGTCCGGGGGCCAAGGACTGTTCAACAGCCTCCCATCAAGCATTAGGGGAATTGCCAATAAACCCCTGGCTGCCTTCAAGAGAGCTGGACAGATACTAAAGTCAGTGCCGGATCAGCCGGGCTGTGGCTCGTACGTTGGACTGCGTGCGGCCAGCAGTAACAGCCTAGTTGATCAAGCCTGATCCATCGGGGAGGCCTGGTCATGGACCGGGCCCGCGGGGGAGTTGATCCCCGGAATAACCTCCAGGTATGCGAAAACGGACGTCCTATTTGGAGGACGGGTTGCTTAAGGGTAGCCGAATTACCTGGAATGCTTCCGGTTGTACTTGGAAAGCTTTTCCTAGCTTTTACAACCTTGGTGTTCTTTTGTCTGGTTGCGGTTTTTCCCCGCAGTGAATCAGAAACCTTACTGTGGTTGTCACTCGTGCTTTAAAATTACACAAGTTATACTCTATAAAATTTAATTTAGACAATAACTGTCTATTCAACGTTATTTAATGATTTAAAACTAATATTCGCAAGATCAAAAACATTATATATAGCTCGTACATATAGGCAAGTATACAGTGAATGGCAGCGTCTCGCACTATTACTAACCGCAGATGGAGCCTTCAAGACTCGTTCTTAACAACATGCTGGTGGAACTCTTCACAAAGTTGAACTTCAGTGTTTAAGTGATGATTGAAAATTTAACTACAGTTCGACAAGGTTGCCATGAGGTTGTTCGAGCTTTTATCAGTCGTCTCCTTCAGTCTGGTTACTCAAGGGGGGTTGTCCTCACACTGAGTCACAACTCCGTGTATAATAGTACGAAATCCTTATATTTGATGAAAGGAGATTAAAATGGGCTTCTGTACCCCTCATGTTAGAGAGACATTTCGCTTTCTACCGTGCCTTATGAACTGTATCCCCACTACGCGTTTATACTCTAATTGTATTTCATAACGTTTCAAGAGATCAGGCTCCAGCTTTGGTGTCCGTCGCTTTAATTGACTGATATAGTGGTTCGACAATACCCATATGTACAAAAAAATATGTAACACTTAAGCCAAACTAGGAAGAAAATGTTACCGTACAGAAACAAAATTCTGCTGAAATCCATGAAGTTACAATTAGAGTACATATGTACGTGTGCCTTCCTTGTCTGACACGTGATACATCGTAACTTTGGCGGCTCTTTTGTGCTCAAGAGTTGTGTACTGTGAACACTTTCATGAAAATGTTGAAGGGTATCCCGCATGCAGACGGGAACAGTATCGGTATTATTTTGACTACCAAAAGCGTTTGACAAATGCGATCATGGCGTAATAGCGCACAAAATACGTGCTAAAGGAATACTGGGAAAGTGGGGAGATGGATCTTCAACTTCCTAACAAATCGAACACAAAGAGTAGTGGTCAACAGAGTTAAATCGGAGGCTGCTATAGTGAAGAGCTCTGTTCCAACAAGGCACAGTACTCGCCCCATCTTATTCCTCATCCTCATATCAGACAGATATACACACCACAGCACCGTATCATCCTTTGCGGATGATACTAGGATCTGCATGAGGCTGTCATCTGCTGAGGACGCGGTTAACCTCCAAGATGTAAACAAAGTCTTCCAGTGGGCAACGGAAAACAATATGATGTTCAATGAGGACAAATTCCAACTACTCCGTTATGGAAAACTGGAGGAGATAATAACTAGAACAGAGTATACTACAAACTCTGGCCATACAATAGAGCGGAAAAATAATGTAAGGGACCTGGGAGTAGTAATGTCTGAGGATCTCACTTTCAAGGATCACAACAGTGCCATGATCACAAGTGCAACGAAAATGATAGGATGGATAATGAGAACGTTCAAAACGAGAGATGCCAAGCCAATGATGATCCTTTTCAAATCACTTGTTCTCTCTAGGCTGGAATACTGCTGTACACTAACATCTCCATTCAAAGCAGGTGAAATTGCAGATCTAGAGAGTGTACAGAGATCCTTTGCTGCACGTATAAGTTCTGTCAAGCACCTTAATTAAGCACTGGGAACGCTTGGAAGCACTTAGACTTGTACTCGTTGGAACGCAGGAGAGATATATATATCATAATCTACACTTGGAAAATCCTGGAAGGAATGGTCCCGAATCTACACAGAAATCACTCCCTACGAAAGTAAAAGATTGGGCAAGCGATGCAAAATACCCCCAATTAAAAGCAGGGGCGCCATTGGTACACTAAGAGAAAACACCATAAGTGTCCGGGGCCCAAGGCTGTTCAACAGCTTCCCATCAAGCATTAGGAAAATTTAAACCAATAAACCCCTGGCTGCCTTCAAGAGAGAGCTGGACAGATACCTAAAGTCAGTGCCGGATTCAGCCGGGCTGTGGCTCGTACGTTGGACTGCGTGCAGCCAGCAGTAACAGCCTGATTGATCAAGCCCTGACCCACTGGGAGGCCTGGTCATGGACCGGGCCGCGGGGGCGTTGATTCCCCGGAATAAACCTCCAGGTAACCATCTGGAGTCGTTGACAGAATACACAATAGAGGTTGCCCTTTTACCTCTATTCTACATTCTGCTGGAAGTCTTTAATAAACCTGTTTGCTTCTATTACCGTTTTCTTATTACATGTGGATGCCATTCAATAATAAGTGTTCATTACACTGTCATTATCGTTGTACATACATACCGAGATAAAATGCCAGACTGCCTTAAGCAAGGCTCGAGTGATAAATAAAATAATGGCTTATAAAAAGTAATATTACATCCATGTGGAGTACTAAACCGTAGGGGTTATACAGCCCCTGAGGGACTGGAAGGCAATCAGGTTCGAGCCAAGTAATGGGAAGTCAGGTCAAATTCCTTTTGATAAAGATCCAATTATCAGTGGTAAGAACCTCCCTCAAGGAGTAACAGCAGAATAAAAATACTGAGTATGCCTTTACCTTAAAACCTCTCAACATGTAATATAGTTGCACTTGTGTCCTTTTACTTTACATACTGTCGGTAATTCTACCAACATTAATACAACATTATTCTTGGCTCACTTAGAGTTATAATCACAACTTTATTTATTCATTTGCTAACTACTTTAACTGACCTCGTTATAACATCTTCAAACTCTTAACCGCTAATATGAACCGTAATCTCAATAATATACCTAAATGCAACAAACATCCGACTTGTTTCCTGGGTTCAACTGACCTCCACACTAATCAGATACATGATCTATGTCAAGCAAGACAACAGCGACGCTTCCCCCCGCTCCATGGTAATTACCCCATCCAAACCACTATCCCCCCCCAATCAAAACAAAGCTTCGCCTTGCAGCCAAGCACGATGCCTTAAGCATTAGGCTTTCATAAATTATGTATGCTGATGGTTCTGTTCATCATTCCACTGGTGCAGATGGTAATGCTGCTGTTGTCATAGTGATGGCTCGTGAAGAAATTGGAGCACGCAATCAATAAGCGGGCCTCTACCCTTACAACTGAACTGTTTGCCATACACTCTGCCTTCAAATGCGCCTATGTATCAAAAGTTGACACTTTAATTGTAACTAATTCTTTTATCATCCATAAATGCTCTTCACTCCTCGACTATCAAATGTAGCATGCTTGTCAGTAGCCAAACACAAGTATGATAGGATTGTAGACAATGAAGTCGAAGTACACCTTTGGATTCTATCACGCACTGGTCTTCAGATGCACGACAGAACTGATAAACTGGCAGTCATATGCCTTCAAAGAGGGAGTGGATTACAATTTTGGCTGTCAGGAGTTTGAGAACAATAATACGAGAAGAACTTCAACTGAACGTCATAGACTTGAGACTGACACCAGTCAGTCCATTTATCATTCTATAAAGCAGGAGAAGCCACATGTCTATGATGACACCAACTAAATAAGCAGACTCCTGGATGTCACTACCGCCAGATTCCGGCTGGGTTACCGGTATCTCTGGTAGGTTAAATCACCACCACCAGATGCAGGTCAAACTAGATATATATACTTTGTCAGATGGACAACTATCACACTTTGCGTCACTGTGTACTGAAATGTGATCAAATTAATGAATTAAGAGACAACTCAGTCAGAAATGTTCAAGAAATATTGAAGCCATACCACGGGCGGGATTTGAACCCGCGGTCAGAGACTATGGTTTGTTTGCAATCGTGTCATTACGATTTCGTGAGTCAAATATTGAAGCATTTTATCCATAGTGGTATATTACCAACCATTCTGGAAAAATTTCGCTAACTTCGTCCACTGTATATAACGCATAACCAAAAACTTTTTTTTTCCCTGTGTGAGACCTAATTCATGTCTGCATAACTCATTACGACTGTTATCTGATATATACATGTAAATAGTTCATTACTGTTACGTGCCCCTACTTCACTCCATTATATACAAAAATAAAAGGCCTGGTTAAAATAAGTTCTGTAATAATATATCGCGAACCACTTTATTACTAGCTAGATAAAGCAGGTTCGACTATATATTATTATCGGGTACGGTATGAATCATCAACAGTACTCTCATTGTATTATATTGTATTATATTATATCTTTCACTTGATTATTATAATTATATTATATTATTTTTAGGTTAGGTATTACGAATGTGTAACCACTACTGTAGTGACCAATTGGTGGTTCTAGAATTGACGCCACGCGTCGCCTTCTGGCCGAGCTGAAGTCATACTATGAAGTAGTTGAGTGAGAGAGTCAGCTCCTAGCTCTGACTCGGTACGGGTCTTCAACCCAAAGCTCCTAGCTTAAACTAAAACTTTATACCAAGTCTATTGTCTTGCCTTTGCCATTAGTTACCTGAAGTCTGGTAATTCATGTCACTTATGAAAGATAACTATTTCGTTACCTTAGACCTTTCTAAAAGAGTTAAATGGTGAGATTAGTAGAATATTAATTGAAATTATTGTATCATACTCTGTATTATGAGAATTTGAACGTAAGATTGGGTTCCTTGCTGTATAGTATTTCATTTATAATTGCTTGTGGTTATTTTAATTCACTAACCAAATACCAATGAAGCTAAACGATTGGTAATAAAATAAAACTAACAAAAAATTGAGTTATTTGTGCCCCTATTGTTACGGTGAAGATTAAGTCGTAACAATTACCACTAACTTGTTAGCTATCATAAACTTTGTGGCTGTCCCTGGACCCATTATTTGCCTCTAATTTTTTGACTACCGCCCACAGGATGGGTATGGGGTGCATAATAAAGATATTAAACTAGTATATCATCAATCCCAAATTGCAGTAAACTTTCTTTTACAAGAATTCTTTAGTAAACTGCGTGCAGCCAGCAGCAACAACCTGGCTGAACAGTCCTTGAGCCACCAAGTGGCCTATCCAAGACCAGGCTACAGGAGCATCTTTCAGGTAAGACAATTTTTGCTGGATTGTATATATTTATTTAATGTAAACCGTTTGTTATTCCTGAAGTTTTTTCACTGTAGTTATATCTTGCGTATATTCATCCTTGGTAAAACCCCCGAATCCCACGCAACCAAAACCTGTCTTAATATTACTTTTTTTTTTTAGCCAGTATTAGCTAACTTGATCCTGGGCTGGACTACAGATATGATCTTTGGGAGTAGATAATACATGTAATAAGCCCACTATTTTTTCTAAAATTCAGAGCTATGTTAAATGGGTCATACAGAACAAACTCACTAGCTGATTAAGAATTTACAGACAGACGAGTACGAACAATATCAGCAATAAGATTTATAACCTCGCTAGCCCTCACTCTAACTTCGTGATAATACTTTATTTTCATAAAAATATTCTGCAACAAGAAAAATACGGTCCAGTTAATTATTTATTGAAATTTCGTATGCACAGGTAAACTTTATTAAACGGTATATTTCCGAATATAGCACTTCTGACTTTTTTGGGGTTATCCTAGGTAATTTTACAATGTTACTATGTATGATAATTGTATTTGTGTACCTGTACCTAAATAAACTTACAGCGTTGACTCCATACAGCCTATGATTTTCTTTACTTACCTTATGCCCTCCGATTCATTTACTGAAATCTTATTGGCCAAATCTCTCTAAAAAAAATCATTATATATTTGATGCTATTCTGATTCATTTAGCCTGAATGGTTGAAATCTACACTTTAGGTTTCACCCACACTTACGTATGCTAAGCCTATAATGTTTGTCAAACTAGTCATCGCTGACCTTGCCCTTGAAGTACGGTACTCTCCAAAACAGTGACAAGGAGTTTTGTGAACCAGTATACCAGTTACCTTTAATGCCCTTGTACTACAAACACTACCTGAAGTCCCAGTACCTTGAGATGCCATAAATATACAAGTTATCAATTCCTTTATATCTGACACTGCTCTTTCCAATGACACTTGTGCAATAGTTTCATAACCACAATCCTTTTAAATTACAATTTTAAACTTTTGTTCACCTTTGAGAAGTGTCCTCTTTCACCTACCTCCTGCAGATTTATGCTAACTGGACTCTCGTTTGTAATCCCGAATGAAAATGGCCAGAGCATGTTAATGAAAAAAAAAAAATCTTCGACTAGGCTATTAGTATAAAATGGGAAAAAAGTTTCACCCCCCCCCCAAAATGCACTTGTCAAAAAATTCATTTTTTATAGATTAATTGGCTATTACTGGTGTAAAAATTACTAAATAGTAGACTGAAAAGTGCTGTCGGCCCAATTTTCTGATTTCATTGCTTTTTCTTCTGGACAGTTCACCGAAACCCACATCGTAACTGGTAAAATTGTTGATTTACTGTGATTCTGCTTGACAGGACGGTCAGTTTCTTTTAAGAATGATCATTAGAGTGGACTAGAAAAACTTTCTTCAAAATAATAGACTAATGGAATAAATTAGAAGTGGCATGTACTACAACCATTGAAAACTTTTTTTTTTTTAACTCTGTGCATCTCCCGCCAAGGTAGTGACCAGAGAGAGAGAGAGAGAGAGAGAGACAGAGAGAGACAGAGAGACATCTTTCAGCACTGCCTAGTACAGTGCAAATGGCCCCTCTCTATGGAAAGAGGCGAATGTAGTCCCTGTTCACAAAAAGAAGAGCAGAGCAGAAATCAGCAACTACAGACCAGTGTCACTCCTGTCAATCACTGGTAAGATCCTTGAGACAATAATCTCAAGACAAATGACAGAGTTTTTTGACTACCACTCACTACTTTGTGATCGTCAATATGGCTTCAGGAAAGGTTACTCTGCTGCTGATCTGTTGTTAAACCTCTCCACTAAGTGGCACCAGTCACTGGATGAATCCAAAGTCAGCTGTGTGGTAGCACTGGACATTGCTGGCGCTTTCGACGGGTGTGGCACCAGGGCCTCTTAGCAAAACTTCAAGCACTGGGAATTGCAGGCTCTACGCTGTCTCCTCAGTGACTACCTTCATGGTAGATCTAAGTGTAGTTCTCAATGGAATGGAATCAGCAAGACATCCTATTGGGGCAAGTGTTCCACAAGGAAGCGTGCTGGGTCCATTATTATGGAATGTCTACTTCACGACCTTCTTCATCTCATCCCAGAATCACATGCATATGCAGTCGACTGTACATGACATTCACTTATCCAAGAGAAGAAATGCCAGCTGCTCTAAGCTACATCAATCACCAGCTGAGAGCTATATTAGCTTGGGGAAATAGATGGAAAGTAACATTTGCACCTGAGAAAACGCAAATGATGATCGTCTCTAGGCACCATGATGGTAATGCTGGTGCAGTAGTAAGGATGAATGGGAGGATGTTGGCACCTGGAGAAGTTGATATCCTTGGGGTGAAATTTGACTCCAAACTAACCATGAAGAACCATGTTGTAAATCTTGCAAACAAGGCAGCCAGGAAGCTTACAGCACTTCGCCATATCTCCCATCTGCTTGACAGTATGGGTTGCAAGATCCTGTACGAGGCACAAGTACGCTCGCACCTTGAGTATGCTCCACTTTTTGGTTTGCCTGCCCCCCCCCCCACTCATCTGCGACTGCTTGACAGAGTAGAGAACAGAGCAAGACGTCTCATCTCTCGCCTGGACCCATCCTGGATAGATCTGTCATTTCAGCAGAGCCTTCAACATAGGAGGGATGTGGTGGCCTTACTGTTATGTACAAGGCCAATATTGTCAAAATACCACACTTGGATCCACTTCGAGGACAGCGTGAAACAAGCTTTTTATGCCACAAGACGGGCAGAAAGCAGCAACTTCACTCTGGCTGTACCCTTCTCCAGAACATCACTCCATCTGAGATCCTACATACCCAGGATGACTCGAGTATGGAACACATTCGTACAGCAAATGTCAACGAGATAAAGTCAGTTGATCAAATGAAAATGCTGGCCCACAGATGGCTCCAACTTCATCCTGTTTCCTACTTGTATGTCTCATAACAATAAAAATGCTTTCAAATGAGCTGATGTAGGTAACAGCTCTTAGCTTGCCAATAAAGTTAGGAATCCTTAACCTGTAAATAGCTGTCAATAAAGCTAGGGATCCTTATTAACCTTGTCAAACCCTGTGTATAAAAAAAAAAAGACAGAGACAGAGACAGTGAGAGAGAGACACAGAGACACACAGAGACAGAGAGAGAGGAGACAGAGGGACAGAGACAGAGAGAGATCACCACCACCCACTCCATTACCGTCTTGCTAGTGGCCCACTGATACCACAGCTCAGATGCCCCTCTAAATTGCAACATCCTTTCCCTTCCTTCAGAGTGGAGGCACTGTAATTCCCAAACTCCGGACTAGAGTCTGTCTAATCAGTTTCCCCTGAATCCCATCATGTTACCAAGCTCACTCCAACTTTATCCACGCACATTCAAACATCCCAACAATAAAATTTTGCTTTTAATTTTGGAAATCAATACTTGAGAATGGGTTACTAGCTCCCTTTGCAGGCCCCTACCCTACCTCAGGAAAACTGCCAAAAATCTGACATTCCGGCATACGAGGCCTGTTGCAGGCTACTTCCATTCTGAAACCCACCAAAAACATCCCTATTTCACAAGTATGTCTTTTCTCAACTAAAAAAAAAACAGTCAATAAAACACTAAAAAAAAAAAAAAAACTGGGAAAAATGCCTCGAGTCGCTACTTTAACCCAAACACAAGGTCAGAGGTTAGCTGATCCCCATTATGCACTGCGTGGAGGCAGAATTTTTTTTTATACTGCATGAGAACTCTACAGCTGCCAGAGATCCCCAGCTTTTCAATGCCCTCCCTTCGTGCATAAGGGAAATTGCCAACAAACCTTTGGCATGTCTTCAAGAAAGAACATGAATTTTTTTTTAAATCAGTTCCTGATCAGCTGGGCTGTGGTTTGAACATTAGGCTATGTGCAGCCAGCAGCAACAGCCAGGAGGTCTGGTCTGTGACCAGGCCAGAGGCAGTGAACCCAGCAGCATCCTTCAAGTATCCTTCAGGTACTGTGCCCACCCACTGCTAACCCATTCTTTCATGCCTATCTGGAGTATACCTGGAGAGAGTTCCGGGGGTCAACACCCCCGCGGCCGGTCTGTGACCATGGTGGACCAGGGCCTGATCAACCAGGCTCTTACTGCTAGCCACATGCAGTCCAACATACGACCCACAGTCCGGCTGGTCAGGTACTGACTTTAGGTGCCTGTCCAATGCATGCTTGAAGACAGCCAGGGGTCTATTGGTAATCTCCCTTATGTATGCTGGGAGGCAGTTGAACAGTCTTGGGTCCCCTCACACTTATTGTGTTGTCTCTTATCGTGCTAGTGGCACCCTGCTTTTCATTGGGGGAACACTGCAGTGTCTGCCGAGTCTTTTGCTTTCGTAGGGACTGATTTTCGTGTGCATGTTTGGTACTAATCCCTCTAGGATTTTCCAAGTTTATATAATCATGTATCTCTCCCTCCTGCGTTCTAGGGAGAACAGGTTCAGGAACTTCAAGTGTTCCCAGTAATTGAGGTGCTTTATCGCAGTGTGTGGTGCCATGAAGGTTCTCTACATTTTCTAGGTCAGCAATTTCACCTGTCTTGAACAGTGATGTTAGTATGCAGCAATATTCCAGCCTAGATAGAACAAGCGACCTGAAGAGTGTCATCACGGGCTGGCATCCCTGGTTTTGAAGATTCTCATTATCCATCATTCATTTTCCTAGAAGATGCGACTGATACAATGTAATGGTCCTTGAACGTGAGATCCTCAGAAATGATCACTCCCAGGTCTTTGACATTAGTTTTTCGCTCTACTTTGTGGTTTGAATTTGTTTTATACTCCAATGAAGTTTCAATTTCCTCACATTTTCCATGGAGTAATTGAAATTTCACATCACTAAACTTCATATTGTTTTCTGCGGCCCATTTAAAGATTTGGTTGATGTCCACGTGGAGTCTTGCGGTGTCTTCAATGGAGGACACTGTCATGCAAACTCGAGTGTCATCTGCAAAGGAAGACACGGCACTGTGGCTTATATCTTTGTCTATGTCCGATATGAGGATGAGGGACAAGATTGGAGCGAGTACTGTGCCTGTGGAACAGAGCTTTTCACCATAGCCGCCTCAGACTTTACTCTGTTGACTACTACTCTTTGTATTCTATTTGTCAGGAAATTATAGATCCATCTACCAACTTTTCCGGGTTATTCCTTTTTCATGCATTTTGTGCACTATTACACCATGGTCACACTTGTCAAAGGCTTTTGCAAGTCTGTGTATATTACATCTGCATGTCTCTAGAGCATCCGGGCCCAAAAAATTTACCACACAAAACATATTTGAGTGCACTATGTTTTTAGATGTATACAAACATAAGTGCCACTAGCCTCAGAAAAGTGTACTGTATATGTGGGAGACAGTGAAAGGGTTAAGTAGGTTCAAGCCTTTAATACAGTACGGGAATGGGGGTGCGTATTGAATCATTAATTATTCTGACATATTTGTTTAGTTTTTTATTTTACTTTTTTGTTTTTAAATACTCATACAAATATACTATTGGTGAAGAAAGGGCACATTAATAAGTAATACAGCCAGTAATGTTGGTTATGGTACTAGTAACATTCTGGGAAGAAACCCCACGGTTTTGGAAGTTTCTTAAATTTGTGCTGGATGTGTTTGTTAAATTTAAGTTTGCAGTAAAAGTAAATTTCCAAAAACTTTTTTCCCCTTTTATTTTCTGTAAATGTTGGTTTTTTATCTTTTTTTTTTAAGGCATATAATTTTTAGCTTTATTCCATAACACTACAGTGGAACCTCAAAAATCGAACATAATCCTTTCCCAGGAGCTAGTTCTCAATTCAAAAAGTCTGAAATTCGAAGCAATATTTCCCATAAGAAATAATGGGGAAAAACAATTAATCCGTTCCAGAAACCCAAAAATATTCACACACAAAATACATTTTAAGAGATTAATTACAGTTTTACATACAACAAATACTATAGTTTTTAATTATGTATAGTAATACATATAAAATAACATTTTTTACTTACCTTTTTTGAAGATTGGTGATGGGATCTGGAAGATAGGGAGGAGGAGAGGGAGTTGGGGTTAGTGTCTGGAAGGAGAATCCCCTCCATGAGGACTTCAGGTATCAAAGCCCTCTCTGGGGTTACTTCCCTTCTCTGTCTTTTAATGCCACTAGGACCAGCTTTAGAGTCACTGGACCCCTGTCTCACAAAATAACTGTCCACATCCTGGCAAGCTCAACAAGTCTCACACCACTCTCATACTTCTGTATTATTTCCTTCTTCACATCTATGGTGTTTCTCACTTTCTTTACCACAGGGGTACCACTAGCAAGTTTCTTAGGGCCCATGGCAGCTTATTTCACAGTCCCACAAGCACTAAACACAACGAAATAATCGTAAAATGTGTGAATGAGAGGGGCAGGTTAGTGTTCACTCAAGCATAAACAAAGCTAGACTGCTCACGGCGCCTGCGCGGGGACGCGGACAGAGCGGACCGGCAGACAGGTCCCGTACCCGGCAGTCCGAAATTAGGGGCGCGTTCGATAGTAGGGACACAGTTTGTCCGAAAAAATGGTCTTATTATCAAAACGTTCGATATGTGATACGTTCGATTTTTGAGGTTCCACTGTATACCATAGCACGCTTTATCAAGAGTTAATGTCAATTTGTCACCATCTAACCCATCACCTTTTCCAGTTCAACACACTGTTGTTGAGTTCACCAGATCTGGATTGGAGATGGATAAGGTACAGCAGTAGCACTGTGAATAAAACTGGTTTAAGTGTTTTGATATATTTGGTAGATCACTGATGTAAAGGAAAAATGAAAGCAGTCCAAGTGGCCTTGCAGCACCCCTATGACAATGGGTTGAGTAGTAGCAGTCTGCATTGAACCAACAGATAATAGAACCTACTAGAAATGAAAATACACTAGATTTGAGCCTAACAAACAAGAAACTAGCCAAAAAATCTCAAATGCAATTAACTTTGATCAAATGAATGGATAACTTAGGAAATAGTAAAAAGGGAGGAATGTTCATTAATTTTAACAATCCAAGAATCAACTGGGATGAAAAACTGTCAAACATTCCCTGGGAAATCATCCTGGACACAACCTAAAGCAATGTATGGAAAAACCAACTGCAGAATCATAAAGAACAGACTTGTGTAACACTGAACCATACGACTGTCTTAGGATGAAACAGGAGAACAAACAAGTTGTCACAGAAAAGGGGATACTGAACCCCTCTAAAATGGCAAATATTACAAAGGAAGAAAATTACAATTAAAACTTGCTGATTTGGAGCTTAAACTAAGTCACTTGTACCAGATAAAAAAAAAAAAAAGTCATTCAAAAATTTGGATTTTTTTTTTAAATATGCAAAAATCTAAGTAAAAACACCTTCTAGTATTGGCCCTCTACTCAAAGAAGGTTCATACGGCAATGATGAAAAAGAAACTTAACGAAATAATGAAGGAACAATAGGGAAGAAATGCTCAACAATCCAATCAACATTACAGAGACTTTAAGACCTAGAATTTCCTCATTAACTCTGCCTACCCTACAAATTATAATTATTAAACTTAAACCTTAATACTTCGAAAAAAGAGAAACAATATGCAGATGTATGCAGCACCTGGTCTTGATTCATGGAATTCTTTGCATATGAAGAAATACGAGTTCCATTATGAAGAAATGCAAAGGGCCATTAAGACGAAATTCTAAAAAGTAAACAATGCCCCTTTTCACAGGGAACACAGCAGTGATGGCAAAAAATTACAGATCAGTAGCAGTAACATCACACAAGTTGTTGAAAGGGTGCTGCAATACCAACTTTGACATAAATTTAAAGCAGAAAATCATGCTTATCAAAATATTAGACATTACCAGTAAGACAGTCACCAAGTGGTAATGAAACAAAGTAGTCACAGCAAAATAAATTTTCGTACCCAAAGACTTGTTGTAGCCAATGTTTCTCACCCTCACAGAAGACAAAAACCACGAGCCACAGCTTTGTAAGAAAATTGACTCAGTAGAAGAGAAAAATGCGGATAGCAGCAGTTTTCAAATGGGCAAATGAAAATTGTACAGTGAATCCTCGAGTAACAGCGGCTTTGGCTAATGCCAAAATCGGCTAACGGCTCGCTTTGGCATAAAAGTGTTGGCTCAGCTAACGCCAAATAACTCGGATAAGGCTTTCGTCCTGAACATGTTCATGTGGCCTGAGCGAGCACCCGGCTACTCATTCCATGTACCAGCCAGTATGCCACCGTTTACAAAGCCAGTGAGGACGTCCAGGCGTAACCTGCAATATATTTTGTATTATTCCAGTGTTTTTAGTGCTTGTAACTGCTAAATAAGCCAGCATGAGCCCAAGAAAGCTTCTAGTGCCAATCCTGTGGTAAAAAGGGTGAGGTGTACTATCGAATTAAAGAAAGAGATAATCTCAAAGTATGAGAGTGGAGTGCGTATCTCGGAGTTGGAAAGACTATATAACAAACCCCATTCAACCATCACTATTATCTTGGCCAACAAAACAGCAATCAAGGAAGCTGTTGTTGCGAAAGGTGCAAGTATGTTTTCAAAACATAGATCGCAAATACTCGAAGATGTGGAGAGACTGTTGTTGGTGTGGATAAACGAGAAACAATTATTAGGAGATAGTGTTTCTCAGTCAATAATATGTGAAAAGGCAAGGCAGTTGCATGCGAATCTCATTAAGAAAATGCCTCCAAATAGTGCTGCTGTTGATAAATTTAAGGCCAGCAAAAGCTGGTTTGAGAGATTTAATAATTGCAGTGGCATACACAGTGTGATAAGGCATGGTGAGGCTGCCAGTTCTGACAAAAAAGCAGGTGAAAAATATGTGCAGGACTTTAACCCTTTAACTGTCACAGCCGTATATATACGTCTTTACGCTAGGTACCATGTTTGGCGTATATATACTCAAATTCTAGCGGCTTCAAATCAAGAGGAGAAAGCTGGTAGGCCCACATGTGAGAGAATGAGTGTGTGGTCAGTCAGTGTTCAGTGGTCAGTCGTCACGTGAGGTCACAGACCCTGAGCTGCTTTGGGGATTAGCGTGGACGGTTACAAAGCATGGCTTGCTTCTGCAGTGTTTTAAAAATTGAGGTTGGAGAGTTGAAGGAGGAGGTCTTGTTTCTCCAGGAGGAGATTAGGAGGCTAAAGGTCCACCTCAGTGGGTCTGGGAGAGAGTGTGAGGTGGTGGGTTGTGGGGGAATGGGTAGTGAGGTGAGTCGTCTCTCGCTGTGGGAGGTGTAGGTGGGGAGGTGCAACGGCTCCGCGTGAGGTGCAGTCCACCCCTGCTCAAGTGGCGAGTAGTAAAACCAGTAATGGGAGGAGATCAGAATAAGGAAAATTTTTAAGAGTGAAGATCTAAAGGTAGGAATCGCTTCTTTTTTTTCAGGATGAATGTACTTCAGGGGCCCGTGAAGGTAAGGATATATCCCCCCTGCTAACAGAGGTAGGCGCATTTTTGTGGTTGGTGACTCTGGGAAGATATTTTGACGAAATTTTGTTGGGATAAGAAGAAGGAGATGGTGTTTTTTCCCTGGAGCTGGTTTTTGGGGACTAGTTAACGGTGGATAAATATTTTCAGGAAAGGGGAACAAGCCTTATTTGTCCAGTGCTGGTGAAATTTGATTTTGGGGAAGGGTAGGAGATAAGGGCTGCTGGGTAAGTACAGGTCAGCTATAGATTTCTTAAGTTAAGGGGGGGATCCAATCATATGTGCATCTTGCCAAAAGGGGGAGTAGGAAATGAATGGTTGTTGGGGAAATGGTGAAATTTGGGCTGACGTTTACTGCAAGGGAACTTGCAATCCATTCATTGAAAAACGGGAAAACAACTTTTATGGCAAAATGATTTGATGCAAGGGGGGGGTCATCTCTCTGGGGTGGGGTGGTAGCATTTGCAAATCAATTTGAAAAGGGCATTGTGAAATGCCTATGATTTTAAAATGATAGAAGTAGAGGTATGGGTGGTGTGGGAAAAAAGCAGGTTTCAACACTAGGGTTGGAAAACATAAATATAAAAAGGATTCGAGAAGTTTAAAAAAGACTAGATCAGGTCAGGTCAGCAAAAAAAGGGGGACAGCAGAGGACAGCAAGGGACTGCTCCCCTTTAAAGGGTTTTCTATCTAAAGGATTTAAAATGGAAAATGAGCAAGTTAAATTTCAAGTGCGGAAAATGTATTATTGCTTAAAGAGACCCGGCTCAAATTTAAAAATAGAGAGATGCCCTTTTGAATGTAATACAAGGCTATAATTATTCCACCGACAGGGTAACGGGGGGTGGGGGGGAAATAGAAGTTGTCAGAGACCCAAATTTAAAATTGTTGTTTAGCAAGATATAAAAATAGAAGCGTCGCCACTGATCTGTTTGGTTTTTCAGTTCCGAGGGCCGAGAAAAAATAATTTTGGGTGTATTTTACAGGGCCCCAAAATCTTGAAAGGGAGTGCAGAAAATTTTTGGGGAAATTCGTTTGGGCATCACATTCGAAAAATGTTGTGGTAAGGGAATTTCAACTATAGACATTTTACTGGGGCAATTTGACAGGATTTTGAGTAGGTGACTTTTTGTACGATCCCGGATTGTTTTTTTAAAAACGTTTTGTGACAAGCCAACGGAGGAAATAAACCTCCCCTTACGGTCTTGCAGTAGGGAAACACTAATTAATAACTTGAGTTTGAGGCTTGGGGAAGTGATCACAAATCACTCGTTTTTATTCATGGAATTCCTAATAATGGCAAAACAAAGTTCCTCCCGGGCTTTGTTGGCTGATTTCATAGGACTGAAAATTACTTTGGTGGGCTGAACTGGATGACCTGACTAAAGGGCAAGGAGGGGTGTGGTTGCCCATTTGTGCTTTCCCCGGGATTTTAGTGCTCAGTCAAATTTTGTTCCCCAATAGGGAAATAGATCAAACAAAAAAGATCCTAAATGGTAACAAAAGATTTAAAAATCGATTGGTAAAGAGAGCATATATAGGCAAATCAAAAAAAGGGGGGGGGCAATTTTTTAGAAAAATCGTATTTTCAGTTAAAGAGAGAAATAAAAAAGGGAATTAGAAAAGCAAAAAAGATTATGAGGTTAAAGTTGCAAGAGAATCGAAGACTAACCCAAAAGGATTCTTTCAGGTATACAGAAGTAAAGATCAGGGACAAGATAGGCCCACTCAAAAGTTCCCCGGGTCAGCTCACTGACAGTGATAAGGAAATGTGTAAAATTTTTAACACATACTTCCTCTCAGTTTTTCACGGAGGATACCACGATATTCCAGTAATGATAAATTATGTAGAAAAGGACGATAATAAACTGTGCACGATTAGGGTCACAAGTGAATGGTCTTAGGCAAATAGATAAATTAAAAAACCCAACAAATCCCAGGCCCTGATGAACTGTATGCAAGGGTTCTAAAGGAATGTAAAGAGGAGCTTAGCACACCTTTGGCTAATCTTTTCAACATATCACTACAATGGCCCTGGTGACAGAATAAGTGGAAAATGGCCAAATGTGATACCTATTTTCAAAGCAGGTGACAAGGTCCTTAGCTTTGAACATAGACCAAAAAGCCTAACCTCCATAGTGGGAAAATTTATGGAATCAATAATTGCGGGCCCGTTCGTAGCCACCTTGAAAAGCATAAATTAATCAACGAATCTCAGCATGGTTTTACAAGGGGCGTTCCTGCCTTACGAATTTATTAACTTTTTCAGTATGGTATTTGAGGAGGTAGATCATGGTAATAAATTGATATTGTGTATATGACTTAAAGTAAGGCTTTTGACAGGGTCCCACATCAGAGACTATTGAGGAAAATTAAGGCACATGGAATAGGAGGAGAAATTTTTTCCTGGATCGAGGCATGGTTGACAAATAGGCGCAGAGAGTTTGCATAATGGGAAAAATTCAGAGGGGGGAAGCGTCACGAGCAGTGTTCCACAGGGGTCATTGTTGGGCCCCCGCTGTTCACAATCTACATAAACGACATAGATGAGGGCATAAAGAGCGACATCGGCAAGTTTGCCGATGACACCAAATAGGCCGTCGAATTCATTCTGACGGGACATTCGAGCACTCCAGGAAGACTTGAATAGACTGATGCAGTGGTCGGAAGAACTGGCAGATGCATTTTAATATAGACAAATGCAAAGTTCTAAATGTTGGACAGGACAATAACCATGCCAATATAAACTAAAAAATGTAATCTTAATATTATGGATTGCGAAAAAGATTTAGGGTTCTGGTTAGCAGTAATCTGAAACCAAGACAACAGTGGATAAATGTTCGCAATAAAGCTAATAGAATCCTTGGCTTCTAAACAAGAAGCATAAAATAATAGGAGTCCTCAGGTTGTTCTTCAACTCTATACATCCTTGGTTAGGCCTCATTTAGATTATGCTGCACAGTTTTGGTCACCGTATTACAGAATGGATATAAATTCTCTGGAAAATGTACAAAGGAGGATGACAAAGTTTATCCCATGTATCAGAAACCTTCCCCAAGAGGATAGACTAAGGGCCCTGAATCTGCACTCTCTAGAAAAAACGTAGAATTAGGGGGGGATATTGAGTGAGGTGTATAAATGGAAGACAGGGAAAAAATAAAGGGGATGTAAATAGTGTGCTGAAAATATCTAGCCTAGACAGGACTCGCCCGCAATGGTTTTAAGTTGGAAAAATTCAGATTCAGGAAGGATATAGGAAAGTACTGCTTTGGTAATAGGTTGTGGATGAGTGGAAAAACTCCCGGGGTACAGTGATAGAGGCCAGAACGTTGTGTAGCTTTAAAAAAAGGTTGGATAAATGCATGAGTGGATGTGGGTGGGTGTGAGTTTGGACCTGATAGCTTGTGCTACCAGGTTCGGTTGCCGTGTTTCCTTTCCCTTAAGTCAATGTGACCTGACCTGACTAGGTTGGTGCATTGGCTTAAGCAGGTAGGAGACTTTGACCTGCCTCGCATGGGCCAGTAGGGCCTTCTGCAGTGGGTTTCCTTCGTTCTTATGTTCCCTTTTGTTTTTTTTAATTAAAATGCCGCTTTGTGGTCTATTTTCATATATTATTTATGGTTGTATTCTCATTTTCTTGGTCTCATTTGATAGTAAATTTAAAATATTTTACAAATAGAGGTAATTTTTATTGATTTTACTATAAAAGAACCTGGAAATGGAGCTCAAAGTAGGGGAAATGTTTGATTTTTTTTCCGATGTTCAAAAGTAAACAAATGATGTCATTGTCCAATTAATGTCCAACTAGCCACCTAATATGCAGTCATGAAGGGGTCATGTTTTAACAGTTATTTTGTATTGCAATAGTCTGCTAATAGTAAATTTTCTATTTTTTTTTTGAAAAAAAAATTGTACACAAAGAGTTTTTCAATTTTGCTCTGAAGTGACCCTCAGACCACTGAATTGACCCTAAGAGGTTTCTGGGAATGGATCACTTCGGTACCCTCTATTGGCATAAAACCTTAATAGATAGGCTTCCGGGAGGGAGGGGAGGACTTGCAAGACTTTGAACTTGCTTGGAAATATTTGTGGCCAGAATGTGTACACAGAGAGGGATTTAAGGTTTGGAGCTAACCTCAGGGGGCCTTGCCAGTTGTGGATCTATTGTGCACTGGGGGAAGTCCATGGGGTGGAGGTTGGTGGCGAGGATAGGAGAGTTGGGAGGACACGATGAGGAGCTAACACTACAGAGATGCAAGAGCGTCAGGCTGGTGCCCAGCAGTAACGATCACAGTCAGGAATTTGCTTCAGAGGAGGAGGAAGAGAGATGGAGGAAGTTGCCTTTGTCAAGTTTAAGGAAATGTGTACAATGTGGTCAAAGGTGAAAGCATTTATGGAAGAATATTATCCTGACACGCTGTTGCTTGCAAGCTGTATGCTAATTGTACAATGACACTCCTTTGTCCCATTTTAGGGGAAAATTCTTAAAGGTGCGAGAACAGAGCTCTCTGGACAAATTTTTTGAGTGACAGTGGTCAGTGACTCAAGTGTTCAGTGGGCATTATAAAACATAGAAGGGAGGTAACCCCAGAAAAGGACTTTGTTACCTTTAGTCTTTATGGAACGGGATTACCCTTCCAAACTCTAGTACCTTCATCCTCTCCCCTCCTCCCATCTATCATCATCAACAAGTCCCAATAAGGTAAGTGTCATTTCAGTATTGTTTCACTTGTGACCCCCCCCTCGCCTCTCATTGTTTTCTGTGAAGCGGAAAATGTATTTTTCATGCTAAAAAAAATAATTTTGTTTATTACTTTTGGGTTGTCTGGAATGGATTAATTGGTTTTCCCATTCTTCTTACAGGAAAATTTAATTCAGCTAAGGCTAAAAGCGGCTAAGGCTAGCTTCTGGAACAGATTAAAGGCACTTTTCTCAAGGGTCACTGTAATGTAATTCTCAGTGTTAGCAAAATTTCAACTGCTTAGATTTGGAAAGAATGAAGAACACGTGTCAAGCATGGTACAAATATAAAGACAGGCAGGAAGAACCATCTCTGAATGTACAGAGTAAAAGACTCAAATAATTATGTAAGATGAAGTCATGTAGAAAAACTAAGTAAAATATCAGAGGCCAGGAAATTGAAGGAAATGCATGCCAATGATGATACTTTCCAAAATAGCCTAACATCACGTCCTCGTGCTCACAATCTTTCAAGCAGGGAGATAAAAATGAACACATGCCATTAACTGCCTACACAGAATAAATAAACATTCTATAGGAAATGATCTCTGAGCAATTGTATTTTCTCTCTGCAATGGAGAAAAAGATTACATAATATATATAAAAAGGAACATGGAAGATAACAGAGGGCTTGATCCCTAATCTGCACACTGTCATACGCACTGGAATAAAAGTATGGAATAACTTACAGGATAAATCGAAAAAAGCAAGAATAACCTTACGACCCCCAACGCCCCCCACTGTCAAACATTTGTGGTCCATAACTGTTCATCTATTTACAGCAGTAGGAAATGTCAAAAGGAAGAGTTTTCAGGTGGAAATTACCACTTTCGGCAAATTCCTGGGCAGCCATGTTGTGATGACTACATGAGCCTGCAGATGAATATCCACGACTGGCTGATCCAGATAGTCAAGGAGCCTAGGCCTTGCTGGCCAGGCTGCATCGGGTATAGGAAGAAGGAAACCCAGAAAAAACAGTAAGGGACATGACTTACAATGTTCACACTTAGGATACTTGCACTCTGGAACAATTACAATGGTTGGTAATTCTACAACATAAATTCAATTACAGTGGTCACTGAAAATTAGTGCAATGGCTGTGAGAGTATGGGTTTTCATATCACCACCTCTTTAGTTATCAAGTAAATAGAAAACGAATATTAACCCTTAACCCCTGATTGTCGCGGACGTTATATATACAGTCTTACTGGGGTTACCGTGTTTGAGTATATATACTCGTAAATTCTAGCGGCTTCAAATCAAAGCAGGTGGAAAGCGGGGTAGGCCAACATGTGGTGAATGGGTTGTTGTGGTCAGTCGTGCAACCATCATAAAAAAAATCCTGGAGCACGCAGTGCATAATGAGAAATAAAAACTACCATTTTTTTTTAATTAAAATGCGATTTGTGGTCTATTTCGTTATAGTATTTATGGTTGTATTATCGTTTCTTGGTCTCATTTGATTAGAATGGAAATTATATGATAGATATAGAGGTGATTGTGATGATTTTTACCATAAAAAGATCCTGGAAATGAGCTCAAAGTAGTGAAATGTTTGTATTTTTGTCAATGTTCAAAAGTAAACAAATGATGTCTTTGTCCAATAAATGTCAACTAGCCTTCTAATATGCTCAACGTCATGATTGGGTTGATGTTATTTATACAATTATTACAGTATTGCAGTAGTCTGCATAATAGTAGTCTTCCATTTTTTGTTTTCTGGAGTAACCTGGAGGAGGAGTTCCGGGGGTCATCGCCCCGCGGCACAGGTCTGTGACAGGGTCCTGCGTGGATCAGAGCCTGATCAACCAGGCTGTTGCTGTGGCTGCATGCATCAAACAACGTACGAGCACAGACCCGCCTGAATCAGAATGACTTTAGGTTGCTTGTCCAGTGTCAGCTTGAAGACTGCCAGGGGTCTGTTGGTAATCCCACTTATGTGTGCTGGGAGGCAGTTGAACCAGTTCGGGCCCCCCATACACTCAAAACTGTATGGTCCCTCCCCCCCCCCCCCCCCCACTTAACGTCCCCCCCCCCATAGTGACACCCCTGCTTTCTTTGGGGGGTTAGTGCATCGTTCTGCCAAGTCTTTTGCTTTTCGTCTGTGATGTGATTTTCGTGTGCAAGTGCGGTACTAGTCCCTCTAGGATTTTCAGGTGTATATAATCTTGTATCTCTCCCTCTGCGTTCCAGGGGTACAGTTTTGGACCCTCATGAGCTCAGTAATGAGTCTGTTTTATCTCCGTTATGCGGCCGTGAAAGTTCTTGTACATTTTTCTAGGTCGTACAATTTCACCTGCTTGAAAGGTGCTGTTAGTGTGACAGCAATATTCCAGCCTTGATAGAAACAAGTGACTGAAGGTGTCAATCATGGGCTTGGCCTCCCTAGTTTGAAGGTTCTCATTTTATCCATCCTGTCATTTTTCTCGCAGATGCGATTGATACATTGTTATGGGCCTTTGAAGGTGAGATCCTCCGACATGATCACTCCCAGGTCTTTGACGTTGGTGTCTGTTTTGCTTATTTTGTGGCAGAATTTGTTTTGTACTCTGATGAAGATTGTAATTTCATCCTGTATTACCATATCTGAGTAATGGAAATTTCTCATCGTTGAACGTTCATTTTGTTGTCTGCAGCCCTGAAGATTTGGTTGATGCCGCTGGAGCTTTGCAGTGTCTGCAGTGGAAGACACTATCATGCAGATTCGGGTGTCATCTGCAAGAAGAGACAGGCTGTGGCTGTTTCTTGTCTACGTAGGATTTGTGGATGAGGAACAAGATGAGTTGCGTGTACTTGCCTTGTGGAACAGAGCTTTTCACCGTAGCTGACCTCGGACTTTACTCTCGTTTCTGTGACGACTACTCTCTGTGTTATGTTAGTGAGGAAATTTATAGATCCATCGACCGACTTTTCCTGTTATTCTTTAGCACGCATTTGTGCGCTATTTTCGCCATGTCACACTTGTCGATGGCTTTTGCAAAGTCTGTATATAATTTAATCTGCATTCTTTTTGTCTTCTAGTGCGTTAGGACCTTGTCGTATTGATCCAATAGTTGAGAGGGACATGGAGGACTGTTGTCTAAACCCATGTTGCCCTGGGTTGTGTAAATGATGGGTTTTCTGCATGGGTGGTGATCTTGCCTTATTAGGACCCTTTCAAGATTTTTATGATATGGAATGTTAGTGCTATAGGTATGTAGTTCTTGCCTGTTTGCTTTACTGCCCCCTTTGTGGAGATGTGGGGCATATGTCTGTTGTTTTTAGTAAACTGTGGGAAGACCCCCGTGTCCATGCCTCCCTCTCCATTAGGATGGAAAGGTCGTGAATAGGGGCTTCTTGCAGTTACTTGATGAACACAGAAGTTCCATGAGTTGCCCTGGGGCAGAGTGTCATGGGCATGTCATTTTTATCGCCTTGTTTCGAAGTCATTTGCGTCAGGATAACATCGGATAGGCTTGTGCTTAATTCAAATTTGTGGTTTCATAAAAAAATTCATTTTGATCTTAGGAACTCTCAGTCTGGTTAGCGGTGCTAAAAACCGAGTCTTATTGGGACTTGAGTAGCTCACTCATTTACTTGCTGTCGTTGTGTTAGGACGACCATCTTGTTTATGTAGGGGCCCATTACTGGATGTGTTCTCGATTTGATTTTGGATTAGGAGAAGAAATACTTTGGGTTTCTTTCGATTTCATTTATGGCTTTTTAGTTTTCCCGCGATTCCTGCACTTCCTAAAGGGATTCTTTTAGCTTAAGTTCGATGCTTGCTATTTCTTGACAGTGGTTCCTCCCCTACGCACTTTCAGATATTATTGACCTCTTTTAGCCGCTCTGTTATTCTTTTCGTCGCCTGTAAAGGAGCGCCTGTCTCTTTCTATTTTACATCTACTCCTCCTTTTTCTTAGAGGAATAAGCCTTGTGCATACATCGAGTGCCACGGACGTGTTAATCTGTTCTAGGCATTAGTTGGGTCTGTGTTGCTTAGTATATCTTACAGCATTATATAGGTTAGGACTTGGTTTACTTGGTCCACTTTATGTTTTTGAATAATATTTCAATATTGTAAGCAAGAGAATATCAGAGGGGCCTGGAGACATGACTGATAAACAAAAGATCAATGTTATTTTTTAGAGCAGAATTGTATGCATTGTTCATTCTGGACATTATTTTGATAATTGTCATTTTTTTAAATTTTCGTGAATTTGGCCCAAATGCTAATTTCTGACACATTATTGGTAGTGAAATTGGTATATGAGGGAGTTTCTTGTACTCAATCGATAGAAAAAAATGGAGTTTCTAAAGAAAATAGCTATGATTTGTCGACTGGAACAACGGAATTTAGCCGAAAATAGGGCTCAAATTGGGCGAAATCGCCGATTTGTTAAATATCGGCGAGGTCGCTAATTCGCGGAAGAGCATAATTCTGTAGTTTTCCATCAAATTTCGTTTTTTTGGTTTCATTACGTATCGAGGAAAAGATTCTCTATCATTTCGTAAGAAAAATAATTTTTTTTTTAAATTTTGCGAACACCAGGAGACACCTCAGGATTCCGGAATGTTGCGACTGTCAAGGGGTCTTAAAACTGTCCAAGCAGCATCTACGTTCACATGCGTAGCGCTCCAAAAGCAGATCTTACGTTTTTTTTTTACTGATTTTCAATAACAAAAAAAGTAGATCAAGTTTTTTTTACAAGTTTTCAAATGTAAAAAAAAAAATTACTTTGTTTACTATACTTTCAGATGTTGAAAAAAAACTTTGATTAGTTTGGACAGTTTACCCCTTTGACTGTTGCAGGACCCTCTCTGAAACTTTGCCATTTCTATGTCGCTAATTTTTTGAAAAAAAATACTTCTTTTTCTTTATGAAATGATAGAGAATCTTTTTCCCGATGGTAATGACACCAAGTTCGATTTTTGGTCGAATAACTCATGGAATTATGCTCCCGCTAAGTTAGCGGTCTCGGCGACATATGCGTATTGGCGATTTCGCCGACTTTGAGCCTATTTTCAGCCTATTCATTGTTCAGTTGACCAAAATCATAGCTATTGCTTTAGAACTCCATTTTATCTCTGAGTACAAGAAACCTCCCATTTACTAATTTGGACTACCCAAGAATGGTGGTCAGAAAGTGCATTTGGCCAATTTCACGCAACATCCATGGGCATTTTGGCAATTTCATGCAAATACAAGATGACAATTTCAAATAGGTCCAGAATAAAACAAGGTAGACATTTCGTGCACTAAGTAAAATATGCTCTGTTCATTAGCCACATTCTAGGCCCCTCTTATATTATTGCTTTCTATTTTGAGTTTTTATTCATAAAAAAAATACAAAAATTTACGTTATGCAGACTACTGATTTATTGTTAAAATGGTATAAATAGATCAGTGCACTAGTGAAAAGAATATGAGATCCCAGTTGAGTGTAATGGACGTGTGGTGTGATTTATTTACTCCTGACACATTGGTAAAATCGAACTTTTCCGTACTTTGAGCGCAGTTTCAAGGGTGGTGGTTTGCGTTTTTTTTATTTTCATCATCAAAGTAATGAAAATATCTATATTTCTGTATTATGTTTTCCATTTTTCACCTAAGACCATGAAAACGCGTTACAACGCATAAATTCTATACGAAAATACCACCTCAAAGTCGGCGTTTTATTCCATAAAAAACGATCAATTTTTTTTTTTCTCATTACGCAATGTGTGGATGCGGATTTTTTTATGTGGTGCCACACTGACCACACAGACCCATCCTAATGGGCCTACCAGCTTTCTCCCGCTTGTTTTGAATCCGCTAGAATTATTGAGTATATATACATCAGATATTGGCTCGTAAATATTTATTACGTCGGAAACAGTCAAAAAGGGTTAACCTCGTTGAGGGTTTTCGTCGTACTAGATACGTCTTACGCGTAGGGGTTTTTGACGTACTGTACGCCACAAAATTCTAGCGCCTCAAAATCTCGCGCTCGAAAAGGCTGGTTGGCTAGTGTGTGAGACTGGGTCTGCGTGGTCAGTGTGCGCGGTAGTAAAAAATCTCGGGACCAGTGGTGCATTGTGGGAATGCCCTCTTAGTAAAACAATGTTCATCATGCTCGCGGTAAGAAGTCCTATCCTCGGCGGACTTGGGACACTTTTTTTCCCCAGTGACAATTTCTAACAAGTGATGGAAGTGCCCCCAGTGCAAGATTCGCAGTTTCGTGGTTTTTAGTGGGTTTTGGACCGAAACTAATGACCATAATATCGGGTAATAGTGAGAAACCCAGACGACCCTCAGCCTTCAACTCGGTGCTGGGCCCTCGGGTTCACGTCAGTTGTTCCAGAAACCAAGAGGAAAACTTCTATTTTCCAAAACCAGACTAGATGAGAGCATGGGTGATTGATAGTGATAGTGAATATGAACTACAAGCTCTTCAAACTAGTCAAGTAGTGTAGTGAAGTGCATATACAGATCACCAGTGATGCGTCAGTATATACGACGATATTGGCTCTGGAAGTGTGCATATGTTTTACCAAGGGGAAGAGTGTATCTCGAGAGAGTACATCTAGTGGCGTACAACAGGAACAGACATGAAAATGACGAAAGATATGTTGCAATTGGGATGGAAATGTGCGTGGTGGTAGTGGTGCGGCGGTTGAGGCACCACGCTGCACCCACGCCGCTGCACTGACTGATCATAGAACAAAGGCACTTCCCCCTCCCCCACCACACCCGCCTCACAACCACAACCTCCACAACACAAACACCTGTCATTGTCCGTACCCCCGACTGTACTGCCCCGATTTTGGCCAGGAAGCTGTCATTTTGTTCAAATCCCACCCGTTTGTGGCAGCAAAGTGGAAACGGCCATCTTGTGCACTTGGGAAAAAATGCGCTGAACTGGAATGTTTCGAGTTATCTTTGACGAACCACTGATGAAAAGTAATTGTCTTGGAAGCAACACATTACTACGAGTACACCATGGCAAACACATTACTTTCATCAAAATCATGCACTCTACAACAATGGGAAGGAGGCAACTGTGGCCTGAGATGTATCTTTTCTTTGCCAACAATAAGCTTATGACCGTGTTATAAGCAACAAAGTGAATCATATGGATCAACAGACCCCCTGATTGCACACCAGGTTTCCCAGTGATATAATGCCAGTGAATCGATTGGCTAATGCTTAAGTATGCTTCACTTCCAGATAAACCAGGCCTGACAGAAACTGACTGGTTATATAAGCTTAGGAATGTGTTTGGTATCTGAAACAGAAATTCAGTACTCATTTTTATCCCTTCAAGGAAGCTTGTAATTGACGAGTCTTTGATTACTGTTCCCAGGAAGACTTTCTTTCAAGCAGTACATATCAAGCAAGAGGAAACGCTTTTGGTATAAAGTTGTTTGTGCTTTGTGATTGTTTCAGTGGTTGGTATTGGATATTATGTGTACACTGGAAGATAACATTGCAAAAATACCAGGAAGTTATTGGGCATCTCAGTGTTGTGGTTTCGAACAATGATTAGAAACTTACCTTGGTAAGGGGCATATTTAATTACAGATAACTGGTACACAAGCCTCACTCAGTGATTTTTTTGCGAGGAACATGACAGATGTGTGTGGGCACAGTGCGTGCAAATCGAAAAATTATGCAAGGTTTGATGCTGCACTCGCCAGAGGTGAGAGTGCAGGCGTTTGCTGCCAATGACATCATGGCATTCGGTGGCATGACAAACGAGATGTCCACACTGTTGTCATCAATTCACCCTAATGAACTGGCAGACAGTGGGCAGGCAGCATAGAGAGTAGAAATGAAACCCATTCTAAAACTGCAGCTGTGATTGATTACACCTTCAACATGCGTTCACGTAGTGGACAAATTTGACATGCAGATTTGGGTTTGCTGATTGTTGTTCGCAAGACGTTATAAGGTGGTACATCAACTTGTTTTTCCAATCTTCTGGACATTTCCATGCTCAATGCTTATAAGATGTATAGTGTGCACCAGAAATCAAACCACAGTACGGCGAATTCTGTTTGTCGTGTCATCAGCAATTAGGTAGTCAAGTACCAAGGAAATGACTGCCGTTCACCACACGTCGACACCCACTACACCCCGCCCCACACCCCCCGCACCAACCTTCCCCAAAACTCACCAACCTACCTGCTCGTCGAAGCATGGTTGATCACTTCATGGTAAATGCATGTATGCTTTGAAGAAAAAGGCTAGAAGATGTGTTACGTTATGTTCACATACAAAAAAAACGCCCCAACTAACGCCAGAGGACACTCGTTTTATTGTAGTGAGGAGTGCAAAACTCCATGTGGCATGACACCATGTTTCAAAGTGTTCCACAGGTGCAGATCTTCTAGAAACATGTCCTGTGGACTGTATATTGTGTATTATAAAAAAATATAGAAAAATAGTAATAAGACAACATTTCATATTGTTTGTTTGTGTAAATATTTTCTGTAAACAAATAATGACAACAGTGTTTACGCCCTTATTGTGTAGTATTTGAAAAGAATAACTTACAAATACTGATCATGTTGGCATAGAGGCCATAAAAGTTACTCAGAAAGGAAAATTGAAAAAAAAAATTGAAAATAAGTACATTAAAAAGTAAATAGGAAAAAAAATTTCCGGGTGACGGCAGTCGGCGATGATCCATATGTTGTTATAATTTTGGCTAAATTTCACACATCCCATATCTCGGTAAGTATTGACGTTCTAAAAATTTTTTTTGTTTAGCTATAATGTTTAGCAAAAAAAATCTTATTTTTTCATAAGAAAAATAATTTTTTTTTTTTTTTTGAAATTTGGCCGACCCTGAGAACAAGTTTCGGAGAGGGCCTGTCGACCCTCAAAGGGTTAAGGGTTCTAAACTGGGTGACAATCTAAAAAGTAAAAAACAACAACCACAAAAAAAAAAAAAAAAAAAAAAAAAAAAAAAAAAAGGCCAGAGAAATTATCAGGGATTGAAAGCCTTGCTATTGTGAATACGAGAGAAGCATATGAAGGGAGATACAGTGCCTGCAAGTTGTATCTGAGCATGCATGTTAAAGGTACAGTAAAAGTTGTACTTCTCCAGGGTCTTGGACGAAATTCCATAAAACCTATGTACAGTGGAGCCCCGACTTACGATGGCCTCAAACATCACGATAAACCGACTTCGATGCTTGTCAGCGTAAAATTTGACCCCGACTACTTTGAAAAACTCGGACTTACATCATTACTCCACCCCCACCCGAATGCAGCCGTTCTAGGTCCATCTGGCTTGAGCGCCTCAGCTGAGCTAGTGTGACATTGTTTACAAGCCAGGGCAGACGGTTGCACGCATACATTCGATAAATTTTGTATTATTCCAGTGTTTTTAGCACTTGTAGCTGCTAAATAAGCCACCATGGGCCCAAAGAAAGCATCTAGTGCCATCCCTGTGTAAAAAGAGTGAGAAATACTATTGGGACATACTGACTGCTGCACCACACAGTAAGCTGCTGCTGACCCAGGTCAGCTGCTGCTGCTGCACCACAGTCAGCTGCTGCTGCTGCACCACAGTCAGCTGCTGCTGCTGCACCACAGTCAGCAGCTGCTGCTGCACCACAGTCAGCTGCTGCTGCTGCACCACAGTCAGCTGCTGCCTGATGCACCACAGTCAGCTGCACCCCAGGTCGCTGCTGCTGCGGCCACCACAGTCAGCTGCTGCTGGCTGCTGCACCACTGTCAGCTGCTGCTGACTGCACCACAGTCTGCTGCGCTGCTGCTCGCACCACAGTCTGCTGCTGATGCTGCTGCTGCACCACAGTCTGCTGCTGCTGCTGCTGCACAGCTGTTTGCTGCTGCTGCTGCACAGTCAGCTTTGACTGCTGCACCACAGTCAGCTGTGTCAGTGCTGCCAACAAATAATGCTGACCACAGCAGTATCAAACACCCCCCTCACATATGGGTTACTTGGGTTAGTTAGTTTACGAGAGAGTGCAAGGAGAGGTCAGGCTGTTTGGCGCTTCGGTTCCAACATACGTACTTCCAGCCTACGTGAGTATATTTACCCAATCCAACGTGTTAGTAGAACCCCCACATGATAACTGCTGCTGCTGGTGCACCCACCGTCAGCTGCTGTGCTGCGACCTCACAGTCAGCTGCTGCACCACAGTCAGCTGCTCACCACAGGTCAGTGCTGCACCACAGTCAGCTGCTGCCACCACAGTCAGTGCTGCTGCTGGCACCACAGTCAGTGCCTTACTGCTGGCTGCACCACAGTCAGCTGCTGCTTGCTGCTTGCACCACTGTCAGATGCTGGGGGGGTGCTGCTGCAACCCACAGTCAGCTGCTGCTGCTGCTGCACCACAGTCAGCTGCTGCCTGCTGCTGCACCACATTCAGCATGCGCTGCTTGCTGCACCACAGTCAGCTGCTGCTCTGCTGCACCACAGTCAGATGCTGCTTGCTGCTGACACCACAGTCAGCTGCTGCTCCTGCTGCACCACAGTCAGTGCTGCTGCACCACAGTCAGCTGTGCTGCCTGCTGCACCACAGTCAGTGTGCTGATGCTGCACCCATAACAGTCAGCTGCTGCTGCTGCACCACAGTAGCTGCTGTGCTGCTGCACCACAGTTCAGCTGCTGCTGCTGCACCCCCGTCAGCTGTGCTGCTGTCTGCACCACTGTCAGATGCTTGCTGCTTGCTGCACCACAGTCAGCGCTTGCTGCTGCACCACAGTCAGCTGCTGCTGCTGCCTGCCCCACAGCCAGCGCTGCTGCTGCACCACAGTCAGCTTGATGCGGCCTGCCACCACAGTCAGCTGCTGCGGCCTGACACCACAGGTGGGTCAGCTGCTGCGGCTGCACACAGTCAGCTGCTGCGGACAGCACCACAGTCAGATTGCTGCGGCTGCACCACAGTCAGCTGCTGCAGGCTGCACACTGTCAGCTGCTGCGGCTGCACCACAGTCAGCTGCTGCGGCTGCACCAGTCAGCTGCTGCGGCTGCACCAAGTCATGATGCTGCTGACTGCACCCAGTCAGCTGCTGCGGACTGCACCACAGGCAGCTGCTGCGGCTGCCACCCGTCAGCTGCTGCGGCCCTTGCACCACAGTCAACTGCTGCTGCGGCTGCACCACACGTCACTGCGGCTGAACCACAGTCAAACTGCTGTTCGGCCTGCAACACAGTCAAACTGCGGATGCACCACAGTCAAACTGCTGCGGCACCCACAGTCAAATGCTGCTGCACCACAGTCAATGCTGCTGCACCTCTGTCAATTGCTGCTGCCAACCATCAGTCAAACTGCTGCTGCACCAAGTCAATGCTAGCCTGCACCACAGTCAAATGCTGCTGCTGCTGCTGCTCCACAGTCACACTGCTGCTCCACAGTCAGCTGCTGCTGCTGCTAACCACAGTCAACTGCTCCCACAGTCTACTGATGTTGCTGCACACAGTCAACTGCTGTTGCTGCACACAGGTCAACTGCTGGTGCTGCACCACAGTCAATGCCTGTTGCTGCACCACAGTCAAGCTGCTGCTGCACCACAGTTCAGCTGCTGCGTACACCCCAGTCAGCTGCGCTGCGGCTGCTGCACCACGGTATCAGCTGCTCTGCTGCACCACAGTCAGCTGCTGCTGCCACACACAGTTCAGATGCTGCTGCCAACACAGTCAGCTGCTGCTGCACCACAGTCAGCTGCTGCTGCACACAGTCAGCTGCTGCTGCACCACAGTAAGCTGCTGCTTGACACCACAGTCTGCTGGCTGCTGCACAACAGTCAGCTGCTGTTGCACCACAGTCAGCTGCTGCTGCTGTTGCACCCAACAGTCAGACTGCTGCTGCACCACAGGTCAGCTGCTGCTGCACCAACAGTCAGCTGCTGCTGCACCACAGTCGCTGCTGCTGCACCACAGTCAGCTGTGCTGCCACACAGTCAGCTGCTTCCCCACAGTCAGCTGCTTCCCACAGTCAGCTGCTTCACCACAGTCAGTGCTGCACCACAGTCAGCTGCTGCACCCCACCAACACCACGCCCTCCCACCGCCCCTCCGTCCCCCCCTCCCCCCGTGCTGCGCAGTCAGCTGCTGCTGCCACCCAGTCAGCTGCTGATGCACCACAGTCAAGCTGCTGCTTGCACCAGTCAGCCTGCTGCTGCACCACAGTCAGCTGCTGCTCTGCACCCAGTCAGCTGCTGCTGCTGCACCACAGTCAGCTGCTGCTGCTGCTCACCACAGTCAGCTGATGCTGTGAACCAAGTCAGCTGCTGCTCGCTGCCACCACAGTCAGCTGCATGCTGCCGCCACACAGTAGCTGCTGCTGCTGCACCACAGTCAGCTGCCTGCTGCTGCACACAGTCAGCTGCTGCTGCTGGCACCACAGTCTGCTGCTGCTGCACCACAGTCAGCTGCTGCTGCACATACCACACTAGTCTCAGCGGATGCTGCACCACAGTAAGCTGCTGCTGCACCACAGTTCAAGCTGCCTGCTGCACCACAGTTCAGCTGCTGATGCTGCCACCACGTCAGCTTCTGTGCTGCTGCACCAGTCAGCTGCTGCTGTGCTGACTCAGTCAGCTGCTGGCTGACTGATGCACCTCAGTCAGCTGCTGCATGCACCACACAGTCAGCTGCTGCTGCACCACAGTCAGCTGCTGCTGCACCACGTCAGCTGCTTGCTTGCACCACATGTCAGCTGCTGCTGCACACGTCAGCTGCTGCTGCACCAGTCAGCTGCTGCTGCACACAGTCAGCTGCTGCTGCTCCACAGTACAAGCTGCTGCTGCACACAGTCAGCTGCTGCACTACAGTCAGTGCTGCACCACAGTCAGCTGCTGCTGCTGCACCACAGTCTAGCTGTGCTGCTCGCACCAGACCAAGTCAGCGCTGCTGCTATGCCACCACAGTCAGCTGATGCTGCATGCCACCAAAGTCAGCTGCTGCTGCTGGCACCACAGTCCAGCTGCTGCTGTCTGCACCACAGTCACGCTGCTTGCTTGCCAGCACCAGTCAGCTGCTGCTGATGCACCACAGTCAGCTGCTGCCTGCTGCACCACTGTCAGCTGCTGCTGCTGCACCACTGTCAGCTGCTGCTGCTGCACCACAGTCAGATGCTGCTGCTGCACCACAGTCAGCTGCTGCTGCTGCACCACAGTCTGCTGCTGCTGCTGCACCACAGTAAGTGCTGCTGAACACAGTCTGATGCTGGAGTGCACCACAGTCTGCTGCTGCGGCTGCACCACTGTAAGCTGCTACTGCACCACGTCAGCTGATGCTGCTCCACAGTCAGCTGCTGCACCACAGTCTGCTGATGCTGCTGCTGCAACACCTGTCAAGCTGCTGCTGATGCTGCCACCACAGTTAGCGCTGCTGCCTGCTCCACAGTCTGTGCTGCTGCTGCACCACAGGTAAGCTCGCTGCTTGCTGCACCATAGTCAGATGTACTGACACAGTCAGATGCTGCTGCACCACAGTCAGATGCTGCCACCACAGTCCATGCTGCTGCTGCTGCTGCACCACAGTCAGCTGCTGCTTTGACTCAGTTAGCTGTGGCTGCTGCCACACACAGTCAGCTGCTGCTGCGGCACCCGTCTGTCTGTGCTCTGCACCACAGTCAGCTGCTGCTGCTGCACACAGTCAGCTGCTGCGCTGCACACTACAGTCAGCTGATGTTGCTGCACCAACAGTCAGCTGTCGATGATGCCCTCAGTCACGCTGCTGCTGCTGCTCCACTGTAGCTGCTGCTGCGTGCTACCCTCAGTCAGCTGATGACGGCATGCCAAAACAGTCAGCTGCTGGCTTGCTGCACTCACAGTCAGCTGCTGTGCTGCCACCACAGTCAGCTGCTCCTGCTGCTGCAACCCACAGTCAGCTGCTGCTGGCTGCACCACTGTCAGCTGTTGCTGCCACCACAGTCAGGCTGCCTGCTGCAACCCACAGTCAGCTGCTGCTGCACCCAGTCAGCTGCTGCTGCTGCACCACAGTCAGCTGTGATGCTGCACCACAGTCTGCTGCTGCTGATGCACACAGTCAGCTAGCTGCTTGCTGCACACCGTCAGCTGCATGCTGCTGCACCCAGTCAGCTGCTGCACCACAGTTCAGATGCTGCACCACAGTCAGACTTGCTGCACCACAGTAGCTGCTGACCACAGTCAGATGCTGCACCACAGTTAAGATGCTGCCACCACGTCAGCTGCTGCATCCACAGTCAGCTGTGCACCCACAGTCAGCTGTGTACCACGTCTGCTTGCTGCACCACAGTCAGCTGCTGCACACATTCAGCTGCTGACCACACAGTCTGCTTGACTGCTGCGGCACCACAGTCAGCTTGCTGCTGCTGCACCACAGTCAGCTGCTGCTGCTGCACCACAGTCAGTGCTTGCTGCTGCACCACAGTCAGATGCTGCTGCTGCTGTGCACCACAGTCAGCTGCTGCTGCACCACAGTCAGCTGCTGCTGGCTGAACTGCACCACGTCAGACTGCTGGCTGCTGCTTGACACCACAGTCAGCTGCTGCTGATGCACCACAGTCAGCTGCTGCTGCTTGCTGCACCAAGTTCAGCTGCTGCTCGCTTGCTGCCACCACAGTCAGCTGCTGCTGCACCACAGTCAGTGCTGCTGCTGCTGCACCACAGTCAGCTGCTGCTGGCATGCCACCACAGTCAGTGCTGCTGCTGCACCACAGTCAGCTGCTGCTGCTGCACACTAGTCAGATTGCTGCTGCTGCACCAGTAGCTGCTGCTGCTGCACCACAGTCAGCTGCTGTGCTGCACCACAGTCAGCTTCTGCTTGATGCACCACAGTCAAGTGCTGCTGCTGTGCACCAGTCAGATGCTGCTGCTGTTACTGCTGCACCACAGTCAGCTGCTGCTGCTGCACCACCGTCAGCTGCTGTGCTGCACCCAGTCAGGACTGACTGCTGCTGCTTGCACCACAGTCAGCTGCTGCTGCTGCAACCACAGTCAGCTGCTGCTGCACCACAGAGCTAGAATGAAAGACCATTGCCTGCCCACCACCCCCCCGTACCAGATTTTAGCCCCCCCCTGCCCCCCCAGTCAGCTCGCTGCCCTCCCTGCCTTGCCTTCACCAACAGTCAAGCTGCTGCTCCTGCCTGCACCACAGTAAGACTGCTGCACCAGTCAGCTGCTGCACCACAGTAGCTGTGCTGCTGCCACCACAGTCTGCTGGCTGCTGCTGCACCACAGTCAGCTGCTTGCTGCTGCACCACAGTCAGCTGCTGCTGCGCCGGCACACAGTCTGCTGCGGCTGCACCAGTCAGCTGTGCTGCACTACAGTCAGCTGATGCTGCTGCTGCTCAGTCAGCTGCTGCTGCCTTGCTGCTGCACCCAGTCAGCTGCTGCAGCTGTGCTGCACCAGTCATCTGCTGGCAGCTGGCGCACCACAGTCTGTGCTGCTGCACCAAGTCAGCTGCTGCTTGATGCTGCTACACAGTCAGCTGCTGCTGCTGATGCTGCTCCAAAACAGTCATCTGCTGCTGCTGCATGCTCCACAGTCATCTGCTGCTGCTGCACACAAAGTTCATCTGCTGCTGCTGCACCACAGTCAGCTGCTGTTGCATGCTGCAAACTGGCAAAAAATTGTACACAAAGAGTTTTTCAATTTTGCTCTGAAGTGACCCTCAGACCACTGAATTGACCCTAAGAGGTTTCTGGGAATGGATCACTTCGGTACCCTCTATTGGCATAAAACCTTAATAGATAGGCTTCCGGGAGGGAGGGGAGGACTTGCAAGACTTTGAACTTGCTTGGAAATATTTGTGGCCAGAATGTGTACACAGAGAGGGATTTAAGGTTTGGAGCTAACCTCAGGGGGCCTTGCCAGTTGTGGATCTATTGTGCACTGGGGGAAGTCCATGGGGTGGAGGTTGGTGGCGAGGATAGGAGAGTTGGGAGGACACGATGAGGAGCTAACACTACAGAGATGCAAGAGCGTCAGGCTGGTGCCCAGCAGTAACGATCACAGTCAGGAATTTGCTTCAGAGGAGGAGGAAGAGAGATGGAGGAAGTTGCCTTTGTCAAGTTTAAGGAAATGTGTACAATGTGGTCAAAGGTGAAAGCATTTATGGAAGAATATTATCCTGACACGCTGTTGCTTGCAAGCTGTATGCTAATTGTACAATGACACTCCTTTGTCCCATTTTAGGGGAAAATTCTTAAAGGTGCGAGAACAGAGCTCTCTGGACAAATTTTTTGAGTGACAGTGGTCAGTGACTCAAGTGTTCAGTGGGCATTATAAAACATAGAAGGGAGGTAACCCCAGAAAAGGACTTTGTTACCTTTAGTCTTTATGGAACGGGATTACCCTTCCAAACTCTAGTACCTTCATCCTCTCCCCTCCTCCCATCTATCATCATCAACAAGTCCCAATAAGGTAAGTGTCATTTCAGTATTGTTTCACTTGTGACCCCCCCCTCGCCTCTCATTGTTTTCTGTGAAGCGGAAAATGTATTTTTCATGCTAAAAAAAATAATTTTGTTTATTACTTTTGGGTTGTCTGGAATGGATTAATTGGTTTTCCCATTCTTCTTACAGGAAAATTTAATTCAGCTAAGGCTAAAAGCGGCTAAGGCTAGCTTCTGGAACAGATTAAAGGCACTTTTCTCAAGGGTCACTGTAATGTAATTCTCAGTGTTAGCAAAATTTCAACTGCTTAGATTTGGAAAGAATGAAGAACACGTGTCAAGCATGGTACAAATATAAAGACAGGCAGGAAGAACCATCTCTGAATGTACAGAGTAAAAGACTCAAATAATTATGTAAGATGAAGTCATGTAGAAAAACTAAGTAAAATATCAGAGGCCAGGAAATTGAAGGAAATGCATGCCAATGATGATACTTTCCAAAATAGCCTAACATCACGTCCTCGTGCTCACAATCTTTCAAGCAGGGAGATAAAAATGAACACATGCCATTAACTGCCTACACAGAATAAATAAACATTCTATAGGAAATGATCTCTGAGCAATTGTATTTTCTCTCTGCAATGGAGAAAAAGATTACATAATATATATAAAAAGGAACATGGAAGATAACAGAGGGCTTGATCCCTAATCTGCACACTGTCATACGCACTGGAATAAAAGTATGGAATAACTTACAGGATAAATCGAAAAAAGCAAGAATAACCTTACGACCCCCAACGCCCCCCACTGTCAAACATTTGTGGTCCATAACTGTTCATCTATTTACAGCAGTAGGAAATGTCAAAAGGAAGAGTTTTCAGGTGGAAATTACCACTTTCGGCAAATTCCTGGGCAGCCATGTTGTGATGACTACATGAGCCTGCAGATGAATATCCACGACTGGCTGATCCAGATAGTCAAGGAGCCTAGGCCTTGCTGGCCAGGCTGCATCGGGTATAGGAAGAAGGAAACCCAGAAAAAACAGTAAGGGACATGACTTACAATGTTCACACTTAGGATACTTGCACTCTGGAACAATTACAATGGTTGGTAATTCTACAACATAAATTCAATTACAGTGGTCACTGAAAATTAGTGCAATGGCTGTGAGAGTATGGGTTTTCATATCACCACCTCTTTAGTTATCAAGTAAATAGAAAACGAATATTAACCCTTAACCCCTGATTGTCGCGGACGTTATATATACAGTCTTACTGGGGTTACCGTGTTTGAGTATATATACTCGTAAATTCTAGCGGCTTCAAATCAAAGCAGGTGGAAAGCGGGGTAGGCCAACATGTGGTGAATGGGTTGTTGTGGTCAGTCGTGCAACCATCATAAAAAAAATCCTGGAGCACGCAGTGCATAATGAGAAATAAAAACTACCATTTTTTTTTAATTAAAATGCGATTTGTGGTCTATTTCGTTATAGTATTTATGGTTGTATTATCGTTTCTTGGTCTCATTTGATTAGAATGGAAATTATATGATAGATATAGAGGTGATTGTGATGATTTTTACCATAAAAAGATCCTGGAAATGAGCTCAAAGTAGTGAAATGTTTGTATTTTTGTCAATGTTCAAAAGTAAACAAATGATGTCTTTGTCCAATAAATGTCAACTAGCCTTCTAATATGCTCAACGTCATGATTGGGTTGATGTTATTTATACAATTATTACAGTATTGCAGTAGTCTGCATAATAGTAGTCTTCCATTTTTTGTTTTCTGGAGTAACCTGGAGGAGGAGTTCCGGGGGTCATCGCCCCGCGGCACAGGTCTGTGACAGGGTCCTGCGTGGATCAGAGCCTGATCAACCAGGCTGTTGCTGTGGCTGCATGCATCAAACAACGTACGAGCACAGACCCGCCTGAATCAGAATGACTTTAGGTTGCTTGTCCAGTGTCAGCTTGAAGACTGCCAGGGGTCTGTTGGTAATCCCACTTATGTGTGCTGGGAGGCAGTTGAACCAGTTCGGGCCCCCCATACACTCAAAACTGTATGGTCCCTCCCCCCCCCCCCCCCCCACTTAACGTCCCCCCCCCCATAGTGACACCCCTGCTTTCTTTGGGGGGTTAGTGCATCGTTCTGCCAAGTCTTTTGCTTTTCGTCTGTGATGTGATTTTCGTGTGCAAGTGCGGTACTAGTCCCTCTAGGATTTTCAGGTGTATATAATCTTGTATCTCTCCCTCTGCGTTCCAGGGGTACAGTTTTGGACCCTCATGAGCTCAGTAATGAGTCTGTTTTATCTCCGTTATGCGGCCGTGAAAGTTCTTGTACATTTTTCTAGGTCGTACAATTTCACCTGCTTGAAAGGTGCTGTTAGTGTGACAGCAATATTCCAGCCTTGATAGAAACAAGTGACTGAAGGTGTCAATCATGGGCTTGGCCTCCCTAGTTTGAAGGTTCTCATTTTATCCATCCTGTCATTTTTCTCGCAGATGCGATTGATACATTGTTATGGGCCTTTGAAGGTGAGATCCTCCGACATGATCACTCCCAGGTCTTTGACGTTGGTGTCTGTTTTGCTTATTTTGTGGCAGAATTTGTTTTGTACTCTGATGAAGATTGTAATTTCATCCTGTATTACCATATCTGAGTAATGGAAATTTCTCATCGTTGAACGTTCATTTTGTTGTCTGCAGCCCTGAAGATTTGGTTGATGCCGCTGGAGCTTTGCAGTGTCTGCAGTGGAAGACACTATCATGCAGATTCGGGTGTCATCTGCAAGAAGAGACAGGCTGTGGCTGTTTCTTGTCTACGTAGGATTTGTGGATGAGGAACAAGATGAGTTGCGTGTACTTGCCTTGTGGAACAGAGCTTTTCACCGTAGCTGACCTCGGACTTTACTCTCGTTTCTGTGACGACTACTCTCTGTGTTATGTTAGTGAGGAAATTTATAGATCCATCGACCGACTTTTCCTGTTATTCTTTAGCACGCATTTGTGCGCTATTTTCGCCATGTCACACTTGTCGATGGCTTTTGCAAAGTCTGTATATAATTTAATCTGCATTCTTTTTGTCTTCTAGTGCGTTAGGACCTTGTCGTATTGATCCAATAGTTGAGAGGGACATGGAGGACTGTTGTCTAAACCCATGTTGCCCTGGGTTGTGTAAATGATGGGTTTTCTGCATGGGTGGTGATCTTGCCTTATTAGGACCCTTTCAAGATTTTTATGATATGGAATGTTAGTGCTATAGGTATGTAGTTCTTGCCTGTTTGCTTTACTGCCCCCTTTGTGGAGATGTGGGGCATATGTCTGTTGTTTTTAGTAAACTGTGGGAAGACCCCCGTGTCCATGCCTCCCTCTCCATTAGGATGGAAAGGTCGTGAATAGGGGCTTCTTGCAGTTACTTGATGAACACAGAAGTTCCATGAGTTGCCCTGGGGCAGAGTGTCATGGGCATGTCATTTTTATCGCCTTGTTTCGAAGTCATTTGCGTCAGGATAACATCGGATAGGCTTGTGCTTAATTCAAATTTGTGGTTTCATAAAAAAATTCATTTTGATCTTAGGAACTCTCAGTCTGGTTAGCGGTGCTAAAAACCGAGTCTTATTGGGACTTGAGTAGCTCACTCATTTACTTGCTGTCGTTGTGTTAGGACGACCATCTTGTTTATGTAGGGGCCCATTACTGGATGTGTTCTCGATTTGATTTTGGATTAGGAGAAGAAATACTTTGGGTTTCTTTCGATTTCATTTATGGCTTTTTAGTTTTCCCGCGATTCCTGCACTTCCTAAAGGGATTCTTTTAGCTTAAGTTCGATGCTTGCTATTTCTTGACAGTGGTTCCTCCCCTACGCACTTTCAGATATTATTGACCTCTTTTAGCCGCTCTGTTATTCTTTTCGTCGCCTGTAAAGGAGCGCCTGTCTCTTTCTATTTTACATCTACTCCTCCTTTTTCTTAGAGGAATAAGCCTTGTGCATACATCGAGTGCCACGGACGTGTTAATCTGTTCTAGGCATTAGTTGGGTCTGTGTTGCTTAGTATATCTTACAGCATTATATAGGTTAGGACTTGGTTTACTTGGTCCACTTTATGTTTTTGAATAATATTTCAATATTGTAAGCAAGAGAATATCAGAGGGGCCTGGAGACATGACTGATAAACAAAAGATCAATGTTATTTTTTAGAGCAGAATTGTATGCATTGTTCATTCTGGACATTATTTTGATAATTGTCATTTTTTTAAATTTTCGTGAATTTGGCCCAAATGCTAATTTCTGACACATTATTGGTAGTGAAATTGGTATATGAGGGAGTTTCTTGTACTCAATCGATAGAAAAAAATGGAGTTTCTAAAGAAAATAGCTATGATTTGTCGACTGGAACAACGGAATTTAGCCGAAAATAGGGCTCAAATTGGGCGAAATCGCCGATTTGTTAAATATCGGCGAGGTCGCTAATTCGCGGAAGAGCATAATTCTGTAGTTTTCCATCAAATTTCGTTTTTTTGGTTTCATTACGTATCGAGGAAAAGATTCTCTATCATTTCGTAAGAAAAATAATTTTTTTTTTAAATTTTGCGAACACCAGGAGACACCTCAGGATTCCGGAATGTTGCGACTGTCAAGGGGTCTTAAAACTGTCCAAGCAGCATCTACGTTCACATGCGTAGCGCTCCAAAAGCAGATCTTACGTTTTTTTTTTACTGATTTTCAATAACAAAAAAAGTAGATCAAGTTTTTTTTACAAGTTTTCAAATGTAAAAAAAAAAATTACTTTGTTTACTATACTTTCAGATGTTGAAAAAAAACTTTGATTAGTTTGGACAGTTTACCCCTTTGACTGTTGCAGGACCCTCTCTGAAACTTTGCCATTTCTATGTCGCTAATTTTTTGAAAAAAAATACTTCTTTTTCTTTATGAAATGATAGAGAATCTTTTTCCCGATGGTAATGACACCAAGTTCGATTTTTGGTCGAATAACTCATGGAATTATGCTCCCGCTAAGTTAGCGGTCTCGGCGACATATGCGTATTGGCGATTTCGCCGACTTTGAGCCTATTTTCAGCCTATTCATTGTTCAGTTGACCAAAATCATAGCTATTGCTTTAGAACTCCATTTTATCTCTGAGTACAAGAAACCTCCCATTTACTAATTTGGACTACCCAAGAATGGTGGTCAGAAAGTGCATTTGGCCAATTTCACGCAACATCCATGGGCATTTTGGCAATTTCATGCAAATACAAGATGACAATTTCAAATAGGTCCAGAATAAAACAAGGTAGACATTTCGTGCACTAAGTAAAATATGCTCTGTTCATTAGCCACATTCTAGGCCCCTCTTATATTATTGCTTTCTATTTTGAGTTTTTATTCATAAAAAAAATACAAAAATTTACGTTATGCAGACTACTGATTTATTGTTAAAATGGTATAAATAGATCAGTGCACTAGTGAAAAGAATATGAGATCCCAGTTGAGTGTAATGGACGTGTGGTGTGATTTATTTACTCCTGACACATTGGTAAAATCGAACTTTTCCGTACTTTGAGCGCAGTTTCAAGGGTGGTGGTTTGCGTTTTTTTTATTTTCATCATCAAAGTAATGAAAATATCTATATTTCTGTATTATGTTTTCCATTTTTCACCTAAGACCATGAAAACGCGTTACAACGCATAAATTCTATACGAAAATACCACCTCAAAGTCGGCGTTTTATTCCATAAAAAACGATCAATTTTTTTTTTTCTCATTACGCAATGTGTGGATGCGGATTTTTTTATGTGGTGCCACACTGACCACACAGACCCATCCTAATGGGCCTACCAGCTTTCTCCCGCTTGTTTTGAATCCGCTAGAATTATTGAGTATATATACATCAGATATTGGCTCGTAAATATTTATTACGTCGGAAACAGTCAAAAAGGGTTAACCTCGTTGAGGGTTTTCGTCGTACTAGATACGTCTTACGCGTAGGGGTTTTTGACGTACTGTACGCCACAAAATTCTAGCGCCTCAAAATCTCGCGCTCGAAAAGGCTGGTTGGCTAGTGTGTGAGACTGGGTCTGCGTGGTCAGTGTGCGCGGTAGTAAAAAATCTCGGGACCAGTGGTGCATTGTGGGAATGCCCTCTTAGTAAAACAATGTTCATCATGCTCGCGGTAAGAAGTCCTATCCTCGGCGGACTTGGGACACTTTTTTTCCCCAGTGACAATTTCTAACAAGTGATGGAAGTGCCCCCAGTGCAAGATTCGCAGTTTCGTGGTTTTTAGTGGGTTTTGGACCGAAACTAATGACCATAATATCGGGTAATAGTGAGAAACCCAGACGACCCTCAGCCTTCAACTCGGTGCTGGGCCCTCGGGTTCACGTCAGTTGTTCCAGAAACCAAGAGGAAAACTTCTATTTTCCAAAACCAGACTAGATGAGAGCATGGGTGATTGATAGTGATAGTGAATATGAACTACAAGCTCTTCAAACTAGTCAAGTAGTGTAGTGAAGTGCATATACAGATCACCAGTGATGCGTCAGTATATACGACGATATTGGCTCTGGAAGTGTGCATATGTTTTACCAAGGGGAAGAGTGTATCTCGAGAGAGTACATCTAGTGGCGTACAACAGGAACAGACATGAAAATGACGAAAGATATGTTGCAATTGGGATGGAAATGTGCGTGGTGGTAGTGGTGCGGCGGTTGAGGCACCACGCTGCACCCACGCCGCTGCACTGACTGATCATAGAACAAAGGCACTTCCCCCTCCCCCACCACACCCGCCTCACAACCACAACCTCCACAACACAAACACCTGTCATTGTCCGTACCCCCGACTGTACTGCCCCGATTTTGGCCAGGAAGCTGTCATTTTGTTCAAATCCCACCCGTTTGTGGCAGCAAAGTGGAAACGGCCATCTTGTGCACTTGGGAAAAAATGCGCTGAACTGGAATGTTTCGAGTTATCTTTGACGAACCACTGATGAAAAGTAATTGTCTTGGAAGCAACACATTACTACGAGTACACCATGGCAAACACATTACTTTCATCAAAATCATGCACTCTACAACAATGGGAAGGAGGCAACTGTGGCCTGAGATGTATCTTTTCTTTGCCAACAATAAGCTTATGACCGTGTTATAAGCAACAAAGTGAATCATATGGATCAACAGACCCCCTGATTGCACACCAGGTTTCCCAGTGATATAATGCCAGTGAATCGATTGGCTAATGCTTAAGTATGCTTCACTTCCAGATAAACCAGGCCTGACAGAAACTGACTGGTTATATAAGCTTAGGAATGTGTTTGGTATCTGAAACAGAAATTCAGTACTCATTTTTATCCCTTCAAGGAAGCTTGTAATTGACGAGTCTTTGATTACTGTTCCCAGGAAGACTTTCTTTCAAGCAGTACATATCAAGCAAGAGGAAACGCTTTTGGTATAAAGTTGTTTGTGCTTTGTGATTGTTTCAGTGGTTGGTATTGGATATTATGTGTACACTGGAAGATAACATTGCAAAAATACCAGGAAGTTATTGGGCATCTCAGTGTTGTGGTTTCGAACAATGATTAGAAACTTACCTTGGTAAGGGGCATATTTAATTACAGATAACTGGTACACAAGCCTCACTCAGTGATTTTTTTGCGAGGCCAATTTGGGACGGGTTTTTTTTTGGGGTCATTTTGTTTATTTTAACCGAAAATTCCATTTCTGTTTTTATGGGGGAAAGGGGAAAGGGGGGGGAAGGGGGGGGAAAGGGGGAAGGAGGAGGTGAGAGAGGGGGGGGAGAGAGAGGGATAAAGGAGGAGGGAAAGGAGGAGGAGGGAGAGGTGAGGAGGAGGAGGAGGAAGGGGAAGGTGAGGAGAGGAGGAAGAGGATAGGGGAGGAGAGGAGGAGGGGGGGGAAGGGGGAGGGGGAGGAGGGGAGGAGGGAGGATGGAGAGGGGGAAAGGGGGGGGAGGGGAGAGGGGAGGGGGGGAATTGGGGGAGGGGGAGGGGGGAAGCGGGGGGGGGTTTGGAGGAGGGGAGGGGGGGTTTTTTGGGGGGGTTTGGGGGGGGGGGGATGGGGAGGGGTAGGGAAAATTTTTGGGGGGGGTTCGGGGGGTTTTGGGGTTTTGGGGTGGGGGGGGGAAACTTCTTAGCCTCTTTCCATCCAAACATTACACATAATACATTTTTTTGGGGTGCTTGTGATTGAGGGGAGGCCTAATAATTAACCATGGGCCCAAAGAACTTCTAGTGCCAGCCTTGGTAAAGAATTGAGAATCACGTTTAGAAATTGAAGAAAGAAATTGGTGGAGGCAGTGGTACTTAAAAACATACATGTAATTAAACCAAACATGTAGTACAAGTGGCCCTCTTACGTCATTAATCTTCCTGAAAGTGCGACATTATCAAGACGATTTTCTAAATCAAATTTTCCCCATAAGAAATAATGTAAATACAATTATCCGTTCCTGGCACCCAAGAATAAAAAAAAAATTTTTTTTACATTAAATATAGATTAGTACATAAACAATACAATGGGACATGATGAATGAAACATTAACAGCATAACACTTACCTTTAAGGCAATTCTTCTTAGTGATGGAAGACTGGAGGAGAGAGAGAATTGGATTAGTTACTGTTTGGAAGGGGAATCCCCCTTCCCTCAACACCTCGGTACCAAGGTCCTTTTCTGGGGGTTACATACTTCTCTTCTCTGTTTCGTAATGCCACTAGGACCAGCTTGAGAGTCCACTGGAGTCCTGTCTCGCAAAAAAGTGTCCAGAGAGCTTTTGTTCTGGCATCTCTAAAACTTCCCTAAAATGGGCCAAGACCCTGTCACTGTACAAGTTGCCAATATGGCTTGCAACATCCTTCTCAGGGTGATGTTTCTCCATAAACCTTTCCACCTACTCCACATTTCAAATCTCCTTAATTTTTGAAGAAAAGGCACCTTCTCCCATCTTTTCCTCCTCCTCTGCAGCAAGATTCTGAGCTGCAATCTGTTGCTGTTCCTGCTGAAGCTCTTGCAGCTCCTCAGATGGTTAGCTCTTCGTTGTGGTCCTCCAAACTCTTCCACATCCTCCAAACTCACATCCAACCCCATGGAACTCCCCAATGCCACAACAGATTTCACAACTGACATAGGCTCATCAGGGTCAGCCACAAACCCTTCTAAATCCCTCTTGTGGACACAATCTGGCCCCAAATTTTCTCCCAAGCAACACAGCTTCCTTGATTTCCTTTTTCTTTGCCACGATGGAAGATAATGGTTGTATGGGGTTTGTTATACATCCAGGCCAGTTCAGCCACACGTACGCCCCTTTCGTATTGTTCAATAATTTTTTCTTAAATTCAATTGGATTTCTCACCTTCGTTACAAAAGCTTGGGGCAGGAGTTTTTTTTGGAGCCCTGGTAGCTTTTTTAAAAAATTTTGGGCCAAAAAA
>NC_069417.1:25118339-25142414 GCF_026875155.1 Cherax quadricarinatus | reverse complement strand
TCGTCGAAAGCTCCTCTCTTCTATGTGCGGGTTATTTGTGTATAAAACTGAATTAATACAGTATACCATACACTGATTTGTGGTTACAGTACTTAAAAAACTACATTATTCTCATTTAACAAAATTTTTTAATGCCTACAAAATTCTCATGTATGGGTTGAAACTTCCCTCCAGCAAGACCTTGATGATACTGTGCTAATATATAAAAAATTTTTATGTACATACACTTTTTGGTTACTTGGTACCAACCCCTTTATAAAGGTAGACATAAAATTTCTTGTAACTCCAATAAGATGCACTATGAAGAGGTTGGAAGTTGAATCAGTTACTGGGGTAGTATCTGGCCTCCAGGGCAGGGTTGTCAATGCCATACTTGGTTTGCTCCATGTCAAAAGCAGATTGAGAGGCCAGCAGTTCCCTGCGAGCCTCAGGACAACCAGGTCCCCAGTTTTTCGCTGGCTTGAAAACATCACTTATTTTCTGCAAAGATTACTAGATGTTATCACTGACAAATTAAAAGCAAAATGATATAAATAATGTTAAAAATTTCACTGATAAAAATATAATTTAAAAGTAAAAGGAGAAGAAAACGTATAAGCATCAATGCTACAGAAGACCAATTTCAAAATTCTCTAACATTTTCCTGACATATTTAAAGTACATATGGAAGACTCGAGTGGTCAATTTTCAAATATTGTTATAAAATTCATAAACTCAAATTAAAGTGGACATAAGAATTTACATTATTATTTCACAAATGTTATTCTGTGATCATTAACTTATGTTGCATAACAGCATATAGTGCCAATACTTCTAAGAATTATAAAAAAAAAAACACTAAAAAATTGTATGAACATAAAGAACTGCTGCATCATCAACTACCTATGATTCATAAGATTAGTGAAGATCTGTAATTATCTCAATTACAGAACCTGCAGCATAGTAAAAAATCAACAGAAAAAATACAATTACAGAAGAATACAATCATGGGCCGCATAGTGATGTAACGATGGACTGCACATACAACGGTGGTGTAAACAAACCTACTGTGCTGCCAGTCATATAAAAGTAGAACAAGTACAATTATAAACAGTACAGTACATACTACAGTGGAAACCCCAGATTTCACACACATCGGATATTGGATGTTTCAGATTTAGAACACTTTTTTGGGTGAAATCTTGCTCTGCATTTTGTACCTCGTCCCAGGAATTGTACGTATCAGACGCGTCCACCCGCTGGGATGTCCCCTCAGTATGGCTCTGGCACTGGTTGAGTGAGCATTCATCCGAAACATTTCGCAATTTTTGTGCTTTTTTAATTATTGCGACTGTGAAATAAGCCACCACGAGCCCAGGGAAAGTTCCTAGTGCCAGCCCTTTGGTAAAGAAAGTGAGAAACACAATAGAATTCAAGAAAGAGATTGTAGAAAAATACAAAAGTGGCATATGTTTAGCCGAGCTTGCCACGATGTATGGATGTATTTTAAAGGGATTGAGGCTGACCCTGTCGACCCTATACTTCTTGTGGAATGTACTGCGTCTTTGGGAAAGTCCATGGGTTGGATGTGAGTGACCAGGATGTGGAACAGTTGGTGGAGGACCACAGGGAAGAGCTAACCACTGAAGAGCTGCAAAAAGCTTCAACTGGAACAGCAACAGACTGCAGCTGAGGGAATTGCTTCAGAGGAGGAGGAAGAGAGAGGGGAGAAGGTGCCTTCTTCAGTAATTAAGGACATGTGTGCAAAGTGGAATGAGGTGCAAACCTTTGTTGAAAAATATCACCCTGACCAAGCTGATACAAGCTGTATCTGCAACATGTTCAGTGACAGAACCTTGTCCCATTTTAGGCAAATCTTAAAGAGATGCCAGAAACAGAGCTCTCTGGACAGATTTTTAGTGTGATAGGGGTTCAGTGCCGGTAAAAGACAAAGAAGGGAAGTAACACCAGAGAGGACTTTGATACCTGAAGTCCTTATGGAGGGAGATTTCCCTTCCAAACAATAACCTTAACTCTCTCTCCCCTCCTGCCTACTTCACTACACCAACAAGAGTCTTCAACAAAGGTAAGTAATGTTCATTTGTCATTAAAATTATTGCTTTATATTTATTTCTCATTGTTTTCTGTATGTAAAACTATTGTTATTCTTTAAAAAATTAATTTTTTGTAAATATTTTTGGGTGTCTGGAACGGATTAATTGGATTTACATTGTTTCTTATGGGAAATATTACTTCGGTTTTCGTACGTTTCGGATTTAGAATAACCTTCTGGAACGGATTAAGTACGAAATCCGGGGTTCCACTATACTTGATAATGATAATAAACAACTATGTTACTGGTTTATGTATTTACCATACTGTACTTTTTATCATTATTATAGAGTGTACTCTCTCATTTACTGTAAAACAGTATGCCATGTTACGCCAGCAGCAGCCTCATACATCTCGTGTTTACCATGTCTCTTGATAGCATCATTTTCCCTTGTGTATGACTTAATCTCATGTTGTTTTGTTTATCATGGCCCCTGCAGGAGAAGAAAAAGAACCCCAAAGAAAATTCACAATGAAGGGTTTATCAGAAGCTTTTGCAGACCTCAACAAAGTCCTTAAAAAGTTTGCAAGTCTTTTCTTTCCTTAGCTTTGCTCCTCAATTTATCAGATTTATCTAGCAACTGAGTTTATCAGATTTATCTAGCAACTGGGGAATTTCATCTTCTATTTCTCTGCTTTTCTGAATTATTCTATATTTTTTTCAATGTTTTCATCCTCTCCTCTTCCTCGTCAGCCATTTTCTTTTACTTCTGGTTTTCTAGATATGCTGAATACCTCACTGTGAAGCCTCTACAAGACTAACATATTTTTGTTGACTGGGATGTCATGTACCTCATAGTCCATCTCCATATTTGTCTACAGGCCCATACTGTTTCCGATCCCATATTGCAGGTGAGGATATCTTCAATGACTAAAAGCCCCTTCTCAACATGTATGTCCATGGGAGTGTGTATCAAGATAATTTTGAGTCCCTTCCAAAGGACAGCATATTCTTCCTTCTCTGACAAGAGTCCATGGAGGGTGTCCAGTCTTTGTTTTGTGAAAAGTTCTTGCGCTAATTTTTGTGTTACTTCTGGATATATTTATTTATTTATTTATTATTTATTAACAATTTGAGCACACATACAGAGGTACAAAAAAATACAGATAAGAGCAGCATGCCAAAGCCACTTATACTATGCATAGCATTACGGGCTGGCTTAAAATTAACTTAAGATTAACTAAGCAATGATGAAATCAGTGATAAAACATTAATGTAAAAAGATTACTATAAAGCACAAGTGAGTATTACAAAGACAGGTCATATGGTTGCATGCATTGTTGTACATTCAGTCATATGGAGTATTCTGTTAGGTAGTGTATTTAAAAATAAATAAAGTTAGATTGGGTTTAGGTTAACATTTATGTGATATAATTGTGAGAAACATTTAAGATATACAATTTATAAGGTTCAGTTATTCATATTTATTTGGTTCTGGTGAGTAAGTGATCTTTGAGAAGAGACTTGAATTTATAAACAGGTAGTGTTTTTTTTTATATTTACAGGTAATGATTTCCAGATTTTAGGGCCTTTTATGTGCATTGAGTTTTTGCATAGTGTGAGATGGACACGAGGAACATCAAAGAGTGATCTGTGCCTTGTGTTATGGTCATGTGTTCTGTTGAGGTTGGCAAGGAGATGTTTGAGGGGAGGGTTAATATCAGAGTTAAGTGTTCTATGTATGTAATAGGTGCAGTAATAAGTATGGATGTTTTGTATGGTAGTAGGTTTAGTGTATTGAATATTGGTGGAGTGTGCTGCCTGTAGTGAGAATTTGTTATCATTCTAACTGCAGCCTTTTGCTGGGTAATTAGTGGTCTGAGATGGTTAATTGTTGTTGAGCCCCATGCACAAATTCCATATTATTATTATAATCAAAAAAAAAAAGAAGCGCTAAGCCACAAGGGCTATACAGCACAAATTCCATAGGTGAGATAGGGGTAAATAAGAGAGTGATATACGGCCAGGAGGGCTGACTGTGGAGCATAGTACCGTATCTTCGATAGTATGCCTACAGTCTTGGAAATTTTTCTAGAAATTTGTTGTATATGTGTATGAAATTTGAGTCTATTATCAAGGTGGATTCCTAAGAATTTTCCCTCTGTTAGCTTTGTGATAGGTGATCCATTTATCATTATGTTAAGAGGGACATCTGTAGCTCTGTTACCAAACTGAATGAAGTAGGTTTTGTCAATGTTTAGTGTAAGTTTGTTAGTCCTCATCCAGGTAGATATTTTCTGTAATTCGGTATTTACAGTATTGGCTAGCGTGACTGGGCTCGGGTGGGAGAAGACGTATGTAGTGTCATCTGCAAATAGTGTGGGTTTGAGTAATTGCGAAGCATTTGGTAGGTCATTTATGTATAGGAGAAAGAGAAGAGGGCCAAGGACACTTCCCTGTGGGACACCAACTGTAATTGGTTGTGCAGAAGAGTTTGCCCCATTTGCGTACACATATTGGCTTCTGTTGCTGAGGTATGACTTGAGGTAGTTGAGGAAGTGCCCTCTTATACCATAGTGTGACAATTTTACGTGGAGCAAGTCATGGTCAACTGTATCAAAAGCTTTACGTAAGTCAATGAATATCCCCAGTGGGACTTCTTTTTTCTCTATTGCAGTGTATATATGTTCTAGCATGTGTATAATAGCATCATTAGTATTTTTATTAGGCCTGAATCTAAACTGGCAGGGGTTGAGTATGTTTTGGGAGATAAGGTAGGAGTAGATTCGTTTATGAATTAATTTTTCGAAGATTTTTGAGAGAGGGTGTAAGTTGGATATTGGCCTATAGTTATTCAACTCTGTTTGGTCTCCTCCTTTGTGGATCGGGGTGACCCTTGCTATTTTGAGTACTGTAGGAAGGTGGAGGATTCAATGGATTTTGTTAAAGAGTGTTGCAATGATTGGTGATAGCACTTGTGACACTTTTTTGTATATAAAGGGTGGTAAGGTATTTAAATCTCCTGCCTTGTTTTTTAGTTCATTGATAATAAGGGAGACTTCGTATGGGTTAGTCGAGCTAGGAACAGTGTGTTCGGGTAGTTGCCGGTGAGGTAGTCATTTGGTGGGGTATCTGAGCTTGGGATTTTATTGGCAAGGTTTTGTCCTATAGTGGAGAAGAAATCATTGAGTCTGTTTGCTGTTTCTGTTGGTAGGAGTTGGGGTTCATCTGATTTTGCTAATTTTATTTCGCTATTTCGTGATATCTTTTTTGTTCCCAGAATTTCTGATAGGGTTTTCCAGGTCTTTTTTATATCACCTCGTAAGTTGGATAATCTGTTCTCATAATACAATTTTTTTGCCCTTCTATCAGGCTGGTTAGGATTGACGAGTAACGTTTTGTTTGGTCTCTGGTTATGTGACCCATTCTGTACTGTTTTTTCATATTGGTGTTTTGTATTTATGGATTTGAGAATGCTGGGTGTTAGCCAGGGACTGTTCAGTCTCTTAGCTGTCATCTGTTTAGTTTTTTTAGGGCAGTGCTTGTTATAGAGGTATTGGGTCTTTTTTAGAAAATTATTAATACATTCGTCAATATCTGTATAGATTTTCTACCTCAGTGTGCCAATCAATGTTTGCTACTGCTGTTGTGAAGTTATTAATGGCTGCCTCATTGTGAAGTCTGAAGGTGACTTTAGTAGTGTCTTGGGGTAGTTTACCAAGAGTTGTTATGAGGAAAGTAGGGTAGTGGTCTGTGGTATTATCTGTAATTATGCCTGATTTTAAAGGGGATATGGTGTTGGTCCAGATGTGGTCAAGTAGGGAAACACTAGTCTCTGTAACTCTTGTAGGTTTTGTTACTGTTGGTAGCAACATACAGTTACTCATTGTGTTTGTGAATTCAGTAACGTGTGGGTCCTGGTCTTGCAGGAGATTTATATTGAAGCCACCTGAGAGTAGTAAGTGATCTTTGTTCATGCGTGCATCAGTTATCATACTTCCTAGGTTTTGACTAAATTGGCTAACGTTTGACTGTGGAACTCTGTAGATGTTTATCAATGTGAGAAGTTTTTGTAGATATTTGGATTTGAATTTGGCTATTATATATTCCCCATGTTCATCCCTTGTGCAAGTATTAGTGATACATTCTAGTTGGTCTGAGTAGTATATGGCTGTGCCACCCCGTTGTTGGTCTGGCCTACAGTTGTGTATGGCTGTGTAACCAGGAATGGCATAGACATCTGTACTATCAGGCTTTAGCCAGGTTTCAGTTAGTGTAATGATGGACATATTGGCATGTAAGGAATTTAGTAATGCTATATGAGGTCATCATAATGCTTGCTTAAAGATCTGATATTGTAGTTAAAGATAGTTATGTTGTTGTTGGCACTGAGAAGTGCCTTTGATTGTTCTGCAGTGTAGTAATTACAGTAACTGTTTGATTCATTTAAGTCATTAAATAAGAGGTTGGTATCAGGATCAATGCTTGTAATCATAAGATTTGTAGTGAATCTATAGTTAGAATTAAGTATAAAACAAAGTAAATAGTCTTAAGCTAAAAAATAGCACCTGAATTATTTAACAAATGTAAAATAATGAGTTAAGGTAGTTTTTTTTTTTTTTTTTTTTGAAGCTAAAATAAAGGAGACAATATAAAAGGGACTAATACAAATAAAGTGATGATCAAATAATGGAGCTTGGGAATAATGATAGTAGGTAGTACTATAAAGTACTTTAAAGTTAGAATTATAGTATAAAATTATAATATAAAAGGGACTAATATAAGTTGTGGTGAACAATAAAGTGGTAATCAAATAAATGAGCTTTGGAATATAATGGCAAAATTGTGAACTTATTCTACTTTAGCACCTGAGAATAGTACCTTGATTATTTTAACAATTGTGAATATATAAACTAGGGTAGTTATATAAAGCTAAAATAAAGGAGAAAATATATAAGGGACTAAAATTAAGTAATGGTAAACAAAGTTAAATGGACAGATGGTCACTATGAAATAATATTGGTTTAGGAGTAAGATCTGATTTGTAATATTAAATAAATTGAGCAGTTTATTGCACAATAAAAAGTAAAAAAAAATGAGGTAGTTGGTACTAGCTAGCAGAAGATAGTTTTGGTACTTGCAAAAAAGTAATTGGAATATACACTAATTGCATACACAATGAAAAGTGACTAAAAAACAAGTAGTGATAAACAAAATTAAATGGACAGGTAAGAATAATGAATATTATTAATTTGGAGTAAGATTTGACTTGTAATTTAAAATTATGAGCAATTAATAGCAGTAAGAAAGAAGTATAGAGTATTGGAGGTAGTTGGCATTAGCTAGTGATGAAAAATAATAAAAATAATAATGCACAATATAATAGTAACGTACACTATATGCACCACACGTATATATGTATTAAGGGCACTTATCTAATCTGTTACAGAAATGTCAGCTTTTCTAAGGAAGGTAGAGAAATCATGTTTGTTTGAGATGGTATATTGTTGTCCTGTTGATGTTTTCCTTACTAGTATTTTCCCATCTCGCGTGAAACACTGATGTATTTTGTTTTCCTGTTTAAGTTTTCTCAGCCTGAACAGAAGGTTTTGACGTTTTTTTTGTTAGACACTCATTTATGTACACTCCATTTTTCATTGTAATTGCTGATTTAATTAGGTCCTTTCTTTTATCGTATGAATGAAGTCGGATCATTATACTGTGTTTACTTCCTGGTTTTCCTAGCAAACGGTTTCTTTGATTTCATTGTTTTGCACGATGCCTTGTACGTGTTTCTGTATTATCCTGATAGCAGTTTTCTTTGCACTGTGCTTGTGTTATGTCACTAGGAATGTGTGGACTGTTTATTATAACTGCATCAGACAATTTATCTTGTTCAGTTTTGTCGTCTTGGAAATCAAGGTATTCATTTAGTCGAGTGTGCATGTTCTGATTCCAGTCCTTGATTGCTTCTTCAACCTTCATATTTATTGTTGTTATTTGCTCAGTGTGACTGGCTATAGCTGCTTTTAGAGTATTTTCTGTGTCAACACTTCCCGATGTAATCTTCTCTTCAAGGTTTTGGATCTTGTTCTCGAGGTTGGTTATCTTGGATTCTCGTCGCTTGAGTGTTGCTTTGATATCTTTTATTTCATTTTCTAGAGCAACGATGTAGTCCTTGATATTGTCAGGAATAATCATACCTGAGTTATCATGGGTGATTGCATTCCTCTACTTTCAATCTCTTTGAGAAAAGAAGCATCCCCAGCAATTTCTTAAAATAATTAGAGGCCATAATTTTACTTGTGCCATTTTTCCAGGATGAAAGGCACTAAAGTATCTTGATAGGGGAAGGCATACTTGAGGGGTTATCTTTGCAACAGCTTTGCTGTCATACCATGGAGAAAATCCCAGCACTTGAAGTCCATCAGTTGTGCTGGGGATTTCTTGTCTTCTTCTAATCTGTCAACTCTAACTTTTACAGTAAAACTTACATCAATGTCTATGTTGAAAAGTTTTCACTGTACTGCTGTCTGCTTCATCCAAGAACTTTGATGAATTTTGTCATCAGGGTTTTGATAATTTCTCATATTTTGTCCCATAAAAAAATCCATGGGCTTATAAATTTGGTGTGTTTGCATCTATCCTTTTAGGAGCTTGACTGGTGTTGTAGAGAGCTGCAACTTAGCAATAAGCAGAGGATCTTGTATACTTTTCTGCAAGACTGAGAAGCTCTAGATTTTAGGCACTTTTGGGTCCTTTATGTCTTGGAAACATACTTCTCTGTGTGGGGCCACATTTTCATTGCCTTCTCTGCTATAGGCCCCTCATCCTACCACCATGCAGGGCAGACCCTTGGAAGAACCCATTATGGTTTGAAAATCTTTTCTTGCAGGCGAGTCATGATAAGTATAATAGAATCCTAAGAATGGCATCTATATTCCAGCCAGTAACCTGAGCTCCAGTCCTGAGGCTACTATGCACATGGAAACTGCAGGGCCTAATATTTAGTAGGCTCGCCATGTTGTCTGTGTTCCTCTTCTAAGTAAAGTGCTCACAAAATTTCAAATTAGTTGAGGGCCCATCCACTGACACTAGAAGCATGTCAACTACACTGAGCAAGGAAAGCCCCTCAAGGAACTTGTCCAAAAGATCAACAGCACTAGCATACCCCAAGAGCTCTGACTTCAGGTAGCAAGTGATTACATGGTTTTTCTGATCATCCCAAAAACATGAGTAGATTCATTTGTTCTTGCTGGAGCACTGAGTTGAAGGACTCGTCAAAGGAAACCGTAAAGAAACATCTATGCTTGGAGAATTCATCAAAGATGAATGTTACAAAGTCACATTTGACAGTGTATGCACATTTAATTAATTCTCCCACATGAAGACTACCGAGTTATTAACCCTTTGAGGGTCAACAGGCCCTCTCCGAGACTCGTTCTCAGGGTCGGCCAAATTTAAAAAAAAAAATAATTTTCTCTTATGAAAAGATAGAGAATCTTTTCCGGATCATAATGACACCAAAAGCTTGAAATTTGATGAAAACTTACGGAATTATGCTCTTGCGAAGTTAGTGGTCCCCGGCGATGTTTACGCATCGGCGATTTTGCCCACTTTGAGCCCCATTTTTGGCCAATTCCACTGTACTAGTCGACAAAAAACATAAATATTTCGCTAGAACTCCATTTTTTCTATCGAATGAGTGCAAGAAACCACCCATTTATCAATTTCAACTATCCAGTACAGTGGTCAGAATTTAGCAATTTTGCCAATTTCACACAAATTTCAAAAGATGCCAATTTCCGAATAGGGTCCAGAATAAACAAGAAAGACATTCCTGGCACTAAAATGACATTTCCTCTGTTCATTAGTCACGTCTCAAGGCCCCTCTTACATTCTTTTGCTTTCCACTTTGAATTTTTATTCTCACAAAAAATAGAAGATTTACTGTTATGCAGACTACTGCATTAGTGTAAAAAATGGGATAAATAATATTGGTGCACTTGCAAAAGAATATTAGACTCACCAGTTGACGTGTATTGGACGCTTGGCATGATTTGTTTACTTTTGAACTTTGGTAAAAATCGAACATTTCTGCTACTTTGAGCTCAATTTCAAGGTACTTTTCATTGTAAAACTAGTCAAAATCATCTCAATTTCTGTAATATGTCTTCCATTCTATAAATTGAGACCAAGAAAACTAGAATATAACAATAAATACCATACGAAAATACAGTGCAAAGTCGCTGTTTATTCCAAAAAAAGGTCAAATTTTTTTTTCTCATTATGCACTGTGTGCTGCAGGATTTTTTTTATACTGTGCACACTGACCACATAGACCCATTCTTTCATATGTAGAACTACCAGGGGTGCTAGAATTTAGGCATACTAGTACGTCAAAAACCCTGGGTCGTAAGCCGTACTAGTACGGCCGAAACCCTCTAAGGGTTAACATTAAAATGGTATAAAATACCGACAGATTGTTAGGTAAGACACATATGCAACTTTTCTGTACTCGACTGAAGAAGCCTACTGTGTAGGCGAAACGTTTCGAAATAAAGATACCTAACTGTTGCATATGTGTCTTACCTAACACACCCTCAAAGGGTTAATGAGTCTGGGAACATCCTCTGAAATACTTGTCACCTGATTAGCAAGAGAAGCCAGAATAGTGGTTCATAACAGTTTTTGCAGCCCAGATAATTTCTGCCTCAAAAACTTTAACAAAACTTTATTAACAAAAGATTTATGTCAGAGGGGTTTCTGTAGGGAATAAAAAACAGACTTTGATATACGGGGCAGGTACATGCTGATTCTTGGAAGGTGGAGGAGGAACTATAGCTCCCCTTCATCAGAATTTACTTCTAAACTTAAAGTTGAAGCCTGGCAAAGGGGTACAGTTTCATGAGTTTCGGATGGATTTTATTCTTGATTAATCTTCAGCCCGCACAAAATTCTTCTTATGTTTAAATTTTCCTCAGCAGGGGGGCTTGAAGGTCATTTCCCTTTGTTGCCGGGGGTTTTGGGGGGGGGGGGAGGAAAATTCTTGCTCTCTTCATGTCAACTCATTTTTTAGTACCAATGTAAAAATCGGGATCCTTCAACCATCTACATTACGGGTTGTTTGTTACTCATGGGTAAACCCCGCTGCCCCAAACCGCGGTTACTTACAAGTTAGTTCTATAGGGCTTTTTTGGCTTTTTCCCTGCATGCCTCATCAAAAAGGCAAAAAAAAAAGGGGACTTTTCAGAGAAAAACGCATTAGTCTACAAAATAAGCTTAGTCATCCTGATCCCCCGGAGGATGGAAAAGGAGGGAATTCTGACAAAAAACTTTTTAGGAAGAACTTAAATCCCCAATTCCAATATACTTTTGGTTGTTTATTTCAAACAAAAAAGGTGCAGTGTTACAGTTTTTCCAACTAAACTCAATTGTTTTCCCTGAAAAATTTTCAGAATTTGAAAATTTTAATGAATGCAAATTTGCAAATTCTATGAATGACAAATTTCAAATTCCCTGCCCTTGAAAAAGACCCATTCTCTCTGACTTTTTCTGAGCTGGCAATATGAAAAAAATGAGAGTCTAGTACTGGAAAGAATGACCAACAGAAAAAGTACATGAAGCAAAAGGAAACAAATAAAAAAGACCTTTTACATATTTTTTACCCTAACTGATTCCCATGTGGTCTTAATGACCTTTTGGCCCCCAGGCCAAAGCTGGCCTATGGTATATTTTTGAAAATTTGTGATGAATTCATTAGAGGGCCTTTTAGATTATGGGACTGATCTTAGGGGCCCTGCCAGCGAAGTCTCGCAACTGTGTGGACAAAAAAAATAACAAAAAAGGCACAATACCGTGACGGGAACATACACAAATATGTGTGATGAGTGGTTTGGAGCCAAAAAGTTGAAGATTGAACACTTAGGGCAGTATATGGGAATTTTCATTCGGGAAAACTTTCGCCACACATGGCTTCTCAGCCCAATAAAAAGGGAAGGCGTAAGGGGGGAGGGTATGAGTAATCAGTCCCACCTGGGGGTCGATGTTTTAAATTTCCATCAATCTTGTAGAATTCAGCATGGGGCCCGAGACAGGGTTATAACGTATGGGGTGATAAGAGGCGGAGGCAGGGATAGTGGTACCATCCACTAGTTGAAGTAGTCTTCGCCCAAAAGGTTTGAACAGGTGTTGAAGAATTTTTAAAACAAGATCCCTGAGCTGGCGTGTCTGACAGTTTTTGATGAATGGTTTGAAAAAACCCGACAAGTCTCAATCTTAAACTTTGGTTTTTTTCAAACCATCCAAACTGTCAGACACTGCAGCACAGGGATCTTGTTACAAAAAATTCTTCAACCTTGTTAAACCCTTTTGGACGAAGACCTACTTCGAATGGTGTCCCACTATGACCCCCCCCCGCCTGCTTCACCTCACCTCACACAGTATAAAGCCACATCTACGCCCTATGCTGTACATTTAAAAGATTGATGGACTAAAACACATCGACTCCAGGCTGAGGGACTGATTACCTCTACCCCTCCCCCCTTTACCCCTTCCTCTTTGTATTGGATGATGAAGCCCTGTGGGCGAAACTTTCCCTGATGAAGATTCCCATATACTGCAATAGGTCTCAATCTTAACTTGTCGTTTTTTAAAAACCTTCATCACAACTGTCAGACACTCGCATATGGGCTTTTTACAAAAATTCTTCAACCTTGTAAACCCTTTTGGGAACAAAAGATCTACTTCGACTATGGATGGTAACCACTATACCCACCCCCCCTTTACCCCCAAACCTCACTCCAGATATAAGCCAGTCTAGGCCCTATGCGACATTCTACAAGATTAAAGGGGACTAACACAAGACTCCAGGGGGGATGATTACCCCCCTCCTCCTCTCCTTACCCTTCCCTTTGATTGGACTGATGAACCATTTGGTGGCGAAACTTTTCAAATGAAGATTCCCTTTATGATAAGTGTCTCTCAAAAAGGTAACCAAATAAGAAAAAAAAAGAAAAAAACTTCAATGACTTTTGGTCCGACTTGGACATTGACAAATCCACAAACCCAGGGGTGGAGCAGGACGGCTATATATAGGCAGGAAGAGGGGTGGTATAGTAGTAGTAGTACAAGAGTTGTATATAATACCGACAAAATGAAATTAAGACACATGCACAACCCCAGGTCCCCCCAAGACGTTTCGCCATCCAGCCCCCATGGGTGGCAAACGTCCACAACATAGAAACCCGACCGCAAAATGTGTCTTAATTTCATCAGTAGTTTGTAGTAGTAAAGAAGAAGAGGTAGTGGTAGTGGTAAATGGGAAAAAAAAAAGGAGAGCTAGTCAAAACAAAGGAAGGGGAGCATGCAAGAGGCAGATGCCCCAGAGGGAGAGCAAGCGCACAGAGGTGCGGAAAGGGAAGTGGTGAAATAAAAGAAGAAGGAACAAAACACGGGACGGAAGAGAAAGACAACCCAGAGGGAAAAGGAAGAGGAAAGGGGAAGAGGAAGAAAAGAAAAAAAAAAAGAAAAAATGAGGATTCAGGGTTTTAAGTCACGGTGTTCTGAGTTTGGAGCATTTACAATGTAGTGGGAGAGGAAGGCATTACAGGACGAAGCCAGGGTAAGGTTCATACAAGGAAATTGTGTATTGAGAGGATTAATAGACGGGACGTTTCGATTGGGGTAGGGAAGCAGTTTAGCAGAAGACCAGCAATAAATGGTATGATCTCTGGTGACAGAAAAAGCATTGCTAGGTCGGCAAGCCTAAACTATTTTTTTGCTCCCCAAGTCGTCAGAAAGAGACGACCAGTTTCTCCAAAGTATTGAAAAGGGCAGGGGGAGCAAGAAAAGGTAACACCGAAAAATCTGTAGGGGAGGAGAGGTATGAACGAGATTAGGCGGAGTGTTTGCGGCGGAAGGTAACTTGATGTTAAGGGACGGAGAGAATTTTTAAGATTGAAAGACCGGAAATGTAGGGAAGGCAGAGGTAAAGAGTTCTCATAGTAGAGAGTTTGGGAGAAGAAATTGCGTTTAGCACGTGAGAGGGCAGGTCTTGAAAAAGGGAAGGGGACCAAGCGGGAGAAGAATTATGAAGAGTGGAAATTTCTGCTGGAAAGGGAAATGAGGGATAACAGATGCGGGGGGGGGACGGAGAAGAGGGGAAAAAAGAACACTTTTTTAGACAGGGGAAGAGTTGGAAAAAATAGTGAATGTCATGCCCCTGTGCATAAGTTTACGGTAAACGGAAAAAGGAAAAAAAACCCGTTCGAGTGGTGGGCTGGACATCAAGAAAGGGAAACAAAGGAAATTTGATTCCCATTCAGCTTTAAAATTAAGGAAGGGGCAAGATTATTAAGAGCTTCAAGAAAGGGTTTGGGAAAAGACTGGAGTCATGAGGCCACAGACAAAGATGTCATCCCATAGCGAGCCAGAGTGAAGGTTTGCCCCCCACGAGGGTAGGAAGAAGAACAGTCCCCCCGAAGTATTCCATGTAAAAGTTTTCAAGGACAGGGGGAGAGGAGAGCCCATAGCGACCCAAAGGTTTTTAGAAAAATATTCCCTTGGAAAAGGGAAAAAGGGTTAGAGTCCCACAGAGGCGGGTCAGACAAGAAAGCTCAGTGGGGGGTAGGGGATGAAAAAACCCCTTCATGGGTTCTTCTAAGGAAATCAAGGACATCATCAAGAGGGACATTGGTTTAAGAGGACTCAAAAGTCAAGACTAAGCATTTTAAGGTTGGGAGAGAGCAAACCCGTTTAAGAAGCTTGAGAGTGACGGAGGTGGGCAGGAGAAAAAGTACCAAGAAAGGGGGTGAGGGTTTTGGCCAGCCAAGAAAACAAGAGAATAGAGACAGAACCCCTAGGGATATGATGGGACGAAGAGGAATATCAGGTTTATGAGTTTGGGAAGGCATAGAAATAGGGAAAAAGAGGGGCAGATGCCCCGAAACCGTTTTTTAAAAAGGGCAAATCAGGAGGAAGGGTTGGAGAATCCTTAGTTTTTTTTTTTGAAAGTCTCTTGATGCATCAAGAGAGTTTTAAACGGGGAGTGTAGGTGCGTGATCAAGAGCAAGACATCACTTTACGGAGGTAATCCTCGCGATTAAGGATAACTCGAATTACCTTTGTCAAAGATGTATGACAAAAATTTGTGTTGGATTTAAAAGGGAAAAGGGGAAGTTTGGGAATGGCGTGGAAGGTGGTGTTCTTAGAAAAAAGACTAACAAAGCAGGGGGGAAACACCCACGAAAAATAGACAAGCAGGAATTTCGGAAGCGAGATTGACGAAAGGAATCAAAAGGGTAATCAGGGGAAAAACCAGCCGGGGGAGTAGGCGAAAATGGCAAAGGAAAGGCTCTGGTTGTCTTTGTTTTGGGGTTTCGCCACCATGGGTGGCTGGATGGCGAAACATCTATGATGGGGATGCCCGGGGTTGTGCATGTGTCTTAAATTTTATTTGTCAGTATTTTTATACAACTCTTGTCACTACTTACCCACCCCCTCTTCCTCCTATTTAGCATCCTGCCCACCCCTGGTTAGTGTGCTTTTCAATGGTCCAAGTCGGACTGAAACGCCGTCCTAAGCTTCTCTCTTTTATGTGCGGGGTTATTTTTGAACCTGTGGGACCCCTTTAAACATAAATGGCATAAAAGTTGGTCTTAAAAACCGCATGGATAGTGTTAAATATGAAGACTTGTTGTTTTAAAAAAATTTTATTTAAAAACTCTCCCCTCTTCCTCCTGGTTTTAGTGTTTTATTTCTCAGGAAGACAATCTATCCCCTTTTCAACTCCATATTACTGGTTTGGCGCCCTTTTAGTTCTTTCAGTTTGTTTTCTCAGCTCTGCTGGGACAATGAGAGGTTTGGCTGTCCCCGCTTGCTGGGCGTGAGAGGTTGGGCTATCCCGCAGCTTGCGGGACGTGAGAGGGGCGGCTGTCCCTCATCTGTGGAGCAGTGGAGGTTGGGCTATCCTGCAGCTCTGCTGGGACAGGAGGGTCGGCTATCCCTCAGCTCTGCTGGGCAGTGAGAGGTTGGCATCCCTCAGCTCTACTAGGACATGAAAAGTTGGGCTGTCTCTCAACCTGGTGGGTCATGAAAGAGGCCAGCTAATATAAAATGTTGTAATACTTCTGCTTTTTTCAGATTTTATGCTTCTTTGACAATTTCCCCTTTATGTAGAAGACAAGGACAGTTTTCAAATCCCCTTTCCCACAGACCTCCCCCTTACATCAGTTGCTTTGGCAAGTTTTTCATATACCCAGTGTTTGCAACATTTCCATTTACTCCCACAAGCTAACTCCTGCCAAGAAATTTTTTATGCATTTAAAAGGTTTCTGTGCTTTTTAAATTGTGTGTATTATGGCTTCTTGACCTATAGACATTAAAAGCTCTGAAAAAAATTGTAATACAATAGGTGAAAATTAAACTACAGTATTATGAGCATCAGTAGCTATAAAACAAATTTATAAAATTTTTTCTCCAAATAGTAGTAACAAATTATTTAAGCTTTCAGAATTTTCATTATGCGAAATTTACTATTGTTTTGGGGGGGTTGAGGGAAAAAAAAAGTGACAGTTAAAGGAGGAGGGAGGTTATTAAATGGGGAGTTGAGGTATCAGGAAGATGGAGGAATATTTTTAGGGATTGTTAAAGTTGTGAAAATAGGGAAAGCTGTGATTTCATGATACAGCAAGGGGGAAAATTGTGAGTGATTGTGAGTGGAGGAAATTCGTGAGGGAGTAGGTGGAATGAAAGGGGGGAAGGCGCTTTTGGGTTGATGGGGTAAGATAGAAATGTTAAAAGCGGGGGGGTAATTTCTGAAGTGGGTGGTGCTTTTAAATGTATGGAAGAAGAAAACTTTTGTTTTTCTTTTTTTGGGGCCCCCCTGCCTTGGTGGATATGGCCGTTTGTTGAAAAAAGAAAATGTATGGAAGAGGGGTTTAAAGGGACCTGGGGCTGGCAAAGGGGCAGTAGACCCTTTTTATAAAGGTAAAGGGAACAAAAAGAGTCAAAATTTTAGGGGGGAAAAAGTCTGTTGAGTCCTAGGTATAGGTTGGTAGACAGCAACCGCCCAGGGAGGTACTCCGTCCTGCAAATGAGTGTAAAACAAAAGCCTGTAATTGTTTTACATGATGGTAGGATTGTGGTGTCCTTTTTTTTTGTCTCATGAACATGTAAAATTTCAGGTAGTCTTGCTACTTCACTTACACTTAGGTACCCCTCACATACAGTAAAGCACATTTAAAACACACCCCCCGGGTTTTCTTCTATTTTTTATTTTGTTTATTCCTCTTATTCCAGGGGAAGTGGAAAAATTCTCTTCCCAACCTGCGTTGTAAAAGGCAACTAAAATGCCGGGAGCAAGGGTCTAGTAACCCCTCCTCCTGTATATATTACCAAATGTAAAAGGAGAAACTTTCGTTTTTCCTTTTAGGCCACCCTGCCTCGGTGGGATACGGCCGGTGTGTTGAAAGAAGAAGAAAGAAGTCTGTTGAGTATACCTGGTGAAGTGTATGGTAGAGTTATTACTGAAAGAATTAAGAGTAAGATGGAGAGTAGGATAGCAGATGAACAAGGAGGCTTTAGGAAGGGTAGGGGGTGTGTTGACCAAGTGTTTACAGTGGAACATATAAGTGAACAGAATTTAGATAAAAGAGGTTTTTGTGGCATTTATGGATTTGAAAATGGCATATGACAGGGTGGATAGGGGGACAATGTGGCAGATGTTGCAGGTATATGGAATAGGAGGTAGGTTATTGAAAGCGGTGAAAATTTTTTATGAGGATAGTGAGGCTCAGCTTAGAGTATTTAGGACAGAGGGAGATTATTTCCCAGTAAAAGTAGGCCTTAGACAAGGATGTGTGATGTCACCATGGTTGTTCACTATATTTATAGATGGGGTTGTAAGAGAAGTGAATGCTTGGGTGTTGGCAAGAGGTGTGGGATTAAAAGATAAAGAATCTAACACCAAGTGAGAGTTGTCACAGTTGCTCTTTGCTGATGACACTGTGCTTTTGGGAGATTCTGAAGAGAAGCTGCAGAGGATGGTGGACGAGTTTGATAGAGTATGTAAAAGAAGAAAATTAAAAGTGAATATAGGAAAAAGTAAGGTGATGAGGATAAAAAAATTAGGTAGCAAAAGATTGGATATCAGATTGAAGGGAGAGAGGTGAATGTATTTAGATATTTAGGAGTGGATGTGTCAGCAGATGGATCTATGAAAGATGAGGTGAATCATAGAATTGACGATGGGAAAAAGGTGAGTGGTGCACTGAGGAGTCTGTGGAGACAAAGAACTTTGTCCAGGGAAGCAAAGAGGGGAATGCATGAGAGTATAGTTATACAAACACTCTTATATGGGTGCAAAGCATGGGTGGTGAATGTTGCAACAGGGAGAAGGCTGAAGGCAGTGGAGATGTCATGTCTGAGGGCAATGTGTGGTGTGAATATAATGCAGAGAATTTGTAGTTTGGAAATTAGGAGGAGTTTACCTGGAGACCTGGAGAGAGTTCCGGGGGTCAACGCCCCCGCGGCCCGGTCTGAGACCAGGCCTGGTGGATCAGAGCCTGATCAACCAGGCTGTTGCTGCTGGCTGCATGCAAACCAACATACGAGCCACAGCCCGGCTGATCCGGAACTGACTTTAGGTGCTTGTCCAGTGCCAGCTTGAAGACTGCCAGGGGTCTGTTGGTAATCCCCCTTATGTGTGCTGGGAGGCAGTTGAACAGTCTCGGGCCCCTGACACTTATTGTATGGTCTCTTAACGTGCTAGTGACACCCCTGCTTTTCATTGGGGGGATGGTGCATCGTCTGCCAAGTCTTTTGCTTTCGTAGTGGGTGATTTTCGTGTGCAAGTTCGGTACTAGTCCCTCTAGGATTTTCCAGGTGTATATAATCATGTATCTCTCCCTCCTGCGTTCCAGGGAATACAGGTTTAGGAACCTCAAGCGCTCCCAATAATTGAGGTGTTTTATCTCCGTTATGCGCGCCGTGAAAGTTCTCTGTACATTTTCTAGGTCGGCAATTTCACCTGCCTTGAAAGGTTGTTGTGGAATTATCAAAACTATTATCCAGTGGGATGAGGAGGGGTTGTTGAGGTGGTTCAAACATGTAGAGAGGATGGAACAAAACAGAATGACTTCGATAGTGTATAAATTTGTAGTGGAGGGAAGGTGGGGTAGAGGTCGTCCTAGGAAAGGTTGGAAGGAGGGGGTAAAGGAGGTTTTGTGTGCGAGGGGCTTGGACTTTCAGCAAGCATCCGTGAGCGTGTTAGATAGGAGCGAATGAAGACGAAGGGTTTTTAGTACATGATGTGCTGTTGGAGTGTAAGCAAGGTAATATTTATGAAAGGAGTCAGGGAAACCGGCAGGAAGGACTTGAGTCCTGGATATGGAAAATACAGTGCCTGCACTCTGAAGGAGGGGTGTTAATGTTGCAGTTTTATAACTGTAGTGTAAGCGCGCCTCTAGCAAATGACAGAGTAAATGGTGGTGAAAGTTTTACTTTTTCGGGCCACCCTATCTTGGTGGGAAACGGCCGATGTGTTAGTAATAAAAAAATAAGTAAATACAGTGTAATGTACTGGAATGCTTGGAAAAAGTGGGGAAACAAGAGATATCATTACAAATACAAATTTTTATTTCTTTATGTAGTACAAAAAAATAACATAGTTTATAAATAATAAAACATTGGTAGGCACAAAAGAAAGCATCTAACATTTTGGGCAAACTAATCTTAATGCATTATAAGTACATAAATATGTATAAGTTATTGGGATACTTGGAGAAAATATTGAGATAAAATAAATGACAAGAGACATCATAAATATATATATTAGAAACTTACCCCTGTGAGAAGCATCTTGAAGACCACAATAATAAATACCAGAGGTATCATGCCTACAGAGATAGCAGCCAGGAACCAGCCAATACCAATGGCCCAGTCTGGGTATTCAATACCATTGTATGTTGGATTTGGCCACGTTATCACAGAGAAGATGAAGAGAGCCTGCAAGTAACAAAAGCTATTAATTCAAGTGTCTCATATAGCTCTTAGTATTAAGACATACAGCAAGTCCAATACATTATCATTATATTTAATGTACATGAATGGCTGAATGAGTGGTTCATTCTACACAATGAATAATGGATTCACAATCTTCCAAACAATAAATGTGAGACACCAGTAAGTTCAAATAGTGCAAATTGCATTTAGTGCAAAATTAGTTAATACTAGTTTTTCCTACCAAACACTTCAAATTATTTTTATTTATTATCACACTGGCCGATTCCCACCAAGGCAGGGTGGCCCGAAAAAGAAAAACTTTCACCATCATTCACTCCATCACTGTCTTGCCAGAAGGGTGCTTTACACCCACAGTTTTTGAACTGCAACATTAACACCCCCTCTTCAGAGTGCAGACACTGTACTTCCTATCTCCAGACTCAAGTCCGGCCTGCCGGTTTCCCTGAACCCCTTCATAAATGTTACTTTGCTCACACTCCAACACCACGTCAAGTATTAAAAACCATTTGTCTCCATTCACTCCTAACAAACATGCTCACGCATGCCTGCTGGAAGTCCAAGCCCCCGCACACAAAACCTCCTTTACCCCCTCCCTCCAACCTTTCCTAGGCCGACCCCTACCCGCCTTCCTTCCACTACAGACTGATACCCCTCTTGAAGTCACTCTGTTTCGCTCCATTCTCTCTACATGCCCCGAACCACCTCAACAACCCTTCCTCAGCCCTCGGACAACAGTTTTGGTAATCCCCCCACCTCCTCCTAACTTCCAAACTACGAATTCTCTGCATTATATTCACACCACACATTGCCCTCAGACATGACATCTCCACTGCCTCCAGCCTTCTCCTCGCGCAACATTCATCACCATGCTTCCACCCATAAAGAGCGTTGGTAAAACTATACTCTCATCCCATTCCCTCTTTGCCTCCAAGGACAAAGTTCTTTGTCTCCACAGACTCCTAAGTGCACCACTCACCCTTTCCCCTCATCAATTCTATGATTCACCTCATCTTTCAAACCCATCCGCTGACACGTCCCCCTCCCAAATATCTGAATAACATTCACCTCCTCCATACTCTCCCCCTCCAATCTGATATCCAATCTTTCATCACCTAATCTTTTTTTTTATCCTCATAACCTTACTCTTTCCTGTATTCACTTTTAATTTTCTTCTTTTACACACCCTACCAAATTCATCCACCAATCTCTGCAACTTCTCTTCAGAATCTCCCAAGAGCACAGTGTCATCAGCAAAAACCAACTGTGACAACTCCCATTTTATGTTTGATTTTTTAATCTTTTAACTCCATGCCTCTTGCCAAGACCCTCGCTTTTACTTCTCTTACAACCCCATCTATAAATATATTAAACAACCCCCGGTGACATGACACATCCTTGTCTAAGGCCTACTTTTACTGGGAAATAATTTCCCTTTCCTACATACTCTAACTTGAGCCTCACTATCCTCGTAAAACTCTTCACTGCTTTCAGTAACCTACCTCCTACACCCATACACCTGCAACATCTGCCACATTGCCCCCTATCCACCCTGTCATACCCCTTTTCCAAATCCATAAATGCCACAAAGACCTCTTTGGGCCTTATCTAAATACTGTTCATTATATGTTTCACTGTAAACACCTGGTCCACACACCCCCTACCTTTCCTAAGCCTCCTTGTTCATCTGCTATCCTTTTCTCTGTCTTACTCTTAATTCTTTCAATGATAACTCTACCATACACTTTACCAGGTATACTCAACAGACTTATCCCCCCATAATTTTTGCACTCTCTTTGTCCCCTTTGCCTCATACAAAGGAAACTATGCTGCCTCTGCCAACCCCTAGGTACCTTACCCCTTTTCCTACATTTATTAAATAATTGCACCAACCACTCCAAAACTATACCCCACCTGCTTTTAACATTTCACTTTATCCCATCAATCCCGGCTGCCCTTTCCCCCTTTCATTTTACCTACTGCCCCACGAACTTCCCCCACACTCACAACTGGCTCTTTCCTCACTCCTACAAGATGTTATTCCTCCTTGCCCTATACACGAAATCACAGCTTCCCAAACTCTTGAATTCTTGAATTTACACATTCATATTTTCTTTTCTCCTTCCATAACTGATCCTTCAACATTACTGCTACCCCTTCCTTTGCTCTAACTCTCTCGATACTCCAGATTTAATCCCATTTATTTCTCCCCCCCGAAACTCCCTAACCCCTTCAGCTTGTTTCGCTTAGGGCCAGGACATCCAACTTCTTTTCATTCTAACATCAGCAATCATCTGTTTCTTGTCATCCGCACTACATCCACGCACATTCAAGCATCCCAGTTTTATAAAGTTTTTCTTCTTCTCTTTTTTAGTAAATGTCTACAGGAGAAGGGGTTACTAGCCCATTGCTCCCGGCTTTTAGTCGCCTCATATGACACGCATGGCTTACGGAGGAAAGATTCTTTTCCACTTCCCCCTAGACAATAGAAGAAATAAAGAAAACAAGAGCTATTTAGAAAAAGGAGAAAAACCTAGATGTATGTATATATATATGCATGTGCGTGTCTGTGAAGTGGGGACCAAAGGGGTTAAAAATAGAGTAGCAAGATATCCCTGTTATCTTGCGTGTTTATGAACAGAAAAGACACCAGCAATCCTACCATTATGCAAAACAGTACAGGTTTCCCGTTTCACAGTCATCTGGCAGGACAGTAGTACTTCCCTGGGTGGTTGCTGTCTACCAACCCACAAAATAAATTCAAATTGTGTACAAGAATTACATATAAATTTCCTTGTAAAGCTTACAATGTGTTGGTTCACATATAAAATATTAATTACAAAGACCCCATGAGCGAGGTGTGCGGTTGTGGACCTGGCCAGGCAGTTCCAGCGTAGCACTTCTAAAAATATGTACAATACTAAAAGCAGGGAGTCGTCTATAAAGGCAGAGCACCAGCCAAGTGTAAAATGTAGTATTAAGGCATAGCAATTAAGTTCAGCAATAAAGTGTAGCATTAAAAGTGCAGCAAATTAATTCACGATAAAGTGTAGCATTAAGTGTAGCAAGTAGCCCAAACTTTCCACCCTTCACCTCCACCTCTGCCAGCATCTGCTCTCCAAAGTAAATACGTACACTTTATAAAACCAGGAATTCTGCTGGAATGAATTAATGGCATTTCTATAATTTCAATGAGGAAAATTTTTTGATATACTACAAGCAATTTGAGTTACGAGCTTTGGTCACGGAATGGATTAAACTCGTAAGTCAAGGTACCACTGTACATCATTGCATACTGATGTAAAGTTAGGTAACAGACTGATAATAGTGAGACTACAAAACAATAACAATATTACATTTAGTAAATAAAAGTAATGGGGCTGGTTTATTTCGGCATGATACGCCGTTTCTATAGAAGCTCCCCATGTTGGGAGAGTATTTTAAGCAAACTTAGAACTAACCTAAGATTTATTAGGCAAAACTATATTAGGAATTTTATGTTTACAGTCATTTGGGTGAGTGTTTAGTGTAAAAAAGGGAGAATTACAGATAACGAGAGCAAATCTATTTTATTTTGGATGTGTTCACAAAACAAAAAAAGAGGACAGGTGGTTTTTACATAATTAGCTGAAGATGGGGTGTGTTAAGGAGATAAGGTGTTTTTTTAACGGGACTTTCGAAAATGGTGATTGAGTCTGCGGTTTGAAAAGTTTTCGGGCAGGGAGTTCCAGATTTTAGGCCTTATCATGTACACTCAGATTTTAGGCCTTTTCATGTACACTGATTTTTGTAGAAATTTAGCCAGACATGAGGAATTTCATAAAGATTTTGTGTCTGGTTATTGTGTCTATGGTCCTGTTGAAACTATTAAGAAAGTGTTTTTAGTTCAGGTTAATATTAGAATTTATGGTTCTGTACAGTGAGAAGTTTAGGTTTTGAAAGGGGGGAGGGGTTGTCTAGCATTGGTTGCTTGATAATTCTTGTTCAGCTTTTTGTTTGGGTTTTTATTTCTTAGGTGGGTT
>NC_069417.1:25098304-25117839 GCF_026875155.1 Cherax quadricarinatus | reverse complement strand
AAAATTTTTTTTTTGTGTCAAGATCTTAAAATCAAAATTTTTGTCCAATAAAGCTTTTTTCTTCGCACACCCCCACATAAACAACAAAAAAAAAAGTTGGGGTGTTTAAAAAAAGGAAAGATAGAATGCTTAATCCCTGTTGGTTCACTAAATGTACAGTTTGCACTCATCATCCACTTTTTGTGGCATGCATTGCAGTTTGTTCATTTGACTGTCTCCTCTTCCATCATGTCACCCCACCACCGCCCCCAACCACCCACCCCCAAACCACCATTTGTGTTGCCACGCTACCACCCCCCCCCACGGCCATCCCCACCCCTCCCCCAGCTGTTGCTGGGGTTCCTTGTTGAGGTTCTTGGCTAGGATGCTAACCTTAGCCTTAGATGCCGTTAAAGGGATTCCCCACTTCCCTTTTGAATGGGGTGGGGGATCGCCAAATCAAAAAAAGGGGCGAAAAACATTCTTCGAAAAAACTTTTCTTCTCCAAAATTCAACACACAAGATTTACTCTGAAACCTTACTGTATTTTAAATTTTTGGTATTTGTGTACTTTTCCTACAAAAAGACAAAAATGATAATTAAAATTTTTTTGGAAACTTAATATTATTTAAAATTTTATTTTTGCAAGCAATCAAAAATGCCCTGACGATCTAGTCTAGGCAGAAAATTAGCAAGCAAAAATCAACCCTTTCCCACTCCAGGGCCAAGTGACCACACAAGCATTAACAACCCTTATCTCCTGGGGACATTTAACAAGTAGAAAAAAGTTACAGGATGCTTTCCCCAAAACCTAGGAGAAAATCACTTTCTCAATGCCAATGGTGTCGTTTTTGACGCCTATGCGCATTTCATACCCTGGGTCTTGTACCGGTTTTGCACTGAAAAAAAAATTACTAGGGATAGTTTTTTTGGAAACATATTTTGGCTTTTTGAATGTAAAGTTTTAAAAAAGGGTTTCTGTGTTCCTTTCAATTCTAAATTTTTAAAACTGTGCCAGCCCCTTTATTTGAGTACGGGGCCCTCCCCAAACGATATTAACCCCTTTCCAGAAGTTATCTTTAGGCAAATTTATCGTTAGTAAAATTAATTTTCCCCTAAGAAATAATGGAAATCAATTTAACCGTCCAACAGCCAAAAGTTTAAAAAAAATTTTTTTTTTTCATGAAAAAAAACTTTTCCCTACAAAGAAAGCTATGAGACTGCACAATAATACATAAAAATGTTAAAATGGCACTTACCTTTTTTTAAAAAGTTTTGAAGGGTGAGTACTTTTTTCTTGAACACTCTGGGATTTTCGTAACAAGTAAAGGTTCACTTTGAAATCCCCCTGCATTACAACAAAACTGAGGTTACCTGTCTTTCATGGTTGGTCCGGGAGTGCCTTTTCCTCTAAGTAATGTAGGTTTGTTAGGCATTTTCTTGCAGAACGGCCTTTTTTGTCGCAAAACTGAACACTTTTTGGGGGTTGGAATTTTTAGCTTCACCCATGCCTTATCAATTGTTACCAATCATTCTTAACTCTCCAAACCTTTGCGGGCCCTTTAAATTTTTCACCAATATGACACTTTTTTCTAGTCTTTTTTTTCCTGCTCCCCCTGGGTGTTAGTCGCTGGTGTGGGTGCCCTGGGGTAAAAGTTTAACCCTTTCAGGGCCGTCCCTTGATCAAGGGTTTTTGTTGAGTGTCCAAACCGTAGACTACCCAAAAATTCTGGCCATAAAATTCAGGGAAAAACGCTCATGCCTCATGTGAGAAAAGGGTCTGCGTGGTGGGTGTTAAAAACAAAAAATCTAGGGCCCCGTAATTTGGGAACCCCGGGCCATTTACCCTTGTTCACCACCCTCGTCGCAAGCACCTCATCCCCAAAAATTGGGGGACCCCCTTTCCTTCTGATAGTTCTACCTGAGGAAGGGGAAAAATAAAGACGAATTCTAGGCTTTGATCATTAGTGACCGAAAAAATGACCAGGTATCGTAATATGCAGAAAACCCTGACGATCCTAACCTTCACCTCTGGTGGGGGCACTCGTGACCCGGGGGTTGTTCCTCATCCAAGGAAAAACTATATTTTCTCGGGGCCAGGCTTGACTTCGTAATGATGATATAGTGATGTGGACTGTATTTTTTTGCACTCGAATCAATCGAGTAGTATAGTGGGGAATATATTCACCAGGAAGCGGGGTATGTTCGCCGCCGATGCGCTGGGGTAGTGTCCTATGCTTCCCCGGGGAGGGATACACCCCAAGTAATCCCGGGGCCCAACACCATTTTTTAGGTATGTAGTGAGATGTGTGGTACACTGGGCATGGAAAACCACAGGCACAGGGGAGGGTTTAGTGGTGATGGTAGTGGCCCCGCCATGGTGACTGCCAGGCCACGGGGGGGCCCCACGTCTGACTGTCATTCAAGGAAAAAGCGGAGCCCCGCCCCCACCCCACCAAAACCCACAACCACCCGCACAACCACCTTTTGGGGCCCAGTACCCCAAAAAAGTAGGGGGAAATTTGGCGAAAAAATCCCTTTTTGTTCCCAAGCCTCACCACTTTGTGATTCTCAAAGTGGATTCTACCTACTTGCCCCCTTGGAACCAGGGCCCAAATAAACTGGAATTCTTTGAATTTTCTTTGACCAGCCTTTGAGGAAATTATTGTCAGGGAAAGTAATAAGTATTTTGAGTACACCATGGAAAATCGATCTTATCACCACGTTAAACTACACTGGGGGAAAAGAGAGACTTTGCAGAAATGTTTTTGCTTTTTGCAACAATAATGCTTTGCCTACGTTTAAGCATAATATAAAAGCAACGGTCCCGATCGGCTAAATTTTTACCCCGGGCTTCGTGAAATCAACCAGGAACAGGTTTTCTTACTCTTAGTATGTTGCACTTTCTGACAAAAACCCGGCCCGACGAAGTGACAGGTTAACAAGATTAGAAATGTTTTTATTATCTCAAACAAAAGTTTAGTTTTACTTTTATCCCTTTCAAGAATCTGTAAAATTTACAGTCTTTGATTTTGTTCAAAGGGAGACTGTCATTCAAGCGTATATACCGGGGCAAAAGGGAAAAACTTTGGTATAAAACTGTTTGTGCTCTTGATTTTACAGTGGCCGGTGTTGGATATTGTTGTATAACGGGGAGTAAAACATTTAAAATACAAGATGTTATTGGGGATCTCAGGTGACGTAGTGAGAAACATGTGGCACCCTTTTCGGAAAAGGGGCATACATTAATTAACCCAAAACTGGTCACAGCCCTTACTCAGTTTTTATGCGAGTGAACAAGCAGATGGTGGGCACAGTGCTTCTAAACTAAAATTGCCAGGGCCAACGGGGTGGGGGTACGTGCAGGTGTTTACTGCCAATGACATCATGGCATTTCGGGGGATGACAAAAGAGATGTCACATTGTTGACAACCTTCACCGAATGAAATGCAAAACGTGGCAAAGTTGACGGTGATAATGAACGTATTCGAAAACAGTGTCATGATTGATTTTTAACCCCCAAAAAGGCCCTTTGGGTTTACAAGTGTGCGCGATTGGTTTTGTTGCTGTGTTTTAAAATTACAAGTGGTAATGAAACTTTACTTCATCTCATGGACATTTTTAATGCTCTGCAATTTTAAAAACCAAAAAAGACGGCAAAGACCACCGATGGTGAAATTTTTTTTTTTCTGTTGTCAGCAATTCTAATGAACCCAAAAGGAACAACACCCCATTCAACATGGTCCCGAATTCCTCGGTAACCCAAGCGTTTGAGGGGGAAGGTGGGGTCATTTTTTATAATACAGCTTCCTTAACCCCGAAAAAATTTGTCAGAAGAGATGCATTGTCTGTGCACAAAAAAAACAACGGGAACAAAGACGCAAAGAACCGGGTTTTTGTGTGGGAATGTAAGGTGCCCCCTGTGCATGTGCCTTGTTTTAAGGATTCCCAAGCTCCAGCAGTTCTAAAACCCGTCCGTGATTGTAAATATGTAAATAAGATAGAACATTGTTTTTTAAAATTTTTTGCGTTTATTTTAATAAAACAGAGGAAACAAAAATATGATAATAACTTTAGTGCGGGTTTTTTTGTTCAAAACAGTGAGTTTATTTATCTTTATACAGTATTTGGGCTCTCAGGCCCCAAAAGTTAGTAGGAAAAAGAAAAAAAAAATTTGGAAAAAAAAAAAAAAAACAACTAAAAACCACAAATTTAAATTTAAAGCCGGGATGTGGGAAATTCGTCGATGTTGCCGCCGCCACTCATTTTACAAAATCTTGGCATGTTCTCGGGAATACTGATCAGATTTTTTTTTTTGTCTTATTTTCCCTTTACAAAATATGCTTTTTTAATTTTGTAAGAAAAAAAATTTTTTTTTTTTTTAAAATTTCTTGGGCAGGGGGCACCACTTCAGATTTTGGCCTTGGACCTGAAAGGGTTAAGGACCCCCTGGAATAAATTAGCAGTCCTCGATGATGCACCCACTTTTTTTGGGGGTTTTCCTGGGTGGCTAAAACCCCTGGGGTTTAAATTGTTTTTTTCGTTATCCACACCAAAAACACTTCCCACATCTTCGAGTGAAAGTTATGGTGAGCAAAAGCTAAAGTGGGCAGCGGCCAGCTGACTGTGGGGGCGGGGGGGCACTGACCCTGGGACGCAGTATTTCGATAGCATTTCTCACCCCTTTTACCACAGGGTTGGGATAGAAGCTTTCTTTGGGGGCCCTGGTGGTTATTTAGCATTAAAGCACTAAAAACAATGAAATAATGCAAAATTTTTGAAATAGCAGGAACTGTCCAACCCCGGTTTTAAACAATAGGCAGGACAGCTGAGGGGTCAGGCTGGCGGACAGGTTTGGAGAATCATCTGGTCGAGTTTTTCTCGTTGGTCGGGCCAAAATTTTTACGCTCAAAAGCTTTTTTGGAAAGAATTTTTCGTTAGATGAGCCTTCTGGCCGAGGGGCCACTGTATTGCAGTTGCCCAAGAGCGTGGGTGAAGCCTTTTTACAACAGGTACTGTATGTGTAAATTCCCATTTCTATGTTTCAATTTATGGTTCATTTTTTTGGTGCCTTCCCTATTTGCTTTTTGCTCTTTTGCTCTACTGTATTCATTTCTTACACGTGGACCCCCCTTAGATTTAATCCGTTCCTGAGGCTCATTGTAGCCGAAAAATTTGTAAGACGAATTTAAATTTTTCCCCATAAAAAATAATGTAAAAGAAATCAAATTTCCCGTTTAAGACACCCCAAAGTATTTAAATTTTTTTTTTTTGAAATTACATTTCTACAAAGAAAAAAAATGGAAAATCACAAAAACTACATAAATAAATGTTAAAAAGACACTTTCCTTTTAAGAGTATTGACGGTGATGAGACACTTTTTCTTTAACATGGGACTTTTTAGATATACAAGAGTAAAAGTTTTACTTTGCAATCCCCCATTCATTACAACAAAACATAGATTTGCCCGTCTTTCACAGGCTTTGTCCTGGGAGTGCCCTTTTCCCCCCTGGTAATGTAGGTCCTGTTTGGCATTGTCTTCCAGAACTGGCCTGTTTCGTCACAATTGAACACTTGTTGGGGTTGGAATTTTTCAGCTTCACCATGCCTTATCACACTGTGTATGCCACTATAATTCTTAAAACTCTCAAACCAACCTTTGCTGGCCTTAAATTCACCAATATGAGCACTAGTTCCAGGCATTTTTTCCTGTTCACCTGGGTGTTAGTCAACTGTTGTGGGTCGCATCCTGGGGGACAAGATTAAGGACCCCAATAGAAATAAGTTAGACAGTCCTCGATGATGCATTGACTTTCTTGGGTTATCCTGGGTGGCTAACCCTCTGGGGTTAATCGTTTCTCGGTAATTGTTTCCCGTTAAGCCACACGTGGTGCAGCAACAGCTGACCGTGGTGGAGCAACAGCTAAGTGGTGCAGCAGCAGCAACAGCTGACTGGTCCAGCAACAGCTGACCATGGTGCAGCAACAGCTGTGGTGCTTTATTATTATATTCAAGGGGAAGCGCTAAACTCATTGGATTGTACAGCGCCTGGGGGGGGATGTGGAAGGCATTCAGGCTTAATTCGGAGAACTGGAGCACAGATCCAATTCCCTAAATCAAGAGCCCCTCACAAACATCAAGGAACCTTCCCTGAGGGGAGCTGTGGTGCAGCAACAGCTGACTGTGGTGCAGCAGCAGCTGACTGTGGTGCAGCAGCAGCTGACTGTGGTTCAGCAACAGCTGACTGTGGTGCAGCAGCAGCTGACCATGGTGCAGCAACAGCTGACAGTGGTGCAGCAGCAGCAGCTGATGGTGGTGCAGCGGCAGCTGTGGTGCAGCAACAGCTGACCAGACCATGGTGCAGCAGCAGCTGACTATGGTACGATAGTATTTCTCACCCTTTTTACCACAGGGTTGGCACTAAAAGTTTTCTTTGGGCACATATTGGCTTATTTAGAAGTTACAAGCACTATAAACAATGGAATACAAAATGTATCGAATGTATGCATGCAACTGGCCACCCTGGCTTGTAAACAATGATGGCAATCCAGCTGATGTGCACAGGCTGGACAGACAGGTTTGGGAGGAATAACGTTGGGCAAGTTTTTTATTGTGAGGCGAGGCAAAATTTTTGCATTAAAATGTATCGTATAGCGGATTTAACGCAACGCGATGCCATCGTATGGCGGGGGTCCACTGTATTTTAATTTTTCATATACAGGTATACAGTATTTTACTTATTTTTTTAGCCTATTGCATATGTAACATTATATTTTTTCACACAAAAATCTGGACATCTTAGGTCATAGCATTACCTTCCTCAGGTGAAACATTACACATTTCTAGGTAATAGTACCAGAAATCAGTCTTGTTTGTGTATTCCAACATGTTTACATGTAGCAATTTAGGTGACACTTACAGAATGGAAAACCTATATTATATGGTATTTCACTCACAATGGGTGAAACATCATATAATAAATGTCTTCAATAACCACTTGTTGGCTTAAGCTTATGTCTACCTTTTTTATACGTGCTTATTAGATTAGGAAAGAATTTTCACATTTTGCACATACGTCTAATTTATCAACATGTCGGTTCTCTGAACCATTCATCTACAATCCTGTCTGGCTCTGCAATTTCTTGGGATTTTAATACTTGGGAATTCTTCACTTGCCTAACCCTTGGGCATGACCTACTTCCACATTGGTCAAATGTTATACCTCCTACAACTGCTTCACCTCTCCTGCCTACTGTAAATGAGCTACTTCTCCGCAGACATGCTGTATTCTTTTCAAGATTGATGGACTGACCACATCGACTCAAGGCTGAAGGACTGATTACCTCAAACTCCTCCTGTTCTTCAACATTCTCCTTTGTATGGACTGATGAAGCCAATGTGTGGCAAAACGATTCCTCAGTAAAAATACCCAAGAGTTGCACGTATGTCTAATTTATCAATAATAATAATATTATATTATATATTATTATTATTATTATAATATTATTATTATATTATATTATTATATTATTATTAGCAGTTTGGAGGGATATGTTGTGTATCTTTATACGTATATGCTTCTAAACTGTTGTGTTCTGAGCGCCTCTGCAAAAACAGTGATTACGTGTGAGTGAGGCGAATGTGTTGAATGATGATGAAAGTATTTTCTTTTTGGGGATTTTCTTTCTCTTTGAGTCACCCTGCCTCGGTGGGAGACGGCCAACTTGTTGAAAAAAAAAATTATTATTTTTATACTATTATTATTATTTTGATAATTATTATTAATTTAGGGAACTGAAGCTCTATCATTATATTATTATTATTATTATTATTATTATTATTATTATTACTATTATTATTATGACTATTATTATTATTAAGTTAGGGAACTGGAGCACAGATACAATTCCCTAGAACAAGAGTCCCTCATCAGCATCAAGGAACCTTGACACTGGTGTGGGGCTCTTGATCTAGGGATTTTGATCTGTGCTCTAGTTACCTAAATTAATAATAATAACACTAATAATAATAATTATTATTATAATAACGAACACCGCCAACTCAGTTCACTGTTTACCTCGCTGTGGGAGCAGTTTTCTCATGCTTTGTTTACATTTTTGACAGTCATTTGGCCAAATTTCGTTTTTCTAAGCATGGGGCCTAAGAAAATAAGTGTAAAGGACAGTGCTGAGAATAAAAAGAGAATGATTTCCGTGGAATTAAAGCATGAAATCATAGATAAACAAGCGAGGTGTCCAGGTTTTAGGTTGAGAGGGAAGCGGGGAGGGGGAAGAGCTGGCTCGTAACTCAAATGTTGGCTCATAACTCAGAGCAAAAAATCGACCGAGGTACAGCTCGAATCTCAAAAAACTTGTACGTTGGGATACTCATAAATCAAGGTTCCACTGTATTGGTAAATATATCTGGGATTAAGGTGGAACTCATATCATGATACCAACCAGTTGTAAGAGAGACATGTGCATCTTTTACCTCCCATACATTATGTAAAGGGTAACTTTTGAAATGTGTTTGTGAAAATAATCTAAAGGGTTGCATTAATGTAAAAGCCTAATACATTACATAAAAAATCATTTGTTTTCTATTCTTAATAAGATATTATAATCTAAGAAAGTGCTAATCTTAGTAAGATATAAAAGGGAAAAATGAGTTTTACAAGAATACAATACCATATAGCCTACAATAATAATATGAATATACATAGTATATAAAAATGGAGTATAAATAATGTAAGCCTGTAAGTTTTACAGCTAATATTATGAACTAATTTTAGGAAAAAAATATTGGAAAAGCATTATTCTAATAAAAAAAAAATACCTTTTGAATGAACTTCTCTACACTCTGGACCACGTGTTTATAAAACTTGATGGCTCTTATAGCGCCCTTTGTAATTGCAGTCATCTTTGCCTTCGATATTGGGGGCTTGCACTCATAGAGCCCCGCAAGCTGCAAAAGATAAACAAGTCATTAGACAAAATTCACAATATTTAATTAAGACACTGCCAACAACAAGCAAAATCATTCCTTACACTATACAGTAATGTACTGTACAAATTAATGAACAGTAACTTAATAGTAAAATAATCACTTAAGGGCAACCAAGGGAAGTATAATATCACTGTCCACATATGCAATTTGTACTGTACTGTATATTTTTCAGATTATAATTTTAAAATACATTAAAATATCCATAATTTTTTTTATTAGTCTTTACAATGATACAAAGTGGTTGTATTATAAAAAAATTCAACACAAAAGATGTCATTATTTCCAGACCAAAATTCCATCAACATTACACAGTATTCTTACCACCGATGAAATCTATAACATAGGAAACACACTTATCAGTTGGCTTATTATTATTTTGTTATTCATTGAAATCTTAGCCACAATTTTAATTTTAAGAATTAAGCCACATGATACAGAAAACAATGAATATTTCATAATATAAACAACTAAACTGCCTATTCATATCACTGGAAGCACAGTTATGTGTTGTGCAAACTGTTATTTATCAAGATATTGGTCATAATATGTTTAGGAACACAGCTACGTGATGAAGCGAACCAACGACTCAGCATTGGGCGACTAGGTCACTGGTTGCAGCCTCACAACACCACAGCACTACTTTGATGCAATACCACATGCTTTAACCATCAACAGTTAATATGCGAATAATTATTTAATGTTACCTTACATTAGGTTATGTAATCTGTTTAACTGATTTGATGCAAACAGTGAAAGTTATTTGTAGGTTTTCCATCTTGGATGTCTTTTTTTACTCTGAAAGGTTTGAGCACCAGTGTTCTAGATGTGGGGGAATGAGAACTTTGGGCAGATATGTACTTTATTCCTATGTCTCCCTTAATATCTGAAGGGAGTATGTCTGGAGGGTGTTCCGGGAGTCAACACCCCTAGAACCCAGCCGATAGCCATGCCAGCATTTTTTTTTTTTTGAGCTAAATTGTCTGAAATTGATGTGGCTGTGAATCTGAGATAGCTACATGTACAAATACAAAAAAAAAAAAATAAAAAAAGTTACCCAACCAAACCTAGACTAAGCTAACTTTATCCAACATTACCTAACCCAAGCTAATCTAACCAAACAACCTAACTTAACCTAACCTAATCTAGCATCACCTAACCTAACAGAAACTAGTGTCTTCAAAATTAAGTTAAACTACTCTAACCTAACTTTTTTCTAACATGGCTTAAATTCATCAAATTCGCTGTGATTTTTTTTTTTTTACTTCATATTTCGGTGACTTATATTTTACCTGTGACTTATTATCCGTCAGCCATCAAGGCACCTCCCTCAAGGGGAATATAAAGTCGTATCCCTCTGTATACAACTTTATCTTAATTTTAATAATTACGTGTCCTACTTCCTAAGAGTACAACTTCCCGGCCAGAATGGCACATGTCACAGTACAACCCCGAAGTAAATAACATTCACGCCCTTGAACACTCCACCTCTGCAGTTATTTTGGAAGATTTGAAAAGTCCCATGAAGACCCAAACTGGGGGAGAGAAGATGCAGTGTGGAAAGGTATAGAGAAAAGTTGGGAAGGTATGTTAAAAGAAACCATTCATTGGCATCAGTCACAGACGCTGAGGACCGGACTCCCCGTAATGCTCTCATCCTCCACCTTACACAAGCCCAACTACCTAAACCAACATCTCTCGACTCACCTCTGTGTTGAAGGACTTTACAGCATCCATTTTTACAAGCGTCCTACGACTACCTTCGTCGAAAAAAATGTGATTTACAAATAAAATTCCACATTACTGTCCGCCATGATGTTTGAGGACAGCCACACTATCAACAATGAGAGACGAACACAATCGGCAAAACTTAAAACAAAAAAGCATCTTGAGTTGTATCAATATATAATCAAGCGCTACCAGTATATAGAAAACTTATTATTTGGGAGTCTCTAGGTGTCCACTATATATTTATTTCAAGGTTTATATATATAGATGTATCCTGAGGATGAATTTTCAGTGGAATGTGATGTCTACCAGCACATTGGTTTTTTAAAAGTTGTTGATAGGTATACCTTGCTCTTGATCAGTTACTTTATTTCAATTGTTGTTTATCATTTATATACTTCTGTATGTTTATTACTAGAAGTTTCATATATAAATAATGTGCCATATAACGTTTCTCACAACTCATGGGTTTATGTGATGTAACCAGATGTTCATTTAAATGTTAACTTGACCTGTAACCTTCGTAATGTTCAACTCTGTCATTCCAGCTCACCATATGATATTGGTTAGCAGGGAGACCTGAGTGAGCTTCAAGACGGTGCCTTGATGCTTGTAATGAGCTCTCGATTCAGTGAACTTGAGCTACGGTTCTCTTCGGATCAAACTAGGGTTACCCACCTCCCAATCAGGTTAGGTTAGGTAAGGTTTGTCAGGAAACAAGACAAGGGTTTTAGTCACATGGTGACCCGCCACTGGAGCTTATGGTCATCAGATCGAGATCTTCCATTGGCTTGCCGGTCCACCCTTTTAGAAATTAAGAGTAGTATAAGTAGCCCATTCAGGTACTGTAAGAGTGAATCTTTCAGTTTTTTTTCTTTTAGCACTTGCACATGAATATTATAATTTAGACGAAGACGCTTCGGAATTTGTAGTGTACAATGTGTGTGCGCACTCACCTATATGTGGTTGCAGGGGTTGGATCATAGCTGGCAATATAAACACAAATGCAGTATAATGTGATCCTTTATTGACTACGTTTCGCCCACACAGTGGGCTTTTTCAAGTCACAAACAGAACTACCTGGGGTGGAAGGAACGCGAGTATTTATAGTCCGGCTGAGGTCAGGTGAAGAATGCTGCATCTGATGATGTACCGAGTTGGGTTGTAGAGTCTAAAAACTTGGGTAGCTTGGAAAGGAGACTGGACAAGTTTGTGAGCAGACCTTCTACAGTGTTCTTATGTGGGATAGCGATGAAGAAGTTTCTTGGCAAGTGGTTCAGCTATGTTATAGAAGCCACTATTCTGGTTGAAGTTGTCGGATATAGAAATAAGTGATGATTCCAGGATTCTTCGGTATTGAGTGTTGTCTTCTGTGGCGATAAGTCTTGAGTTTCTGTAGTTTATCAAGTGGTTGTGTGAATTACGGTGTTGTACGCAGGCATTCCTTGTGTCGTCAGACCTGCTTGCGTATTGGTGTTCTGAAATACGTGTTTGGAGGTCCCTTGATGTTTCGCCCACGTATAACTTGTTGCAGTCATTACAAGGGATTATGTATACCCCTGCAGGGGATGGAGGCTTGTCCTGCCTACTACTGGTGATGTCCTTGATGGTCGTGGTTGTGGAGGTAGATACTTGGGAATGATGTTTTGGCAAAGATGTTGGAAACATGTTTGGCAATGGAGTTGGTGGGAAGGACTATGTATCTCTTCTCGGCAGTGTCTTCTCTGGGTGTTGTTGAAGATGTTTAGTGCTCGCCGTCTGCAGTCTCTGATGAAGTGACGAGGATAGTGGAGTTTGGAAAATACCTGTTCAATTATAGTGCATTCTTCCTCAAGGAACTCGTTGCTGCAGAATTCTGAGTGCACGCAGGAAGAAGCCTATAATTACACCACGTTTGGTTTTGGTGTCGTGGTGAGAGTAGAAGTGGAGAAGATCGTTTTGGTTGGTGGGTTTTCGATAGACTTTAAAACGAAGTTCGTGGTCAGCTTTGCAGAGTAGAACATCAAGGAAAGGAAGAGTGTTGTCGACCTCTTCTTCAAGTGTGAACTGGATTGAAGGCTCGACCTGGTTGAGCTTGTCTTGGAGAGCTTGAACGTTGAAGCGTTTAGGAGTTATGACGAGAATGTCGTCAACATAACGGAGCCAGGTGACAGACGAAGGAATAATGGTGGAGAAACGTTCGGCTTCTAGATGTTCCATGTATAGGTTCGCTAGGACGCACTGAGTGGCGAACCCCATGGGTAGTCCAAAAGTCTGCTGAAAGAGGTAAATTTCAAAAGGAAACACGTAAAGCCAACACATAGTTCAACCAGGTCGATGAAGTCGCTGGCTGGAATGGGAAGATCAAGTGAATCGTCAATTTTCTTGCGCAAGAGATCGATGGCTTGTTTAGTAGGTACTTTAGTGAATAGGGAAGTCACGTCAAGGCTGGAAAGTTTCTTGTTCCTGATGTTGATGTTGCGAATGCGATTGAGAAGATCACCTGATCCCATTCCAGCCAGCGACTTCATCGACCTGGTTGAACTATGTGTTGGCTTTACGTGTTTCTCTTTTGAAAATCACCTCTTTCAGCAGACTTTTGGACTACCCATGGGTTCGCCACTCAGTGCAGTCCTAGCGAACCTATACATGGAACATCTAGAAGCCGAACGTTTCTCCACCATTATTCCTTCGTCTGTCACCTGGCTCCGTTATGTTGACGACATTCTCGTCATAACTCCTAAACGCTTCAACGTTCAAGCTCTCCAAGACAAGCTCAACCAGGTCGAGCCTTCAATCCAGTTCACACTTGAAGAAGAGGTCGACAACACTCTTCCTTTCCTTGATGTTCTACTCTGCAAAGCTGACCACGAACTTCGTTTTAAAGTCTATCGAAAACCCACCAACCAAAACGATCTTCTCCACTTCTACTCTCACCACGACACCAAAACCAAACGTGGTGTAATTATAGGCTTCTTTCCCGCGTGCACTCAGAATCTGCAGCAACGAGTTCCTTGAGGAAGAATGCACTATAATTGAACAGGTATTTTCCAAACTCCACTATCCTCGTCACTTCATCAGAGACTGCAGACGGCGAGCACTAAACATCTTCAACACACCCAGAGAAGACACTGCCGAGAAGAGATACATAGTCCTTCCCACCACTCCATTGCCAAACATGTTCAACATCTTTGCCAAAACATCATTCCAAGTATCTACCTCCACAACCACGACCATCAAGGACATCACCAGTAGTAGGCAGGACAAGCCTCCATCCCCTGCAGGGGTATACATAATCCCTTGTAATGACTGCAACAAGTTATACGTGGGCGAAACATCAAGGGACCTCCAAACACGTATTTCAGAACACCAATAAAGCAAGCAGGTCCTGACCGACACAAGGAATGCCTGCGTACAACACCGTAATTCACACAACCACTTGATAAACTACAGAAACTCAAGACTTATCGCCACAGAAGACAACACTCAATACCGAAGAATCCTGGAATCATCACTTATTTCTATATCCGACAACTTCAACCAGAATATGGCTTCTATAACATAGCTGAACCACTTGCCAAGAAACTTCTTCATCGCTATCCCACATAAGAACACTGTAGAAGGTCTGCTCACAAACTTGTCCAGTCTCCTTTCCAAGCTACCCAAGTTTTTAGACTCTACAACCCAACTCGGTACATCATCAGATGCAGCATTCTTCACCTGACCTCAGCCGGACTATAAATACTCGCGTTCCTTCCACCCCAGGTAGTTCTGTTTGTGACTTGAAAAAGCCCACTGTGTGGGCGAAACGTAGTCAATAAAGGATCACATTATACTGCATTTGTGTTTATATTGCCATTGTGTCGGTATTTTATACCATTCATTTCCATTGGATCATAGCTACTGGGCCCCGCCTTTTCGCTAGTCGCTACTAGATCCACTTTCTCCCGGCTACGAGAGCCTTTTCGTACATCTTAAAGCTATGTATGGATCCCGCCTCTGCCACTTCATTTTTCGACTGTTCCACTTCCTGACAACTCTAGGGCTGAAGAAATACTTCCTAATATCCCTATGACTCATTTGAGTTTTCAACTAAGAGCTGTGCCCTCTTGTTCTTATTTCTCATGTTTGAAACATTCCGTCCCTGTTCATCTTATCAATTCATCTCATTATTTTGTACGTCGTTATCATATCTCCCTTAGTCTTGTCCTCCCGTGTCATCAGGTTAAGTTCCCGGTGGCCTGGTGGCTAAAGCTCCCGCTTCACACACGGAGGGCCCGGGTTCGATTCCCGGCGAGTGGAAACATTCGACACGTTTCCTTACACCTGTTGTCCTGTTCACCTAGCAGCAAATAGGTACCTGGGTGTTAGTCGACTGGTGTGAGTCGCATCCTGGGGGACAAGATTAAGGACCCCAATGGAAATAAGTTAGACAGTCCTCGATGACGCACTGACTTTCTTGATGTACCTTTGTAATCTTTTGACTACCGCCCACAGGATGGGTATGGGGTGCATAATAAAGATATTAAACTAAAGTGTACTCACCTATTTGTACTCACCTATTTGTGGTTGCAGGGGTCGAGTCCTAGCTCCTGGCCCCGCCTCTTCACCGGTTGCTACTAGACCCTCTCTCTCCCCGCTCCATGAGCTTTATCAAACCTCGTCTTAAAACTGTGTATGGTTCCTGCCTCCACTACGTCATTTTCTAGGCTATTCCACTGCCTTACAACTCTATGACTGAAGAAATACTTCCTACTATCTCTCTGACTCATTTGTGTCTTCAACTTCTAATTGTGGCCTCTTGTTTCTGTGTCCCCTCCCTGGAACATCCTGTCCTTGTCCACCTTGTCTATTCCACGCAGTATTTTATATGTCGTTATCATGTCTCCCCTGACCCTCCTGTCCTCCAGTGTCGTCAGGCCGATTTCCCTTAATCTTTCTTCATAGGACATTCCCCTTAGCTCTGGAACTAACCTTGTTGCAAACCTTTGTACTTTCTCTAGTTCTTGACGTGCTTTATCAAGTGCGGGTTCCAAACAGGTGCTGCATACTCCAGTATGGGCCTGACATACACGGTGTACAGTGTCTTGAATGATTCCTTACTAAGGTGTCGAATGCTGTTCTCAGGTTTGCCAGGCGCCCATATGCTGCAGCAGTTATCTGATTGATGTGTGCTTCCGGAGACATGCTCGGTGTTATAACTCACCCCCAAGATCTTTCTCCTTGAGTGAGGTTTGCAGTCTTTGGCCACCTAGCCTATACTCTGTCTGTGGTCTTCTGTGCCCTTCCCCTATCTTCATGACTTTGCATTTGGCAGGATTAAATTCGAGAAGCCATTTGCTGGACCAGGTGTCCAGTCTGTCCAGGTCTCTTTGAAGTCCTGCCTGGTCCTCATCAGATTTAATTCTCCTCATTAACTTCACATCATCTGCAAACAGGGACACTTCTGAGTCTAACCCTTCCGTCATGTCGTTCACATATACCAAAAATAGCACTGGTCCTAGGACCGACCCCTGTGGGACCCCGCTCGTCACAGGTGCCCACTGTGATACATCATTACGTACCATGACTCGTTGTTGCCTCCCTGTCAGGTATTCTCTGATCCATTGCAGTGCCTTCCGTTATTCGCCTGATGCTCACTTCTGCATTTCTCTTTGAGGAACTGTGTCAAAGCCTTTTTGCAGTCCAAAAGAGCAATCCCCCACCCCTCCCTTGTCTTACTTCGTATTTTATCATAAAATCCGGGGGTTGGACACAGGATTTGCCTTCCGTGAACCGTCTGGTTGGCATTTATACTCCTGTTCCTTTCCCAGGTCTCCCCACTCCCCCTGAAAATCTTCTCCATAATTTTTGCATACTATACACGTCAAGACCGGGTCTAATTTAGTCCCTTTTTTCTGTCCCCTTTTTTTGAAAATGGGAACTAATTTGCCGTCTCCATACCTCAGGTATTTTGCCCATTTCCAGGGATGTTTTGAAGATTGGGGTAAGGGGGGTACCACAACATATCGCCCCCTCTCAAAGGGCCCCATGGAGGATGTTGTCCGGCCCCTTCCCTTTGGGGACCCGATGCCCCCTTAGCATTTTCTTCCCCTCCCATCTGTATGATGTCGTCCAAATTTGTTGGGTTTCCTTTGTTGGGCCCCACGGTCTGCCCCCCCAGGGGCCCTTCCTGTCTTCCCTGTAAATACTTCCTTAAATCTCATGTTGACTCCTCACATATCTTTCGTTTCTTGTGATTCCCACCTTCTTTCCTCAGCCCTTATCACCTGGTCCTTGATGTTTCTTCCTCCCCAAAGGGTATACAGCATTTTTTGGGGCAGATTTGACTTTTGATGATGTCGTTTTCAACTTTGCGGGCCCCCCTCCTTATCTGGCATACTCGTTTCTGGCTCTTCTACTAAAACTCCTTGTTTTCCCGGGTTCCCAGCCCCTGTACCCTTTTCCCTTTTCGTTGCACTTAGTTTTTGCCTCCCTTAAAACCTTCGGGTAAACCAAGGACTCGTTTTGGGCTTCCCATTATTTTTGTTTCCCCTTGGGGAAAAAACTTTTCCCCTGCCTCCTGCCTTTGTTGCACAATTTTCATCTCGTTTACGATTTTCCTACCTTTCCTGTCCCACTGAACCCCTGCAGGAAGTTTCTCATCCGTGTATCCCCCCCTTTTTTAGTTTGGCCTGTCCCTTCAGTTCCCTTTTCCTTTCCCTTGTAATCTACATATAGTCAAAAAAAACCACATGATCGCTAGCTCCAAGGGCCCCTCTAAGTGATGCCTCGATGCTTTAAAATGCTCAGGGGGTGTGTGTGTGGTGTGTGTGTGTGTGGTTTTTGTGTGGGTGTGTGGGTTTTGTGTTTGGGGGTTTTTTGGGGGTTGTGACTCAACATCAAAATTGCACCAATAACTCATTTCAGTTGTGACCGGGGGTTGGAAATGTGAATTGCCATTTCTCTTAATTTGTTCAGATGTCTGTATAAACAAGTAACCATTCTACAGAATCATTACCCTTTTTAACTTGGGGCCATTACCTTTGTACCAGTTTTAGCTACAAAAAATTTGGGGGGGGCCCCGTCCTGGACCCATTACGTACCTCTGTAATCTGTAAAAAACCTTTGAAATTGTCATGATTGTGACCAGACTTACCTGGAGTTCATTACCTTTGTAAATTGTGAGTTCATTACCTTTGTAAATTGTGAGTTCATTACCTTTGCAAATTGTGAGTTCATTACCTCTGTAACTTGCTCAGCTATCAAAACTTTGGAGTCCAGTCCCTGGACCAATTATGTACCTCTGTAATCTTTTGACTACCACCCACAGGATGGGTATGGGGTGCATAATAAACATATTAAACTAACTAAAACTTTCTTGGGTTATCCTGGGTGGCTAACCCTCCGGGGTTAAAAATCCGAACGAAATCTTATCTCTTATCTTATCTTCCTTTAACCTCTCCTCATAGGACATAACATCGTAGCTCTGGGACTAGTCTTGTTGCAAATCTCTACACTTTTTCCATTTTCTTGATATGACTGCCTAGGTGTGGGTTCCATACTGGTGCTGCATACTCCAATATAGGCCTGACGTACACGGTGTACAGTGTCGTGAATGACTCTTTAGATGTTGAAAATTTTTCTTAGATTTCGGTTTAGCTCTTTCTTTAATAATAATAAAAAAAATAATAATAATCTTAGATTTCCCAGACGTGCATCTGCTGCGGTAATTACAGTGGACCCCCGGTTCGCGATGCTATCGGTATCCGATAAATCAGGTAACCGATGCATTATATCGCCAAAAATTTGCCTCGGTTCCCGTTACAAAACCCGGTATGCAATACGATTCGTACGAGACGTGTCCAATGTTTACAAGCCAACCAGTGTGCGCGCATCTAAGGATACATTCGGTACATATCATATTATCCATATTATCACTGTTTTTGGTGCTTGTTTCTGCAAAATAAGTCACCATGGGCCCCAAGAAAGCTTCTAGTGCCAACCCTTCGAGACCAAGGGTGCTAATGCCTATTGAAATGAAGAAAGAGATAATTGCAAAGTATGAAAGTGGAGTGCGTGTATGGGAGCTGGTCAGGTTGTATAGTAAACCCCACTCAACCATCTCTACTACAGTGAGCAGGAAAACGGCAATCAAGGAAGCTGTTCTTGCAAAAGGTGCAACTGTGATTACGAAACAGCAACCGCAAGTGTTAGAAAATGTTGAGAGACTGTTATTGGTGTGGATAAATGAAAAACAGATACCAGGAGATAGTATCTCTCAAGCGATCATTTGTGAAAAGGCTAGGCAGTTGCATGACGATTTGGTAAAGAAACTGCCTGCAACTAGTGGTGATGTGAGTGAATTTAAGGCCAGCAAAGGTTGGTTTGAAAGATTTAAGAATCGTAGTGGCATACATAGTGTGATAAGGCATGTGAGGCTGCCAGTTCAGACCACAAAGCGGCTGAAAAATATGTACATGAATTCAAGGAGTACATAGAGGCTGAAGGATTGAAACCTGAACAAGTGTTTAATTGTGACAAAACAGGCCTGTTTTGGAAGAAATTGCCAAGCAGGGCCTACATTACTCAGCAGGAAAAGCTACCTCAAGTCCTAATGGAGGGAGATTCCCCTTCTAAACAATAGGTTCAACACACTCCCCTCCTCCCATCCCATCAATCATCACCAGATATATAAATAACAAAAAGGCACAATACCGTGACTGGAACGATACACAAATAACCCGCACATAAAAGACAGAAGCTTACGACGACGTTTCGGTCCGACTTGGACCATTGACAAAGTCACCCAACAGAGGTGGAGCAGGGGCGGCTAAAATTAGCAGGAAGAAGGTGAGTAGTGGGTA
>NC_069417.1:25082099-25097804 GCF_026875155.1 Cherax quadricarinatus | reverse complement strand
CACGTGTTGCAGTGTCTGCAAGAAAACATGAAAATGGTATACAATACGCGGGTTGTTGGGTAAGACACATATGCAACAGTTAGCAATTTATTCCGAAACGTTTCGCCTACACAGTAGGCTTCTTCAGTCGAATACAAAAAGTGGCAGGAACTTTTGAGATGTGAAGACGATGTAATCAGTCCATCCCCCTTTAAAAAGTCGTAGAATTTGAGGTTGTCAGTCCCTCGGCCTGGAGAAGTTCAGTTCCATAGTCAGGAACTATTGAAGATCAAGCGACAGTGCGGAGACTTAAATCTGTCGGAAGGAGGGGTTTGCAGGGTAGTGGTAGTAGTAGTAGTAGTATTAGTAGTAGTAGTGAGAGGCAACTGAGAGGTCATGTCCCTCTCAGATCCAACCCTTCTCACTTGAAAAGCTTGTCCAAGGTGTTTTCTCTACCAAGATGCCACGTGTTGCGTGTCTGACAAGATGAACATGAAATGGTTACAATCCCGACAGGTTGTTAGGTAAGACACATATGCAACAGTTAGACAACTTTATTCCGAAACGTTTCGCCTACCAGTAGGCTTCTTCAGTCAAATACAGAAAGTAGGCAGGAACAGTAGAGATGTGAAGACGTTTGTAATCAGTCCATCCCCCTTAAGTCGTAGAATTTGAGGTTGTCGTCCCTGGGCCCTGGAGAAGTTCAGTTCCATAGTCAGGAACTATCTGAAGATCAAGCGACAGTGGGAGACTTAAACACTGTCGGAAGGAGAGGTGCAGGGTAGTGGTAGTAGTGTAGTAGTAGTAGTAGTGTAGTGAGAGGCAACTGAGAGGTCATGTCCCTCTCAGATCCAACCCTTTCACTTAAAAAGCTTGTCCAAGGTGTTTTCTTTTACCAAGATGCCAGTGTTGCAGTGGTTGACAAGATGACATGAAAATGGTTTTACAATACCGACAGGTTGTTAGGTAAGACACATATGCAACAGTTAGACAACTTTATTCCGAAACGTTTCGCCTACACAGTGGCTTCTTCAGTCGAATACAGAAAGTAGGCAGGAACAGTAGAGATGTGAAGACGATGTAATCAGTCCATCACCCTTAAAGTCGTAGAATTTGAGGTTGTCAGTCCTGGGCCCTGGAGAAGTTAGTTCCATAGTCAGGAACTATCTGAAGATCAAGCGACAGTGCGGAGACTTAAAATACTGTCGGAAGGAGAGGGTGCAGGGTAGTGGTTAGTATTTTAGTAGTAGTAGTAGTAGTAGTGAGAGGCAAACTGAGAGGTCATTGTCCCCTTCAGATCCAAACCTTTCTCAACTTGAAAAAGCGTTTTGTCCAAGGTGGTTTCTGTACCAAGATGCCACTGTTTGGTTGCTGTGTATGGACTAGATGAACATGAATATGGTATACAATACCGATAGGTTGTTAGGTAAGACACATATGCAACAGTGAGACAACTTTATTTAAGTCTCCGCACTGTCGCTTGATCTTCAGAGAGTTCCTGACTAGGGACTGAACCTCTCCAGGCCGCGGACTGACAACCTCAAATGCTAGACTTAAGGGTTGAGTGGACTGATTACATCGTTTCCACATCTCTACAGTTCCTGCCTACTTTCTGTATTCGACTGAAGAAGACCTCTGGTGTAGGCGAAACGTTTCGGAATAAAGTTGTCTAACTGTTGCATATGTGTCTTACCTAACAACCTGGTCGTATTGTATACCATGTTCTGCACGTCATCTTGACGACAACGCAACACGTGGCTCATCTTGGTACAGAAACACTTGGGACAAAGTTTTTCAAGTGAGAAAGGGTTGGATCTGAGAGGGAAGATTTGACCTCTCAGTTGCCTCTCACTATGCTACTACTATACTACTACTACCACTACCCTGCACCTCTCATTCCGACATATTTAAGTTCCGCACTGTCGCTTGTCTTCAGATAGTTCCTGACTATGGAAACTGAATTTCCAGGCCGAGGCGACTGGACAACCTCAATTCAACGACTTTAAGGGTGATGGATGATTACATCGTCTTCACATCTCTACTGTTCTGCTACTTTCTGTTCGACTGAAGAAGCTACTGTGTAAGGCGAAACGTTTCGGAAATAAGTTGTTAACTGTGCAACATGTGTCTTCCTAACAACCTGTCGGTATTGTATACCATTTTCATGTCATTTGTCAGACACTGCAACAGCGTAGCATTATTGGTTACGGGAAAACACTTGGACAAGATTTTTCAAGTGAGAAGGGTTGGATCTGAGAGGGAATGACCTCTCAGTTGCCTCTCATTTTACTACTACTACTACTACTACTACCACGACCTATGCACCTCTCCTTGACAGTATTTAAGTCCTCCGACTGTCGCTTGATCTTCAGATAGTTCCTGACTATGGAACTGATACTCTCCAGGCCGACCCCCCCCTCCCCCGGGGACTGACAACCTCAAAATTCTACGACGTGAAGGGGGATGGACCCTGATTACATCGTCCTTCACATCTCTACTGTTCCTGCCTACTTTTCTGTATTCGATGGAGTAGACTACTGTGTAGGCGAAAACGTTGCGGAATAAAAGTGTCTAAACTAGTTGCTTATGTGTCTTACCTAAACAACCTGTCGGTATTGTATACCATTTTTCATGTTCATCTGGTCAGACATGCCAACACGTGGCTTCTTGGTACAGAAAACACCTTGGGACAAGCTTTGCTATGTGAGGAAGGGTTGGATCTGAGAGTGGACATGTCCTCTCAGTTGCCTGCACTTCTACTACTACTATACTACCACTACCCCTGCACCCTCTCTTCCGACGGTATTTAAGTCTCGCACTGTCGCTTGATCTTCCAGATAGTTCTGGACTATGGAACTGAATTCTCCAGGCCGAGGGACTCCCCCACAACCTCAAATTCTACGACTTTAAGGGTGATGGACTGATTTACATTCGTCTTCACATCTCTTCTGTCCTGCCTACTTTCTGTATTTCGACTGAAGATGACCTCCTGTTTGTAGGCGAAAAACGTTTCGGAATAAGTTGTTAAAAACGTTGCATTGTGGTCTTACCTAACAAAACTGTCGGTATTGTATACCATTTCATGTTCATCTTGTCAGACACTGTGCAACAACGTGGCCTCTTGGTTACAAAACACTTGGACAAGCTTTTCAAGTGAGAAGGGGTTTGGATCTGAGAGGGACCTTGGACCTCTCAGTTGCCTCTCACTACTACACTACTATTCTACTACTACCACTACCTGACCTCTCTTCCGACAGTGTTTTAAGTCTCGCACTGTCGCTTGAATCTCAGAGAGTTCGACTATGGAACTGAAACTTCTCCAGGGCCGAGGGGACTGACAACCTCATATTATACGACTTTAAGGGTGAATGGACTGATTACGTCGTCTTTCACATCTCTAATGTTCCCTGGCGACTTTCTGTATTCGAGTCTTGAAAGAAGGTTTGTGTAGGGCGAAACGTTTCGGAATAAGTTGTCTAAACTGTTGCATATGTGTCCTTACCTAACAAAATTCCCAATATTTATCGATTCTTGAGTGATACTTTCATCATTCTCGATATGAATTACGAAAACAATGATCAAATGTACAAAAGCATGATGTAGTTTGTGAAGATGAGACCACCTTATGCAGCATTTGGGAATCTTTATTCAGGAAAACGTTTCGCCACACGTGGTTCTTCAGTCCTTTACAAAGAGGAGGCGTATGGAGAGGTGGAGAAATGAGGTAATCAGTCCTCAACCTGAGTTCGATGTGTTCAGTCCATCAATCTTGTAGAAACGGTACAGGACAGAGGGCTGTAGACGTGGTTATATTACTGTAGTGAGGTGGACTTGAAGCAGGCGGAGGTGGGATATAGTGGTTGCCCCCCCCCACCCCCCCCGGATTCCATCCACTAGTCGAAGTTAAGGTCTTTTCAAAGGTTGAAACATGCGTTGACGAATTCTTTGTAAGAAGATCCCATGATGCTGCAGTGATCTGTCAGTTGTGGTTGAATGGTTTGCAAAACCGACAAGTTGAAGACTGAGACACTTATGCAGCATATGGGAATCTTGCATAAGGTGTCTCAGTCTTCTACTTGTCGGTTTTCAAACCATTCATCACAAATGTCAGTTTGTTTCTTAATATTGTAACCGACACAAAGCCTTTTAGTGACAAGATTTTTCTCAATAAAGAGTCTCATATTGACGTCTTTGAATGTTCCAAGTATTTGCCAATTAAATCTAACATTATTTAGCTAGAGCACTCACTGTCTAGCACGGCCTAGTGGCCCACGAGAGGAAGACCTAGTCATCTTCTGCTAATGCCATTGACTCTACTTAGTCAGTTACAGCTCTCTCCACTAAACAAGGAGCACAAGAATCTGAACTACAATTCGCAAAGCTTTTCAGGTCTAACTCAACACTCTTGTATGTATCTAATATAATTTTCAAAATACACAGTGTTTTGCTTCAATGATGATACAGCCCTAAGATCATATTAAAAAGAGATCTGTTAAAAAAAAAAAAGAAAAAATACTATAGCAAAACCACAAAGAGGAAAAACATGAGAACTTGAGGTGGAACACTGAAGTAGGCTGTTGGCCATACTAAGAACATAGAAAGGAAGAACAGTTGCAGGAGGCCTGTTTGGCCTATACTAGGCAGGTTCCTTTACAATTCATCCCAATAACTAAACATTGGCCCAACCAAATTTTCAATGCTAATAAGAAATATGCTCTGATGTGCATATGTAAGTCATCACTGGATGCTAATTTAACAGGTCACGTCTGAGTAAGTAAAGGTCACGTCTGAGCAGGTCACCTCTAAGCCAAGTACAGGTACCTCTGAAGTTAAAAACAGGTCTCATCTTCAAAGCTAAGTACAGGTCGATTCTGTGCTAAGTCGGGCGCATCTGTGCTAAATACAGGTCCATCAATCTGATAGAAATTCAAATCAATCTTGAATATGCACGACTTTCACAATCTATTTCACTAACAAATTTATTTGCATGTAATTTTTTTCAATGGCTTTTCTCAAGAAAAAGCTTGGGTAATTCTATTTACTGTGTTTAATAAACGATCAAATCCAATTGCCTCTCCTAATGTTATTTATTCCACCCTAAATTTTAAACTTACCCAAGGTTTTCGCGTCAACAACTCTACTTATGTAGACTTTTTTTTTCCATAAATTTCCTATTACCAAAACCTAGCTACAGCATTTTATGTATGTTTGTAAGAATACAGACAATTTGCCAATGTATAAGTAACATTTGCAACTAATGTTACCATTTATAAAGTGTGACATTAGTTGCACTTTTGTCCTTGTGTTTTTCATAAGAACATAGAAAGGAAAGGAACACTGCAGCAGGCCGGTTGGCCCATACTAGCAGGTTCCTTACAATTATCCCATAACATACATTTGACCAACCCAATTTTCAATGCTACCAAGAAAATAAGCTCTGTTGTTCAAGTCCCACTCAAATCCAACCCTCCACTCTTGTATTTATCCAACTAAATTTGAAAAACTACCCAAAGTCCTAGGGCCTCAATAACCCAACTAGGTAGTCTGTTCAACATCTACTACCCTATTTCCTACCGATTACTTTCCTATGTCCTTCCATTTCTATATCTAAACTTATCTTAATTTAAAATCCATTATGCGGGTTCTCTCTGGAGAGGATATCCTCAAGTACCTTGTTATATCCCCTTTTATTAATACTAGGAACATAAGAAAGGAGGAACAACTGCATCAGGCTTGTGGGCCCATACTAGGCTGGTCTTTTACAATTCATCCCACGAAACAAACATTTTGACCAACCTAAATACTATTTCCACTTATACACTTCGATCAGGTCTCCCTATTCTCGTCTAAACAAAATGAATGTACTTATGAGTTTCAATATTTCTATCATAAGGAAGATTTCTAATGCTATGTATTAATTTAGTCATCCTACGCTGAATGTCTTCTAACGTATTTATGCCATTCTGTAATATAGAGGAACCGATTGAGCTGCATAATCTAGGTGAGGCCTTACTAATGATGATAAAGCTGCAGATGTCCTTCTGGACAGGATATTTTAAAATAAGTGGTAATCATCCATGTATTCACCTTTAAATTTTATTTCCTGACTATGGAACTCCTGCGCCAACCTCTCCAAATCTCTACTCAAGGGTGATGGACTGATTACATCGTTTCTTAATCTCCTACTGTTCCTGCCTACTTTCTGTATTCGAACTGAAGAAGAAAGCTAGGTGAAGGCATACGTTGCGGAAATTAAAGTTGCCTAACGTTGCCTGTGAGTCTTACCTACCAACCCGCAGTATTGTATTCCAGACACTGCAACACGATTGGCATCTTAGTACAGAATACCCTCTTGGATTTGTGTGGCTCATGCAAATGAGTGGACAGAGTGATCTGGCCTTATTTTTTAGGTGAGCATTGAAAATTGGATTTGGCGAATGCTTTTGTTAGTGGGATGGATTGTAAAGGACCTGCCGAGTTATGACCCCAACAGGCCTGCAGCAGTGATCATCTTTCTTTTGTTCTTTAAAGGAACGAATGCTAGTCTTTATTTCTTCGTTAAGTCAGGTCCTTTTGAAGTAACTGTCAGGTGATGATAAATAAGTATTAGGTGTATGTGCTTATAAGCTAAGAACTGTTACTGAGGCTCATAGGAAATTCTTGCCTTAGTTTTCAATCGGTCGTTCCCAAGTTCCTCATGATGGATAGGTCAATTTCAGAGGTTCGTTGTCTGGGGACGAGAAGAAGAGCATCATTCGAAGTCGAAGAAAAAGCTAAATGCTATGGAAGATTAGAAATTTGCCTGGCAAGATATTGTACTTAATTAGAAATACTCCTCAAGAAAGTTATGTTTGCAGAAAACAAATTGCCACTTCTGTTTAAAGTTTTCCATAAATCTTCTACTTTGGCAGAAGTCTCCTGAGATTGTGGCAACCCAAACACAATTCCACAATATTTAAGGAGTCTTGATTGATACTTCATCATTTTCGAATGAAATACAGAATACAATGGTCCAAATGTATCAAAGCATGATGTCAGTTTGTATTCATTAATAATTGATAACCGACACAACGCTTTTAGTGACAAGATTTTCTCAATAAGAGTCTCATTAATGACGTCTTTGAATTTTCCAAGTATTATGCCAAATAAAATCTAAAATTATTGTAGAGGCAGTGTAGCAGGCCTAGTGGCCCACGAGAGGAAGCCTAGTCACTTTCTGTCTAATGCCATGACTCTACTTAGTCAGTTGCAGCTCATATCCACGTAAAACAGGGAGCACAGAATATGACCTACAATCTTGTATTTATCTTATACAAATTTTCAAAACTACACAGTGTTTTAGCTTCATTGATGATACAGCTACTTAGATCATTAAAAGTGATCTGTAAAAAAAAAAGAAAAAAATATACTATAGCAAAACCACAAAAAAAAGAGAAAAACATGAGAACTTGAGGTGGAACCTGCAGTAGGCCTGTTGGCCCATTACTAAGAACATAAGAAAGGAAGACAGTGCAGGAGGCCTGTTGGCCTATACTAGGCGGTCCTTTACAATTCTTTCCCAATACAAAAAATTTGCCCAACCCAATTTTCAAGGCTACATAAGAAAGAAGCTCTGATGTGCATTTGTAAGTTTCACTGAGTCTAAATACAGGTCACCTCTGAGCTTAGTACAGGTTCCTCTGGCTCTAAGTACAGGTCACGTCTGAGCTAAGTACAGGTCACGTCCTGGAGCCAGGTCACCTTATACACTTTTCAGACAAACTGATATTTTAGTAAAAATCATGAATTATTCAAATTTCTTTTTATCAGAATTGCTGATGGAATTGAATTTTACGCTGAAAGGTAACTTAAATATGACATTTTAGTGTAGTATTGGTCAATATATATTTTAAGTGTGAAATCCATGTTTTTAGCTTAAAAAGAAAGATTTGTGTGAAAAGTGCTTCAAAATCCTCCCAAATCGTTTGAAATATGCAGTAAAATAAAAACAGCATTTTACCATATTTTTCGATTTTTTTCAAATGCTTGTGGTTTTTTAAAAAAAAACATATGAAAATTTATGACATGCCTGAAATATACGAAATACAGGAAGCATTGAATAAAAAACGAAAATATGGTAAAATGATGTTTTATGCATATACGACGATTTGGGAGGATTGTGAGCACTTTTCACAGAAAACCTTTCTTTTTAGCTAAAATACATGCGATTTTCATATTTAAGTTACTTTCAGCATATAATTCAATTCCATCAGCATTCTGATAAAAAAAAGTTAGAAAAATCCATGAATTTTAGTAAAATATGAGTTTCGTCTGAAAAGTGTTCTAAATGCTAAAAATCGTCGTAATATGCATGTAAATCATCATTTTACATATTTTTCCATTTTTTCATTTTTTGTATTTTTAAAAATATATGAAATATATGAATTGTGAAATAACTTGAAATAGCTTGAAGCATTGAAAAAATCGGAAAAATATGTTAAAATGATGTTTTGCCGCATATTTCGACCATTTCGAGGCATTTAGAGCATTCTAAGCAATTCTGATAAAAAAGTTTGAAAATCATGGTATTTTTTGCCTAAAATATCAGGTTTGTCTGAAAGTGTTGTAAATGCTTAAAATCGTCGGAATATGCCAGTAAAACAATCATTTTACCCTATTTTTCGATTTTTTCAATGCTTCAGGATTTTCATATATTTCATAGCTTTCATACATTTCATGTATTTTTTAAAAATACCAAAAGCATTGAAAAATCGAAAAAACATGGGTTAAAATGATGGTTTTACTGCCATATTTCGACGATTTGGCGGATATTGAGGCACTTTTCACACAAACCTTTCTTTTTAGCTAAAATACATGGATTTTCACACTTGAATATATATTGATCAATACTACACTAAAATATCATATTTAAGTTACTCTTTCAGCATAAATTCAATTCCATCAGGCAATTTGATCCCGATAAAAAAATTTGAAAATCCTTGAATTTTAGCTAAAATATCAGGTTTGTCTTGAAAAGTGTTCTAAAAGCTAAAAATCTCGAAATATGCAGTTTGTTAAAACTATTTTACCCTATTTTTCGATTTTTACACGGCTTCAGTTTATTTTCATATAATTTCTTCAAGCATTTCATATATTTCATATATTTTTTAAAAATACCAAAGCATTGAAAAAAATCGAAAAAAAATATGGTAAAATGTGTTTTTACTGCATATTTCGACGATTTTTTAGCATGTAGAAAAACTTTCAGACAAACCTGATATTTTAGCTAAAATTCATGGATTTTCAAATTTTTTTATCAGAATTGCTGATGGAATTGAATTTTATGCTGAAAGTAACTTAAATATGATATTTTAGTGTAGTATTGAGTCAATATATATTCAAGTGTGAAATCATGTATTTTAGCTAAAAAGAAAGGTTGTTAGTGTGTGAAAAGTGCTCCTCAAAATCCTCAAACCGTTCGAAATATGCAGTTAAAAACCATATTTCGATTTTTTCAATGCTTTTGGTATTTTTAAAATATATATGAAATATATGAAATGCTTGATATATATGAAATAGCTGAAGCTATGATGTTTTGCCGCATATTTCGGCGATTTCGAGCATTTAGAGCACTTTAGCCAATTCTGTTAAGACGTTTTTGAAAATCCATGAATTTTTAGCTAAAATATTTACAGGTTTGTCTGGAAAGTGTTCTAAATGCTATAAATCGTCGAAATATGCAGTAAAACATCATTTTACCTTATTTTTCGATTTTTTCAATGCTTTTGCTATTTTTAAAAATACGTGAAGCATTGAAAAAACGAAAAATATGGTAAAATGATGTTTTGCTGCATATTTCGACGATTTCGAGCATTTTGAGACTTTGCAATTCTGATAAAGGGACGTTTTGAAAATCCAGGAATTTTAGCTAAAAATATCGGTTTGTCTGAAAGTGTTCTAATGCTAATAAATCGTCGAAATATGCAGTAAAACATCATTTTACCATATTTTTCTATTTTTTCAATGCTTCATTGTATTTCGTATATTTCAGGCATTTCATATATTTCATATGTTTTTTAAAAATATCAAAAGCATTGAAAAAATCGAAAAAAATATGGTAAAAATGATGTTTTGCCGCATATTTCGACGATTTCGAGCATTAGAAGCCACTTCTGAAATTCTGTTAAAGAAGTTGAAATCATGGAAATTTTAGCTAAAAATATCAGGTTTGTCTGGAAAAGTGTTTTGTAAATGCTAAATTCGTCGAAAATTATGCAGTTAACAATCATTTACCCTATTTTTCGATATTTTTCAATGCTTCAGTATTTCATATATTTCAAGCATTTCTCTATATTTCATATATATTTTAAAAATACCAAACGCCATTGAAAAATCGAAAAATTTGTTTTACTGCATAATTTCGACGGATTTTGAAGGATTTTGAGCACTTTTCACTCAACCTTTCTTTTTAGCTAAAATACATGATTTTCACACTTGAAATAATCTATTGACTCAATTACTACCAATAAAAATGTTCATATTTAAGTTACTCTTTCAGCTAAAAGCACTTCCAGCAGCATTTCTGATAAAAAAAGTGAATATCCATGATTTTTAGCTAAAATATCAGGTTTGTCTGAAAAGTGTTCCTAACATGCTAAAAATCGTCGAAATTATGCAGGTAAAACATCATTTTACCTTATTTTTCGATTTTTTCTATGCTTTTTGTATTTTTAAAAAATATATGAAAATATATGAAACTGCTTGAAATAATATGAAATAACTGAAGCTTTGAAAAATCGAAAATAGGGTTGAAAATGCTGTTTTACTGATATTTCGACGATTTTTAGCATTTTAGAACACTTTTCAACAAACCTGATAGTTTTAGCTAAAATTTCATGGATTTCAAATTTTTTTATTCTGAATTGCTGATTTTTGGACATTGAATTTTATGCTGAAAGTTAACTTAAATATGATATTTAGTGTTATTATAGAGGTCGATATATATTTCAAGTGTTGATGAAAATCCATGTATTTTAGCTAAAAAGATAGGTTTGTGTGGAAAAAAGTGCTCAAAAATCTCCAAATCGTCGAAATATGCAGTTTAAAACATCATTTTCCATGTTATTCGATTTTTTCAAGGACTTTTGGACTTTTTTTTAAAAAATACATGAGGTGACCGTTATTTAGCTCTGTCTAAGTGTGACGGACTTACTTGCCAACATCAGATGCTTATTTCTTATGTAGCATTGAAAATTGGGTTGCCAAATGTTTTGTTATTGGGGATGAAATGTAAAGGGACCTGCCTAGTATAGGCCAAACAAGGCTCCTGCACTGTTTTCCTTTCTTATGTTCTTTAGTATGGGCCAACAGGCCTATGCAGCGTTCCACCTCAAGTTCTCATGTTTCTCTTTTGTGGTTTTGTATAGTATATTTTTGCTTTTTTTTTTTACAGATCTCTTTTTAAATGATCTATGTGCTGTATCATCATTGAAGCTAAAAACACTGTGTAGTTTTTGAAATTTGTTCGATAAAGACCAAGAGTGTGAGTTAGACCTAAATATTTTGCAATTGTAGGTCAGTTTCTGTGCTCCTTGTTTTAGTGGCTATGAGCTGTAAACTGACTAAGTAGAGTCAATGGCATTAACAGAAAGTGACTAGGTCTCCTCTCTTTGGGCCCCACTGGGCCCTGCTACATGGCTCTACTAATAATATTAGATTTATTGGCGAAATATTTGAAAATTCAAAGACGTCATTAATGAGATTCTTTATTGAGAAAATCTTGTCACTAAAAGTTTTGTTCGGTTATAAATATTAATGAATACAAACTGACATCATGTTTTGATACATTTGATCATTGTTTCTGTATTTCATATCGAGAATGACGAAGTATAAATCAAGAATCCATAAATATTGTGAATTGTGTTTTTTGCCACATCTCGGAACTTTCTGCCAAAGTAGAAGATTTTTGGAAAACGTTAACAGAAGTGCAATTGTTTTCTCCCAAATATAACTTTCTTGAGAGTATTTCTAATTAGTAAATATCTTGAAAGGGCAAATTTCATAATCTTCCATAGCATTTAGCTTTTTCTTCGACATTCGAATGATGCTCTTCTCTGTCCAAGACAACAAACCTCTAAAATTGACTATCCATCTTGAAGAACTTGGGAACGACCGATTGAAAAAAAGGCAAAAAAATCCTATGAGCCTTCAGTAACAGTTCTTCGTTTATAAGCACATTCACCTAATACTTATCACACCTGACAGTTACTTAAAAAGGCCCCTGATTTAAACAGAAGAAAATAAAGACTAGCATTCGTTCCTTTAATGAACATAAGAAAGGAGGATCACTGCAGCAGGCCTGCGGGGTCATACTCGCAGGCCCTTTACAATCCATCCCACTAACAAAGCATTTGCCAAATCCAATTTTCAATGCCCCAAAAAAATAAGGTCTGATAACTCTATCCACTCATTTGCAAGAGCCACTCAAATACAAGAGGTGTTTTTCTGTACTAAGATGCCATTGTGTACAGTGTCTGGTATACAATACTGAGGGGTTGGTAGGTAAGACCACAGGCAACAGTTAGGCAATTTTATTCCGAAAACGTATCGCCTTCAGAGTAGGCTTCTTCAGTCGAATACAGAAAGTAGGCGGGAAAACAGTAGAGATATGAAGACGATGTAATCAGTCCATCATCCTTGATTCATAGATTTGAGATTGGAGAAGTTCAGTCCAAAGTCAGGAATAAATTTAAAGGGAAATACATGGATGATTTCACTTATTTTATGAATATCCTATGAGATAGGTTTAGAACTAGGATCTACATATCATCTGAAGCGACAGAATAGAAAATACTTGTGAACATAAAAAGAAGGAACACTGCACAGGCCTACGGTTCATGTGAGCAAGGTCCATGTCTCCCAATGACCTAACCCAAGAACCCAACGTAGTCAGGTATTCGTTTGTAAATTGAATTGTGTTAAGAAAGACCTATTTTAATAAAACATTGGGTAGATAAATTTTGGTTGGACTTGTTTTTAAACAGTGTTTTAAAGGGGACAGGTCCCAGGGAAACGTTTTCAAAGATTTTTTGGGGGCTTGGTTTTTAAACCCAATGTCTGGATTTCCCCCCAAATTTTCCTTGAATTGTGCTTAAGAAAGAAAGGGTTTGTAAAAAGGGTAGTTTTGGTTGGTAATTGGGGTAACTTTTTAAAAGTTTGGTAATCAGTAAAATTTGTTGGTTAAAACAAAAGTTGATTGTTAATCTAAATTTGTTAATACAAGTTTGTTAATATATTTGGTTGTTAATTGGGTACTTAGTTTGGGAAATTTATTAATATTTTGTTAATACTATAGTTTTTTAAATTTACTATAGTTTGTTAATACTATAGTTTGTTAATACTATAGTTTTTGTTAATACTATAGTTTGTTAATACTATAGTTTTGTTAATACTATATTTTTGTTATACTATAGTTTTTTTAATACTATAGTTTGTTAATACTATAGTTTGTTAATACTATAGTTTGTTAATACTATAGTTTGTTAATACTATATTTTTGTTAATACTATAGTTTGTTAATACTATAGTTTGTTAATACTATAGATTAATGGGATTTAAATAGATTACGGGATTTATATCAAGAAGTTAAGCAACAGAAGTCCAGAGGTCATGCTGCAGCTTTATACATCATTAGTAAGGCCTCACCTAGGTTATGCAGCTCAATTCTGGTCTCTATATTACAGAATGGACATAAATTCGTTAGAAGACATTCAGCGTAGGATGACTAAATTAAAAACATACATTAGAAATCTTCCCCTTATGAAGAAATATTTAAGACTCTTAAGTTACATTCATTTGTTAGACGAAAATGAGGGAGACCTGATCGAAGTGTATAAGTGGGAAAATAGGGTATTGGGTTGGTCAAATGTTTTTAGTGGGTGAATTGTAAAAGACCTGCTAGTATGGGGCCCAAAAAGCCTGATGCAATGTTCCTCCTTTCTTATGTTCCTATGAAATAAATAATAAAAGGGTGTAAGTTTAAAAAAAGGTCATGAGGATATCCTCCAAGAGAGAACCGCAGTAATGGGGTTTAAATTAGATAAGTTTAGATTTAAAAGGACATAGGAAAGTATTGGTTTGGAAATAGGGTAGTAATGAGTGGAACAGACTACCTAGTTGGGGTTTTTTAGGCTAGGACTTTGGGTAGTTTCAAATTTAGGTTGGATAAATACATGAGTGGGAGGGGTTGGATTTGAGTGGGACTTGAACATCAGAGCTTATTTCTTGGGTAGCATTGAAAATTGGGTTGGTCAAATGTTTGTTAGTGGATGAATTGTAAAGGACCTCCAGTATGGGCCAACAGGCCTGTTGCAGTGTTCTTTTCTTTCTTATGTTTTTTATGAAAAACACAAGGACAAAAAGGCAACTAATGTCACAATTTATGAAATGTAACTTTAGTTGCAAATGTGTTCTTTTACTTTGCATATTGTCTGTATTCTTACAAACATACATAAAATGCTGTAGCTAGGTTTGTAATAGGGAAATTGATGGAAAAAAAAGGTCTACATAGTAGAGTTGTTGACGCAAAAACCTTGGGTAGTTTAAAATTTAGGTTGGATAAATACATTAGGGGGAGGCATTTGGGTTTGATCGTTTTTAAAACACGAGTAAATAGAATTATCCAAGCTTTTTCTTGAGAAGCATTGAAAATAATATTTGGCAAATAATTTGTTAGTGAAATAGATTGTGAAATAGATTGATTTGATTCTATTCTAGATTGATGGACCTGTATTTAGCACAGATGCGACCTGTACTTAGCACAGATTCGACCTGTACTTAACTTTGAGATGAGACTGTTTTTTAACTCAGAAAGGGGACCTGTACTTTTTCTTAGAGGTGACCTGCTCCGACGTGACCTGTACTTAGCTCAGACGTGACCTGTACTTAGATCCAGAGGAAACCTGTACTTAGCTCAGAGGTGACCTGTATTTAGCTCAGTGATGACTTACATAAGAACATAAGAACATAAGAATGTAGGAACACTGCAGAAGGCCTACTGGCCCATACGAGGCAGGGCCTTATCAAAACGACATCTACCTAAAGCTACTCAAGAAACAACTCCCCTACCCCTTTTACACCAATCAACCCAGCCCCTCCCCCCTCATATACTTGTCCATTTTCTTCTTAAAGCTACCCCAAAGGGCCTAACCCTATCACCCACTGGAAAGACTGTTCCACGCATCTACAACTCTGTTAGAAAACCAGTACTTACCTATGTCCTTTCTAAATCTAAATTTATCCAACTTAAATCCATTATTCCTGGTTCTTACCTGGTTCGACACCCTCATTAAATTTATTAATGTTCTCCCTTGTTTATGCCCGTCATCCACTTATACACTTCAATGAAAATCTCCCTCATTCTACGCCTCTCCAGAGAGTGGAGATTTAAGGCTTTAAGTCTATCTTCATACGGGAGGTTCCTTACACAGTAAATCATTTTAGTCATTCTTCTCTGTATTTCTCTAATGAGTCATGTCCATCCTGTATAAGGGGACCAAAACTGAGCAGCATAATCAAATTGAGGCCTCACTAGTGATGTTTTAGAGCTGTAAATAACTTTTGGACTTCTTTACTTATACTTCTTGAGATAAAAACCAAGTAATCGTTGGCCTTGTTGCGCACATTGAGGCACTGCTGTCTTGCTTTAGATTTCTGCTTTCCCGACCCCAATCTTTTTTTACATTCGTG
>NC_069417.1:25064453-25081599 GCF_026875155.1 Cherax quadricarinatus | reverse complement strand
GTGCCCATACGGAGCTAAATGCACTTGCTGGCAAGTACTTTCTTCGTTCTTGTTTTCCCCCAAAATTGTGCATTTGGAAAAAGGGTACAGAATTTGTGTGCAGGTACACTCTGGACCCAGCTCCCATTTTGTGGGTTGCTGGTGTTAGTGTTGCAGAATCTCTTGAAGTTGCCATGGAACTCGTGAACTATCTTGGCCACGTCTCCAAATCTTCACCTCTGTCCCTCATTTCTCGTTTCTAAGCCCTGCCAGGGAGCAATTGCCCTTGGATTTCTCTTCTAATGGGATGGAGCCATATAAATATACCTTTTATTCTCTTACAGCTAGGGGTCCATGCTTTCTGCTTCCCGGGTCAGCAGCTGGGCCCAAATGATATTCATATCTGTATAATACAGCATCTGCATTCTACAGCCTTTACAATCCTTTTGCTTCTTTTCAATCTGTTTGGATAAAAGGGGGTTTTCTCTCAACACGGGAAAATGTGCCATTCTACAACCGTTTGCAAACCAGGCACTTCAGGGCTTGATACTTCTCACATCATCCCACTGTTCTGACCAGTGTAGTCTGCAAGGTGATGGAACGATTGGTGAAAAGACATCTGATATGGATTTGAAGACTCACAATAGTCTTTCTCCTCCCATATGGCTTTTGAAAAGGCCGCTCAAACTTTGGACCCTTGCTCCGCTTAGATACGTATGTGTGAAATACCTTTGCTAATAAACAGTCCGTCCTAGCAGTCTTTTTTTTGATCTCAGGAAGGCTTTGTGACACCACTTTAGCCCCCAAACGTAATCTACCGACCTTCCTTGCTGCTTTCTTATCTGAAAGCCATTTTCATGTCCAGTTGGGTCCCTTGTTTTTCCTCAGACTTTGTTCAGGCAGAGGAGTCCCACAAGGTTGTGTCCTTAGCACTACCCTTTCTTTCTTGGCTATAAATGACCTACCTTTTGTTTTTCCATCGCAATTTGGTTGTCACTATGTGGATGACTTTGCTATAGCTTACACAGGCCTGACTGTTGCCTGGTAGTAGCCTCCCTTCAGGGTGCGATTGACTGTGTTTCCCACTGGGCCACTTCTCATGGATTTAAATTTTCTAATGTGAAAACCCACTTCATTACCTTCACTAGACATCCTCTTGTCCCAATTTATTCCATTGTACTTAACAACGGCTCACATATCCCAGAATGTGATATGGTCAAGTTTCTTGGCCTTCATTCAATCGCCAGTTGACATGGAAACCTCGCATTCCTCTTTGAAGGCAGCTTGCCATGATCGGCTGAATTTTCCTTAAAATTCTTGCACATTATTCATGAACCAGATTGCTGGACTCTCCTCTATTTGCATTCCACCCTAGTCTTGTCCATGCTGGATTATGGCGACCAACTATTCTGCGGCTTGTCCTCCAATTTTATAAGCTAGATCCCCTTCATCATCAGGGTCTACGTTTATGCCTTGGTGTATTTTGTTCATACCCTGTTGAAAGCCCTATGCTGAGGCGAATGTTCCTTCCTTAGCCAATCGCCATGATGCTCATTGCCCTTTATTACTTTGTCCGCTCTCATGACCCTTCATGTTTCCCTTTTACATATAAGTTGGTCTCAGACATTAGTAGAAGCCCGTTATTTTTTCAGGCGCCCCTGCTTACTCTGACCATTTTCTCTTTGTCTTCACTCATTTTGGTCTTCTCTCCAGTTTTCCTCCCTTGTATGTTCATGTAGCATCTACTTTTTCCCTTTCCCCTTGGGAGGTTCCAAGGTTTTTTGTCTGTTCTCCCCTACTGCCATGCGCCAAAACTCTCTTTTCTTGATCATTTTTCCCGTCGCATGCTCATGCCATCACTTTTTATACAGATAGTTCTAAATCTTTCTGAAAGATGTTGGGTTTGTGGGAGTGTTTTGCTGATATTGTCTGGGGTCATTTGTTTAAATTCAGCTAGTATTTTTATTGCCGAATTGTATGCCATCCTCATAGCACTTCTCCGTATTGCATACATGTCTCCTTTGGCATTTGTGATCATTTCAGATTCCCTCAGTGCTTTACAGGCCATTAAACAATTTGATTCTCCTCACCCATTGGCCCTTTATATTCAACTTTGGTTGGACCATGTGGGTAGCAAAAACAAAGATGTCATTTTCTGTTGGGTCCCTGGACATATTGATGTCAGAGCAATGAACAGGCACATGCTGCGCGCAGTCAATGGTAACATGATCTTCCAGTTTCCTATAGAGGTATTCCATTCAGGGATTATTTTACAGTCATCTCTGCCCGTCTTCATGGCCGATGGCAACAATAGTGATCATTTTTATTATTAAAAATCAAAAAGAAGCGCTAAGGCCACAAGGGGTATACAAGCGCTGCAGGGTAGGGAAGGAAGCAAGGGAATTGGATGGCAGAAGGGAGGGGGGGTGATCAGCAGGGTTTCAGAAAACAGCGGGGCAGGGGATAGTACGGGGGTAGAGGTAGCAAGAGATACAAGTAGAAAGGGCTGAAAGTATCAGAATTTGTGAAGTCAGTCAGTCGTTGTCAAAAAGTCAATGAGAGAGTCCGGATGAAAGGTGGGTCCATCAGCGAGAAGGAAAGGGAAAGAGAGAGCAGCGGGGCGAAGACGACGACAGAGGAAATTCTGCGTGCTCGTTATAAAATGGGCAGTCCAACAGAAGTGGCTGACTGATAATGGAGCTTGGCAATTCCACAGAGAGGAGCAAGAAAGCCTCTCCATGAATATCCATGAGTAAGACGAGTATGGCCAATGCGAAGACGGGGGAGAGTAGTCTCCCAACCTCGACACGGTGATAAGAAACGGCCATAACCTATACTCGTTTTATAACTGAAGTTTGTTGCCGAGCATAGTAGACCAAGTTGTTGCCAACGGGTGTGAAGGTGGGAAATATTTCAGCAAAATAGTCCGTACATGGAATACCTCTATAAGAAAACTGGTAGGTCATGTACTCTGACCGCGCACCAGTGTCCCGCCTGTTCTTTGCCCTGACGTCAACATGACCAGGGACCCAACAAAAAACAAATTTTTATCTTATAAAGATGCGGCGTCCCCAAATTTTGGATAGGGAGGACTAAGGGGAGGTGTATCAAATTTTTTTAGCCTGTAAAGCACAAAGGGGATCTAACAACCACAAAAGATGACACAGGCATAGTGAAAAAACGGATAAATGCTGTAAGGGGTGGCTATAATTTAGCAGTAAAAATACAGCTGAAGATAGTAAATGCCCTGTACGCCGCCGGGAAAAACTGCTGTAAACCTACGCCTCAGAAGACTTTGACCACTGGAAACAGAAAAGGGATGAGAATGAAGTAAAGTGGGCAAAAAAGAAGCGGAAGCGACCGAAAACTTTTTGGGGTTTCGAGCAAGGGAGGGGAAAGAAAACTCGAACAGCTAATTCCCCCGGGGTAGGGAAAAGTGAGAGCACATGACATAGAAAGGTGGTAGTTGAAGAAGAAAAAGGGGAAGAAGCAAAGAGAAAGGGACGGGGAACAGGGGCCGAACAAATAAAGAATGTCACTAATACAGACCATTTTATAAATGGGAAAGGGTTGCGGGGACAGAAGCACAATAGCGCAGGGAAAGGGCACACGCGATCGGAAAGAGGAAAGTTTTGCTTTTCATAGAGGCTTTCGACAGGGGGAAAAGCGAAAAGCCCAAGGGATAAACGTAATCCTTGTGATGAAGGGTAAGGCAAGAGAGTAGCAGAGAGCCGCGAAAAGATCGGTCACCAAATCCAAGTTTCGATAAAATAAGGGTGGAATGTAGGTGAAGGAGGGTTCGACGATCAGCTCCCCACGAAAGATGAGCAAGGGTTTTAAGAAGGTTCAGCCGGCTGTGACAAGTTGCCTTCAGAGAGGTAATGTGAGGTTTTCCAGGATAACCTACGATCAAAGAGGAGGCCCAGAAACTTGACTGTATCACGTTCAGGGATACGTGAGCCATAGAGGTACAAAGGATGATCAGAGATGACAGAGCGTCTAGTGAAAGTGATTTGGTGGGTTTATAGTGCTGGAAAATTTAAACCCATGTGTGGTGGCCCAATTGGAAACACGGTCGACTGCATGCTGGAGAGAAACTGTAAGGAGGTGACAGTCAGCGCCTGCACAGGCAAAGCGAAGTCATCAACATAGGTGATGACCAAATATTTGATGGAAGACTAGAGGCCAAATCATTAATAGCAAGGAGAAAAATGTTGTGCTCAGAACACATCCCTGGGGGACACCTTCAGCTTGGACAAAGTCCGGGGAGAGCACATTATTAACCCGAACACGGAAATGCCTGTCAGTTAAAAAGTTCTTAAGGAAGGATGGTAGATTGCCTCGAAGGCCTAAGGAGTGGGCTTGGCTAAAATATTATACCTCCAAGTTGTGTCATATGCCTTCTCAAGGTCAAAAAATATGGCAATAACTGAGTGGTTATCGCAAAGGCATTACAAACATACGTATCCAAGCGCAGTAAGGGGTCTATGGTAGAACGTCCCTTACGAAAGCCATATTGACGAGTGGAGAGACTGTTGTGTGTCTCTAAATACCACACTAAACGTCTATTTACTAGACGTTCCATTACTTTGCAAACTGCACTGGTAAGAGCAATGGGACGATAGTGGGAGGTTTCATGTCCCGTAGTGCCTGGTTTGCGGAAAGGGAGAACAATGGCGGATTTCCACAGCTGTGGAAGAACTCCTTGTGACCATAATTATAATTATTATAATCAAAAAGAAGCGCTAAGCCACAAGGACTATACAGCGCTGCAGGCAGGAAGAAGCGAGGGCATCAGGTGGCAAAGGAGATGGATGAGCAACAGTTACGATAACAGCGTGGCAGTGGGATGGGTGAAAGGGAAAGGCAGCAAGAGACCTGAACCAGAAAGGGCTGAGGGGAGTGAAAAGTATCATCAGAGTTTGTGGAGTAAATCAGTCCGTTGTCTATAAGTCAATGAGAGAGTCAGGATTAAAGGAGGGTCCATCACAAGAAGGAAGGTAAAGAGAGAGTAGGAGAACGAAGACACGTTGGAGTAATTTCCTGCGTGCTCGTTGATAGAGAGGCAGCTAACAGAATGTGGCTAATCGATACTGGAACTTGACACTGCTCACAGAGAGAACAGGTGCCTCTCCATGAATACCCATGAGTAAGACGATGTGGCCAATGCGAAGGCGGAGAGAGTGTCCTCCCTAACCTCGTCACTGGATACAAGAAGACGGCCAGTAACCTGATGCTCGGTTTTAATAGAATGAAGTTTGTACCGGAGCAAGTTACCAACGTTGTTGCCAACGGTGCGAAGGTGTGTAGCTATTGCCAGCAAAATAGACCAAAATGGAACACCTCGATAGAAATTGGTAGGTCATATACTGCTGTCTGACCGCGAAGCATGTCTGCCGTTCATTGCCCAGTATGTCGACATGAACCAGGGACCAACAAAAAACAATAGCTTGAGTTTGTAAGGATACGGCGTACCCAAAGTTTGATACGGAAACTAGGGATGTAGTATCAAAGTTTCCGTATAGCCTGTAGAGCACTAAGGGAGTCTGAGACTACTACAAATGATGACATCAGCATAGATGCGATATACGAAATAAGAGCTGCAAGAATGGAATACAGTTCAGCAGTAAAAAATGCTAGCGAAGATAAGTAAATGCCCCTCTACGACCTGTCCCCGTAAACACGCTGCGAATCCGACGCCGCTGAAGACTTAGAGCCATCGTGTAAACACAGCGTGGCATGAAATGAGAGTGGAAGTAGATCAAGAAAAGAGAGCGGAAGCCAACCGTAGTCATTGACTTTCGAGCAAGGATGAAAAGAACAACCCGAAACAATCATTTGGAACTTCCCAGGGGGTAGGATAAGGAGATGCTACATCACATAAAAGTGTAACGAAGGAAGACAAGAGTGAAAGTAGGGCGAAGAGAAAAGGGACTAGCAAACAGGGCGGCGAACGAATAAAGAATGTCCTATCTAATACGGTGACCCTTCTATAAATAAGGATTGTGGTAGAACGTGTGAGCGTACATAGTAAACGAAGGCAATGGATCACGGCGATCAGACCCAAGGATGGAAACATTTGCTTCTGTATAGAGGCTCTCAACAGGGGAAAGAAGCGAAAAGCACCAAGCAACAAACGAACCTTGGTGATGGATAGATTAAGGCTAGAGAGAGTAGCAGAGAGGGCCGCGGAATAAATCTGTCACCATAATCGAGTTTCGATAAAACGAGGCTGAATGTAGGCGAAGCAGAGTTCGACGATCAGCTCCCCAAATGATGAGCAAGGGTTTTAAGAAGGTTTACCGCTGTGACAAGTTTGCCTTCAGAGAGTAATGGAGGTTTCACCAGGTTAACCCGACGTCCAAAGAGAATCCTAGAAACCGACTGTAATCACGTTCGGGGATACGGGACCTATAGAGATACAAAGGATGATCGGAGATAACAGAGCGGCTATAGTGAAAGTAATTTGGTGAGTTTTTGGTACTTGAAAATTTAAACCCCATGTGTTGGTGGCCCAAGTGAAACACGGTTCGACCGTATGCTGGAGAAAACTGCAATAAGGTGACAGTCAGAGCGCCTGCACAAGCAAAGCGAAGTCATCACAAAGAGTGATGACCAAATATTGGGTGGAAGAACAGAGGCCAAATCATATATATCAAGAGTAAAAGTGTTGGCTTAGAACACATCCCTGAGGGACACCTTCAGCTTGGACGAAGTCCGGGAAAGAAACATTATTGGACTCGAATAACACAGGAAATTCTGTTCAGTTAAAAAGTTCTTAAGGAAGGATGGTAGATTGCCTCGAGCTAAGGAATGGCTGGGCCAAATATTATACCTCCAATTGTGTCATCTGCCTCTCCAGGTCCAAAAAATATGGAATAACTGAGTGATTATCGCAAAGGCATTACGAACATACGTATCCAAGCGTAGTAAGGGTCTATGGTAGAACGACCCTTACGAAAACCAAATTGACTTAGCGGAGAGACTGTTGTGAGTCCTAAATACACATTAAACGTCGATTTACCGAGCGGTGCCATCACTTTGCAAACTGCAACTTGTAACGATGGGCGATAGTGGAGGCATCATGTCCTGTAGTACCGTTTTGCGGAAAGAGAACAATGCAATTTCCACAGCTGGGGAAGAACTCCTTGTGCCCAATAAGATTGAAGAGGTGTAAGAGACTACAAGGGCTGACCGTTGTAAAGTTGTAACATCAATATGAAGTCATCAGGCCCAGCTGCCGATGATCGGCAAGCTGAGAGCGTTGCCTCCAGTTCTTGAAGTGTAAAAGCCACATATACTGTTCTTCTCCGAGAGAAAGAAAATCCAAGGGTACTAACTCTCTGGCAGACTTTGAGAAAAACGAGGGGCATAGATGGAGCCCTCGGAAATAACCGACCAATGTTGCCAAAGTTCAATGGCAACGCGAGAGGGTTTGCTATATCAACACAGTGACCCGTAAACCAGGAGCCGGGTCAGAGAGTATTTACCACTCAATTTCCTCACTTTTTTCCAGACTGTGCTCACTCATAAAGAAGCAGAGTTGATGGTGAAACATAGCCCTCGCCAACAAGTGCGTTTTAGCTTCACGGATGACACGCGAGCGATCGCACGCTTCTGCTTAAAAGCACAACAAGTCTCTCAGGCGGTTCTATTGACCCGGTTACCTTTCCCCATGCAGCACGTTTCAAACGTACTGCACGAGCACAAGGCAGGAGAACCACCAAGGCACGCACCTCTAAATGCCTGCCTGAGGTTTGGGTAAAGAAATGAGAAGCTGGTATAAAAACTGATGTCGATAGTGTGTAGGAGCTCATCAATGAGGATGAAGAAGGAAACCTCACTAAAAAGCAGTGAGGTGTGAGTAAAATCCCAATTTGGCCCATCAAATTGCCAGCGAGGGCTACGGGAAGTGTTGAATATGGAAGGAGAAGTATGAATGATCGAAAATGATCGCTGTCATGTAAGTCTGGTATAAACAGACCAGGTGAGTCCTAGTGCAGTGAGGAAAGCAGACTGAAAGATCGAGCAAGAGAGAGTATGATACGAGGATCAAAAGGGTGGAGTACCCGTCTCTGAGTTAAAAAATGGAGGGGTGAGAGGCAAGAAAGCCTCCAACTGAATGCAAACGAGAGTCACAATGAGACCCCCCACCGAGAAATGGTGGCCATTAAAATCTCCAAGTAACAGAAGTTGGTGGTGTAAGGATGAAACAAGAAAGCGGCAAAGTCCTGGGATAGAAAATGCCGAGAAGGAAGAGATAAAAGATACAAATTGTAAACCACTTACTTCAAGTGATAACTGGCAGCATGTAAATGCAGCGAGGTATGGACAAATAGTTGACAGTACGGAATATCATGCGTAGAAGAAGGGCACTTTCATTAAAGTCCCATCTGAGAAAGGATCTGAAGAATACAATAAATTATAGCCTGAGATGTGAGAAAAAACAGCAGAGTGTAATTTTGGTTCCTGTAAGCAAACACCAACGGGCAAACTGGGAGAGTAACATCTGAAGCTCACCCCGATTACCCCTGGAGGCCGCGTATATTCCACTGTAAAAAGGCCGATGAATAAAGATACTTGAAATCCGCAGGTAAGGGTTCCCACGGGCTAGAAGGGTTAGAAAAAGTCCACAGCGGAGGCAGTGGAAAATGTTCAAGCAGCGAAGGAACGGTGCGCTGTGAAGAAAGGAGTTGCGCAGATGGAGCAGAGGAAGAGAAAGAGCGAAGGTGGATCAGTGTCCCTTGATGGTTTGGTCTCTGCAATATATTCAGAGATTGCTTCAAGTGTTTCGGAATTCAAAAATGTCTATGGAGACATATTGGGAATGGTAGGGGGGGGATGAGTAAAGATTGGAACTGTATTGGACTGTACCAAGGTAGGGGGGGCGAAAGGGTGGAGGGAACTGGAGAAGCGTGGCAGGGGACAGAAGAGGCAGGAACCTGGGAGGTGGCAGAAAAAGGAAGAAACTTGGGAGGGAACAGGGGGGGAAGGTACATTACGAGGAGGAGGGTGAACCTCTGCACTTGTAACGAGCCAGTGAGAGGGGAAGAATAGGGACAGAGACGGGAGGGTAAAAATGAGGAGGTGGAAGATGGGTAGGAGGTGTTACCGGACCTTTTTTGACTTTTGAGAAGTAGAGGGACGATTGGGAAGGGGGTGTCGTAAAGAGGTCTCGTCGATACTGAGGCTTGTAGAGAGAACTCGAAGAAGCGAGATTAGAACTGAGGCGTTGAAGTAGGGACGTCTGAGCCCAGGACAGCAAAAGGATTAGATACAGGAGTGATTATGGGAGAGGAACCACAGAGGTGGGTGTAGAAGATGGGATACCAAAGTGGGGGACGTTTTGAAAACACGGGAATAAGAAACACGTGGGAGTCTCCCTTGGAGGCGGAGATGAGAAACTGCCATGGCATAAGGGAGACCTTCTGTCTCTTTGAGGTAACGGATTTCCTGCTCGTTTAAATAGACCTGACAACGGCGAGAGTACGAAGGGTGAGCCTCATGACAGTTAAGGCAAGAGGGAGATCGATTGCAAGACGATTAGAATGGTCATCGCACCACAGACTGGGCATTCGGCGATAGATCTGCAATATTTCGCTGGATGGCCAAATCGCCAGCAATTTCTACACTGTTGTGGTGTAGGGATCACCTTTTGAACTTGTAACCGATGTCCTGCTATATAAACTGAGGATGGGAGTTCTCGGCTGTCAAAAGTTAAACGAGCCACATTGCTAGGGTATCGTCTCCGCCCACGGGCAGGAAGAACGTAAGTGTCTACCTTGAGGATTGGGAGATCGCGGAGTTCCAGCTGTTTCTAGATGTCGGTGCCACAATGTTCTGGAAATTTTGTTGAACTATGGTATGGGGCTGATAACGGTACCACTTACAAGAAATTGAGAATGATGTTTTTCAAGGGTGACAGGAACAGTATCATATATGGAAAGACAGAAGAGCTCACGAGCCTGGGTAGCATTCTTACGGTAATGATGCGCGTTACCGCTCTTAAGACATGAAAAGAAATAGCTTTACAACATGCGTAGGAGTGCCTTGCCGATTTATATTATAAATAAACTATGGTCAGAAAGATAGGCAGTAGAGGAAGTTGGTCGTAAAGTTGAAGAATTTAGTCCACGTTCAGTCTGAAACTGAGGCGGAAAGGTAGGGAAGGACGTGTCGATCGTTTCTAGAAGAACGAGAAGGTGAAGGTGGAGAAGTACATCAGCAGGTATAGTCGTTGACGTTTAGGCGTGGGACCAGTTGGTCCGGCGTGGAACGGGTCGGCGAGTTGAAAATGCCGCACCGTAGAGGAGAGGCCGGAAGCATAGTCCAGAGGAGAGCGAAGGTCTGATAAATCGAAGGAGTCAGTCGAGGCCTCAGTACCTGAAGCGGGTGAGAAACAGCACCGGCAATAGGTACAGAGGCTGAGGAATGTCCGGAAGAGTGGTCCAAAGACGAGGCGGTCAGAACGGGGGGGTTGCGGTATCAAGAAGGGGCCCGGGGTACCAGTTCATTGACTAGGGCCTGCCATGGTTAGTTACTCTTTCTTTTTGTTTTGTTAAGAAAAAAAAAGAAAATAAAAAAAAAAGAAGAATAAATAATAAAAAAAAAAAAAAGAAAAAAAAAGGGGGACCGGGAGGGATATTCCAGGAGGATGAAAGGGCCAGAAAGCTCCTTCCGCGCCCAGAGGACTCGACACCGCTAGTAGCGCAGATGCAGCACGGAACCCGTGCCAAACCCAACCCCTTCATGCCAGGTAAACCAGCAATCTGGGATAGAAACCTCACATCTGCCGAGCTACCCTCGGTGTACAAAAGAGAGGTCGCCGGATTATCTGCCCACAAACTACCTCCTTCAGCCACACCCCGCGAATCCGAAAGGGTGCTTCCAGAGATACACCCGTCGCCCATAGACAAACCAAAGCACCCCGGATACCGAGAGGGATCGGGACATCCCTAGGCAATCCAGATTTCCACGGGTGCAAACTACGCCACCGCCAAGAAAACCACAACGGGAATGGGATGGACCCCGGTGTCCTTTCCCCTACCTAGGAACTAGCGCGCCTGTGGGAGAAATCACGAAGGCTAAAAAGAGGAAGGGCAAAAGGGAGGGGTGAGGAGGAGGAAGGATAATGAAAACGGAGGAGGGGAGGTGGGATAGGGGTGGGGGAGAAATGGGGGTAATAGGTTCGGTCTGAGGAAGAAGACCGACTAGGGCTAATTCCCTCTGGGGGGGGAAACCAAGAGCCTCTTCACCACGCCAAGGAGCCCCCCTTGAAGAGGACAATAGTGATCAGCCATGCACCATAACTGCAATCTATTAAACCTCTTTTAGGTTTGTGGCCATCTTCTCACCACTGCTGCCATACTCGAGACACTGCGTTGTCCCGTCTCTGCATCGGCCACACTCACCTTACCCATGGGTATCTCACGGAACACCCTATTCCTCTCTGAGGTTTGTAGGGTCTTTATTTTGGTTCTTCACTTTCTTGTGGATTGTCTGGTTTATCAGGAAGCTCGCAGGATTTACCTCCACCGACGCTGCCACCCTACTGCTCTTCTTACCTTATCTTTCCTTCTTGTAGATAACCCTGCCTTGGACTTGCAATCACATTTTTACTCTTTGTCAGCAGCTGCTTTACTACACACACAGCCCCTAGCATTCCTTCCAGCCATTTTCTCCCCTCACCTCTGATCCCCTCTTCACCTAGCTTTTTGTAGCCCCGGCACTATTTTCTGCCCTGCAGCGCTGCACGACCCTTGTTGACTTACCACTTTATTTGATAATAATAATAGCCTTACCTCGCCTATGGTATTTGTGCCTTGGCATCTACTATGTTAAAAACCTAAAACCATTAATAACTCAACATAAAGCCACCGTGTGGCTTTTTCCTTCAGTGCTGTCTGGCATTCCAGTGCTAGACAACACACTCCTCCACAGCTTGACCTTACTGAATATACACTATATGACAATCAACTCCAATATAAACTCCTTTCTGAAACTTTTCTTTGATAACAGCAAGAAAACACAAAGGCATAACACTTTGGGGACGGGGAAAAGACCACTTGAAGAGAAATATTTGTCCTTAACTCTCAAATATAACGACTGATTCCTGCTGAAATGAACAGTGTACTGTACATGTATATATAAAGTACCACAATAAAAATAATATACAAGTGTAGTATTCACCAATTGCTGTCTTGCTTATTTATAATTTTATGGCATAGATAATGAATACCTTTATCAGTGTTCAAGGCTAGTTTGGATTTTGGCAGGGTCACCTACCTCTTTGGCAGTCAAAGATGTTAACAGTTGCATCACCTATCAAAGGGCTTGGAGAGCCATCCATTTCACTTCACAAAACAAGTGTTTACAGTTGTGCAACTTGCCAGAAATATTGTAGTCATTCCCATCTTGGTTTGATGTAGCTGATTTGCTTGTAAATAACTGTTACTGAGATGCTACCAAGAAAAAGATAATGCAATCCTTAATTGCAAAGCTCATATGCCTATTGGCACCTTGCCTTTGAATCAAATTCAGCTACAGACTAAATACGTATTATCGATAGGGTACAGTTGGAAACATTAGGTAGGGTTTGGCAGAGCTGTTACCCCCTTTCATTCCTTGAATTAAACAAGATATTGGACAGAGGAGCAGCATGCAATGCTGTATGCCTATACTAACCATAGTTTGACTAACCTTAGATAAGATTAATATAGCTACGTATACTGCATTAAAGTCTGGTATGGCTAGTTATGTATACTGCATTCCAGTCTGGTATGGCTAAGTACTGCTAAGGTCTGTTTGGTGCAAAATTAAACTTTTTTTGCCTACCATGTTTTCTTTTATGATTATATCTGCAAACCAAAATTAAAAATTAAAACTACAATATTTACAATACTACACTAAGTGTTACCAAAATCATCCATGTTCTACTTTTGCGAAACCTCTACCAACACACGTGCTAGGGTAAAATGCAAGAATTTTTAAGCATAGGTAGAGTTTATTGCTATGCTACAGGCAATGTGCAGGCAATGAATACACTTGTAAACACCACTGTCTACAAAATCTAGAATTTAAAATAATGCGTGCATCTTTGAGATGGTATTTCTATAATTAATATTTTATTTCAACTTCTAGATTTCAAGATTACAGCATGATACAGAAAGGTTGAGTAAAAGTAAAGTAGTATCATGATCACAGAGATAGTAACAGATACTGTAATATAAATAAAAGCATGAAGAAATTTTGCCTCATGTGAGGTCAGTACAACAAAGGTAATGGGTCCAATTTTTTCTTGTTTATAACCCTATTAAATTTATATTTACAATGCAAGAAGCATAGTTGTCTAAATTGTTGTGCATAAAGAGTGACTTTCGCAGCTACTCGTGATCACAATATTAATTTTGAGTGCTTCACTATGAAGCAAGGAGCCAACCCATTTAGATTTTATAACTTGTGCATACATTACAAAGTACAGCTCTACAGTGAATGTATTGCAATGAAGTAATAATAATACAATGCCATTAGGAATGTTGTTAGTACATCACTTTTAAAGAAAGGTTAATATTTGAACACTTAAAGACATTCAATGTGGATAATATAGAAATACATTAAATTCAAACACGATGTAGCGCGACAATCCACAAAGGATTTTTTTCTGCTGAACAATAATAACAGTCATCACAACTCGTTTCTCTACATCAACCTTCCTTTGTGGAGGAAGGGAGAGAACTCTTAAGTAAATTGCTGACATATTCATGAGATCAGTCACATGACAGTTAGACTGGGCAGGAGCACTTGCAGATATTTGATTTTCTAGAGCAGCTTATTGGCATGAAATTGTACTTATGAAGAAATTTAAGATTTAATTTATTTTTTCAACAATTTCTACTTTATACAATCATTGACTATAATACAAAAAGATGAACTACCATTACACATGCACATGAACAATATACAGTAGAAAAGAACACTTGTGTACAGTTCTGTACATTTATTCAAGGAAACTTTGCTGCAAGTGACTTCATCAATCCTAATACAGATTGGTTGGGCTAATTTAGTTAATCGATTACACAAGGGTTTAAGAGTCCTAATGCAGAGTGAGCTAAAATAGGGTATTATATAGTGGACAGTACAGGTGACTTGTAGTAATGGTAAGGTGCATTAGGTTGTAGGAAGTAGGTTGGAGAATTACTGAGATGGGGTGGATATGAGCAGAGCCGCACTGGCATGGGTCAGTATGCCTGCTGCTTAGTTTCATGTTATCTTAACATGGATAATAATGTTTTAGCTAATGATTGAGTCATTTCTCCCTGCTGCATCCTCCATGTGCTATACTGTATACTCCTCTGCTGGTCGAAGATTATCTCTTGTGTTTCTGCACCAAGTTTTTTTAATTAAGAATTTACAGTTGGCTATTTTGATGGGTTGACTGTTATATGGTGAAGCCACACTAGATGCTACATTGCTGACTGGCAAAACTATGTAGTATCTAGTGACTTCCTCTGCTGCTGTGGTGATTGTTCTATAGAATATATTCGTGGCACACTTCCTATAATCTACAAAGTGTAGGGGGAACTGTAGGGAACTGAAAGTACAAGTAATATACACACATTGGAGTTTCTGAATGTTTTGAGGAACAAGCCTGTGATTACCCCACTTTCTTTACGTCATGGTGAGGGTAAGAGTAAAGGCTCATTTTTTTTTTTTTAAAGTAGGTTTATGGTATACATCGAAAAAATCTACTCTCAATTGTGTGTACGTAATGGTACCTAGAAAAGGTAACTGGTTGTTCTTTTCCCCTGATGTAAATTTAATAGTTAGTTCTAGATTGTCAGAGCCAAGGATGTTATGCCCATTGAGACCTATGAATAAGATGGCTAAAATATCATTCATATACCACAACCATTTGATTGAACTGGGGATTATATCTAAGATTCAGCTGGATTCCAAGTCCTCCATATACAAGTTGTCCAGAACTGTGCTGAGGAGCAAACCCATGGATAACTAGAACAATTATTAGTATCTGTTATATTTCCTTTAAAGCTGAAATGGTTATAACAAATACAAAGCACTGGCAGGCTGTAACTACACTGTATAGCTTGGCCTACTGGCAAATTAGTGAACAGGGCTACATCATCAAAGTTTAAGCTTCTTATCAACAATGCCAAGCTCTTTAATGCAGCTTAGGAGATTGCCCGAGTGCTTTAGGTGTGCTGGACTAAGTATCCTCAAAGTTTTGAGACGTTTCATCAGAACACTTGCCAGCTGGTGCAGTGTACTGATGATGCCTGATGTAATGAGAACGAGCTTTTTTTTTTTTTTTTTTTTTTTTTTTTTTTAATTATAGAATTATGCTGATCTGGGGTTAGTAAAGAGGAGATGTATAAGAATTTTTGCCCTTCTCAGACTTTCTAAGGAGGCTCCTCAAAGTCTGAACTTTACACAAGTGCTCTTTTCCACAGTTTGTCAGTATCATCATACCATTTACAGCTACACAATTTACAGTACATACTATTGTATATATATAGTGATCTCACTTCCCAATTTATTTCTGCTCTGGGGTGTCTAAATTAAACAAATTCTGAATAGCCTAAAGTAGAATTGTTATTCTGGGAAAAACAAAATCCTAATTAGAGAGAAGTTCTGATATAATTTGGTATTTCTTATAATCAGAATAAAAGAAAATTGCAAGTTAAAATTTTTTTTAAAATATTCTCAGAATTGAGAGATTTCCAAATTGAAACTGGGAATTTTTATTAAAAAAAAATTAGAATTTTTAACTTTTTCATGTAGAAGAATTGTGCTAGACACATTTATGCAAACACAGCTAAGTATACTCTATATACTACAGTATATACAGTTTAAAACAATATTTAGCCTTTCATTAAACTGGATTTATATCACATTGACCAGTGCAGAAGTGCAACTCTTTTCTCTCACACACCAATTACAATTTCTGTTTCATTCTTTCTTGTACACTATACCATTTGCCTTTTGTACATATTTACAGACTGTTTTTACCTCCATACCCAAATATTTATTTCATTAAAAAATATTCCATAGATGTCTGCTCTACAACATATAACTACTGTAACTTATATTATTTAAATTAAATCAAAATTTTCTTACATTTGGCACTTACAACAATGCATATACAGCCAAGTGGTTGAGTAACAAAATAAAGACTATATACATACAGAACAACATATAACTATCACAGTTCAGTGCTAATTTCATCTGCAGCTTCACCACCTAACTTTCCTTTTGAATCCTTTTTGTACTCACCCTTCAGGTAACTCTCTTCCATCTTGGTGTTCACCATAATATTAATGCCATTACCTTTACTGTTTCGTATTTGTGAGCTATCAACTTTGAAAGTCACGTTTTTATTGTTCTTGCTTTCAACTTCAAAACTTCTATTCATGTAACCATTACAGTGATTTTTTGTAAGACCATTAATGTAACCATTAATATGACCATTATTAAAAGTCTTAAGGTGTCCAGTACCTTTACCACCACCCAAGCTTGTGATATGCTCACTCAAACTTCCACCAATATAATCTGACTTGAAGGTATTTTCATTCCCGTTGGTAAAGTTACTCGTAGAATTCTGAATACTACTATTTGTTTTACTGCTGATGTGGATAAACTCTTCAGACAGAGGTATCATTCCTTTAGATTTCTGTAAATTGCCATTTAGTGCAAGGCATGTCATAGTGTTTCCATTTATGTAGCTACCACCAATGGATTCACTCTTCTTTCCTGATCTTATTTTCCCATTAACTGCAATATGCACATGGTCAAAGTTCCCACTTTGGTAGCTATTAGTATCACTCACTACCGCTGTTGATGCCTGTCGAGAGAATCACTTTTATAGTACTTGTGAGAAAACAGTTTCAATTTAAATATGATCAGTTTCACCAGGAAATTATAATTAATGCTATTAAATTACTAAAAATGCTTTAATATGCAGTATATTTAAAGCTATAATGATCAATGTATAAATTAAGACTACACAAATATTAAATTAAAGCACAAATGAAAAATGACTGCTAAAGTTTAAACTTTTACAACTGAATAATAAGAAAATACAACTAGCAAAAACTTTACACAAAGAACAAAAATTGCGAATCTATCCTAAATGAGCATGGCAAAAATTACA
>NC_069417.1:25041432-25063953 GCF_026875155.1 Cherax quadricarinatus | reverse complement strand
ACATGGAAAAAATACCTTGGCTTGTAGCATGCGCTACACGTTAGATCCAAGGCAGCAGCTTTCAGGGAGAAGGGTTACAGCTTTTATCTCATCCCCTGCATGCATCAGCCTTACTAGAGATTTGAACAATGCATGAATTCGCGAGAGCTGCGAAATATACACAAACACTGATCTCTGGCTGAAGGAGACTCGAACCTACGAACCTTAGGACAAGGTACGCAGTGCTTTACCAATCTACCCACACTGGACCAATACCTTGGCGTGTAGCATGCGCTACACGTTTGATCCAAGGCAGCCAGCTTTCAGGGAGAGGCTTACAGCTTTTCATCTCATCCCCTGCATGCATCAGCCTTACTAGGGGATGAGATGAAAAGCTGTAAGCCTTCTCCCTGAAAGTGGCTGCCTTGGATCAAACGTGTAGCGCATGCTACACGCCAAGGTATTGGTCCAGTGTGGGTAGTTTGGTAAAGCACTGCGTCCCTTGTCCAAAGGTTCGTAGGTTCAAGTCTCCTTAAAGCCAGAGATCAGTGTTTATATATTTTATATATATATATATATTAATATATATATATATATATTATATTTATATATATTATATATATATATATATATATTATATATTATATATATATATATATTTTTATATAATATATTTTTATATATATATATATATTATTACACTACATACATACATACATACACACAGTGGTCCCTCATTCGTAATTAATCCGTTCCTGGAGCCGTTACTATAAACGAAATTTACGATTTACGAATCAATTTTCCCCATAAGAAATAATGAAAATTTACAATTAATCCGTTCCTGACACCGAGAAGTATTAAAAACAAAAAATTTTTAACATAAAATATGCATGTAGTACATAAACAATACAATGGGAATGATGAATGAAACATTAACAGCATAACATTACCTTTATTATAGATTCTTCTTAGTGTATGGGAGTTTGGAGGAGGAGAGAGAGTGGATTGTTTATAGTTTGGAAGGGGAATCCCCTTCCATCAACACCTCAGGTACCATTTGCTTTTCGGGGTTGCTTCTCTCCTCTGTTTCTTAATGCCACTAGGACCACCTTGAGAGTCACTGGAGTCCTGTCTCACAAAAAAAACTGGGGAGAGAGCTCTGTTTTTTGGCATCTCTTTAACACTTCCCTAAAATGGCCCAAGACTTTGTCACTGTTCATGTTGCCAACCTGGCTTGAAACAACCTTGTTAGGGTGATGTTATTCCATAAAGCTTTCCATCTTACCCCACATAGTAAAAATCTCTTTAATTTCTGAAGAAGGCACCTTCTTCCATCTCTCTTCCTCCTCCTCTGCAGCAAGATTCTGAGCTGCGATGTGTTGCTCTTCCTGCTGAAGCTCTTGCAGCTCCTCAGTGGTGAGCTCTTCATTGTGGTCTTCCACCAATTCTTCCACATCCTCCAAACTCACATCCATCCCCATTGAACTCCTCAGTGCCACAATTGATTTTACAACAGACATAGGCTCATTAGGGTCAGTCCCAAATTCTTCAAAATCCCTCTTGTTCGACACAATTCTGGCCACAATTTTCTCCAGGCAGAGTTAAAAAGTCCTGGTAGTCACTCCCTCCCAAGCCATACCTATAAGGGTTATGCAGTGGAGGATGCTGAAGTGTTCTCTCCAAAATTCCCTTAAGGTCAAGTGAGTGTCTGTGGTCACAGTCAAGCACCTGTGAAACATTGCTTTTGTGTAGAGTTTTTTAAAGTTTGCAATAACCTGCTGGTCCAGGGGTTTTGGAGGGAGGAGTGGTATTGGGGGGCAAGAACTTTACTGTGATGAACCCAAACTCCTCGAAAATTAGGTCATCCAAGTTTGGAGGATGAGCAGGTGCATTGTCCATTACTAGCAGGCACTTGAGATCCAATTTCTTTTCCAGGAGATACTCCTTCCCCACTAGGGCCAAACACTTCATTGAACCACTCGACGAAAATTCCCTCGTGACCCAGGGCCTTACTATTAGATTTCCAAAACACCCCAAAATTTACTCTTCATAACATTGTTTTTCCTGAACACTCTGGGATTTTCAGAATGGTACACTAGTAATGGTCACTTTGAAATCCCCACTAGCATTAGCACAGAACTTTAGCGTCAGCCTGTTTTCCCATGGCTTGTGTCCTGGCATTGCCTTTTCCTCTTGTGTAATGAAGGTCCTCTTTGGCATTTTCTTCCAAAGAGGCCTGTTTCGTCACATTGAACACTTGTTCAGGTTTCAGTCCTTCAGCCTCTATGTACTCCTGGAATTCATGCACTTATTTTTCAGCCGCCTTTGGTCCGAACTGGCAGCCTCCCCATGCCTTACCACACTGTGTATGCCAGTACGGTTCTTAAATCTCTCAAACCACCCTTTTGGGCTGGCCTTAAATTCACTCACTTCACCACTATTTGCAGGCAATTTTTTACCAAACTCTTCATGCAACTGCCTAGCCTTTTCACAAATAAACGAAGTCATAAGGTATCTCCTGCTAATTGTTTTTATTTATCCACACCAATAATAACTTCTCAACCTCTTTCCCGTACTGGTGATCTTTATTTTTGTCAGCATAGTTACTCCCTTTGCAACAAACAGCTCCTTTATTTCATTTTTCTTGGCCACTATGGAAAAATAAGGTTGTGTAGGGTTTCTTATACATCCTGGACAGTTCGGCCACACTTGTACCACTTTCATATTGTTCAATGATGGTTTTCTTAAATTCAATCGTATTTCTCACCTTCTTTACCACAGGCTTGGCACTAGGAGCTTTCTTTGGAGCCATGGTAGTTATTTAGTACTTGCAAGCACTAAAATAAATGGAATATTATGAAATATTTCGCTGGAGCACGTGAGGGGACCTTCGCTCACTGGTAAACAATGCCAGACTGGCTGCCGCCCTGGCTCACGCCGTGGGTACGCATCCCGGACGAACTACGACTCGCGAGTCAACCTATGAAAAGCGAGTCCATGTTTATACGAAAATACCTCTATGATTGGCGAATTTTAAGATTGCTGGGAACTACGAAAAGCGGGGGACCACTGTATATATATATACAGTGGACCCCCGTCTTACGATGGCATTGCGTTACGTTAAATCCGCAATACGATACATTTTTACGCAAAAATTTTGCCTCGCCTCAAGTGATTCGGCCGGGACGCGTCCCACATGTGGCCTGAGTGCGCCTCAACTGCCCCGTGGGTGCCAGCGTTTACAAGCCAGCCAGTGCGGTTGCATCCACGCATACATTCGGTACATTTCATATAATCACAGTATTTTTAGTGATCATAGCTACAAAATAAGTCACCATGGGCCCCAAGAAAGCTTCTAGTGCCAACCCTGTGGTAAAAAGGGTGAAAATTACTATGGAAATGAAGAAAGAGATAACTGCTAAGTATGAAAGTGGAGTGCGTGTCTCGGAGCTGGCCAGGTTGTATACCAAACCCCAATCAACCATCGCTACTATTGTGGCCAACAAAACGACAATCAAGGAAGCTGTTCTTGCAAAAGGTGTAAGTTTGTTTTCAAAACAGAGATCGCAAGTACTCGAAGATGTTGAGAGACTGTTATTGGTGTGGATAAACGAAAAACAGATAGCAGGAGATACCATCTCTCAAGCAATCATATGTAAAAAGGGTGAGAAATACGTACTATTGTCCCACGGTCAGCTGCTGCTGCACCACGGTCAGCTGCTGCTGCTGCACCACGGTCTGCTGCTGCTGCACCACCGTCAGCTGTTTCTGACCAACATGACTCGTCCCGAACCTATTCATCTAGCCCTGCCGTCATTGTTTACAAGCCAGGGTGGCCGGTTGCATGCATACATTCGATACATTTTGCATTATTCCATTGTTTATAGTGCTTGTAACTGCTAAATAAGCCACCATGGGCCCAAAGAAAGCTTCTAGTGCCAACCCTGTGGTAAAAAGGGTGAGAAATACGTACTATCGTACCACGGTCAGCTGCTGCTGCACCAAAGTCAGCTGTTGCTGCACCACAGTCAGCTGTTGCTGCACCACAGTCAGCAGTTGCTGCACCACAGTCAGCTGTTGCTGTTGCTGCTGCTGCATCACCATCATCTGCTGCTGCTGCTACACCACCATCATCTGTTGCTGCTGCTGCACCACCATCAGCTGTTGCTCCACCACAGTCAGCTGTACTACTGAAGATGTTGAGTGTGTGTTGTTTGTGTGGCTTAATGGGAAACAATTACCGAGAAACAATTAACCCCAGATGGCTAGCCACCCAAGATAACCCAAGAAAGCCAGTGCATCATCGATGACTGTCTAACTTATTTCCACTGGGGTCCTTAATCTTGTCCCCCAGGATGCGACCCACAACAGTCGACTAACACCCTGGTGAACAGGAAAAAATGCCTGGAACTAGTGCTCATATTGGTGAATTTAAGGCCAGCAAAGGTTGGTTTGAGAGATTTAAAAATTGTAGTGGCATACACAGTGCGATAAGGCATGGCGAAGCTGAAAAATTCCAACCCCAACATGTGTTCATTTGTGACGAAACATGCCTGTTCTGGAAGAAAATGCCAAACAGGACCTACATTACTCAGGAGGAAAAGGCACTCCCAAGACATAAGCCTATGAAAGACAGGTTAACTCTCATGTTTTGTTGTAATGCTAGTGGGGATTGCCAAGTGAAGCCTTTACTCATGTATCACTCTGAAAATCTCAGTGTGTTCAAGAAAAACAGTGTCTCATCACTCATCAATACTCTTCAATAAAGGTAAGTGTCATTTTAACATTTATTTATGTAGTTATTGTGGATGTCTTATTGTTTTCTATGTAGGGAAATGTATATTTCATGAAAAAAAAATTTTTAGTACTTTTGGCTGTCTATAACGGATTAATTGGATTTCCATTATTTCTTATGGGGAAAATTAATTCAGCTAACGATAATTTCGGCTAACAATGAACTCTCAGGAACGGATATCGTTAGGCAAGGGTCTACTGTATACATACATACATACATGCATACATACATACACAGTCTAACCTCTACTTACGAGTGCATCCACGTGCGAGATTTTCCAGATACGAGCAGCTGCTCCGTCTATTTTTTGCTTCCAGACGCGAGCAAAATTTCCAGATGCGAGCGGGTCTCAAGGGAGATTAATTGACACTGGTGAAGGGGATCTTGCTCTCGATCTAGGGAATTGGATCTCATTTGTTTGTTGGACTATCTTATTGAAACTTAGGCAATTTATGATTAAAAGATGCTTCTTAACCCTTCGACTTTCACAAGGCCCTTTCTGAAACTGTCATTCTGTCGCAAAAGTTTTTGGAAAAAAAAAAAAATTTCTTCTTACGAAATGATGGAGAATCTTTTCCCGATGGTAATGACACCAAAAGTACGAGATTTGGTCGAAAACTCATGGAATTACAGTCCTGCGAAGTTAGCGGTCTCGGCGACATATACGCATCGGCAAATTTGCCGACTTTGAGCCCTGTTTTTGGCCAATTCCATTGTTCCAGTTGACCAAACTCAGCTATTTCTTTAGAACTCCGTTTTTTCTATCAGTTGAGTACAAGAAACCACCCATTCACCGATTTGAACTACCCAATAAAGTGGTCAGAAATTGGCAATTTGGCCAATTTCATGCAAATTAAAAAAGATGCCAATTTCAAAATAGAGTCCAGAATAAACAATGTAGACATTCTTGGCACTAAAATAACATATCCTCTGTTCATTAGTCACGTCTCTAGGCCCTCTTATATTACTATTGCTTTCAATTTTGATTTTTTATTCATGCAAAAAAATACAAAATTTACTGTTATGCAGACTAATGCATTATTGTAAAAATTATATAAATAATATCAGTGCACTAGTGAAAGAATTGGACTCCCCAGTTGACGTGTATTGGACGTGTGGTGTAATTTGTTACTTCTGAACATTGGTAAAAATCAAACATTTCTGCTACTTTGAGTTCAATTTCAAGGTCATTTTTATCGTGAAAGTAATGAAAATCACCTCAGTTTCTGTAATATGTTTTCCATTTTATCACCTGAGACCATGAAAACAAAATTACAACGATAAATACTGTACAAAAATACACCTCAAAGTCGGCGTTTTAATCCAAAAAAAACGGTCAGCTTTTTTTTTCTTATTACGCACTGCGTGTTGCAGGATTTTTTTTATGTGGTGCACACTGACCACACAGACCCATTCTCTCACATGTGGGCCTACCAGCTTTCTCCTGCTTGATTTGAAGCCGCTAGAATTTACGTGTATAAATACGTCAGAAACAGTGGCACATAAGACGTATATATACGACATAAACAGTCAAAGGGTTAACATACACCAAAAATGAAAGAAATCAGACCACAAATAATGGAGTTCACTTCTCAGTCATTACCCTCCCCTTAGCAGTATATTTTCACATGGTTTTTATGGTTGTATTCTCATTTTAATTCGTCTCATGTGATAGAATGGAAGATATACTACAAAAATAAATATGATTTTAGTTGGTTTCACAATGAAAAGTACCTTGAAATTGAGCTCAAAATAGCAGAAAAGTTGGATTCTTTGGTGACTTCAGTGATACACATCATAAGGTAGCAGTGGCAGACAACATGAAGGAGTGGCAGTGTCGCATTAAGAGTGTAGCAATTAAGTGTAGCATTAAGAGTGTAGCAATGAAGTGGAGTATTAAGAGTGAAGCAATTGAGTGGAACAATTAAGTGGAGCAATTAAGTGAAGCATTAAGAGTGTAGCACTTATATGTTACTCTGACTTTTTTGGGTTATCCTATTTTCTCTACACATGTAGTCAGAAGCAGGAATGGCTGCTGTGGTGGCCCTATAAACCCCAACAATGGCTGCTGTCACCACCACTAGCCACAAACCTAATGACATGTATTTTATTCATTTTAGTGTATATGTGTATATGTTCATTTAGTGTATATGTTTCTATGTTATTAATATTGTTTATTATGTCATATTACATAAATTGTGATAGATAAATAAGCTGTAGAGGTGATATTAGGGAAATTATTAAAGTATTTTCTCGTGCCTGGAATTCCACTGGAACGAATTAATCTCATTTCAATTAATTTAAATGAGGAAAATTGACTCTGCAAACGACCAAATCCAGTTGCGAGCAAGGTCATGGAACGGATTAAACCCGTAAGTAGAGGTTCCACTGTATATATATATACATACACACTTACTCAACACTTAGTTTCGACAAAATTTTGAACATAATCAGTTTCAAGCAATGAGATAATTAGATAATTTAATTATCAATTTGTGTTACCAACATTTCATCATATTCAAATTTCTCAACTTTTTGGCACTCACCAACAGCCTGATTGGTCAGGGACAAGGTACCAATTAGCAAATGGAAGTTCTAGTTGCCACCATTCCTTGGACTCAACAACTTACATGGGTTAAGCATTTCATGAAATTCAATACAATCAATTTCTTGTACATCTTAACGAACTGAAGTGAATCATACAAATTTTTTACTGCCATACAGTTCAAAAGAATGGTACCAGGATTCTATTCATCCTCTATTCTCTTCCATTTTTCTTTAACAAAACTGCCACCCCAGATTTCCAGAACTACTAGCTTAAGATGAAGATAAATTCTCTCTCATACACACACATTTGTCTAACTCAAGCTTCAAACGCTCATTCTCACCTTTACTAGTTTCAACATATGCCATACTCTTCATGAACCTTTAAATAGTTCAATTACCTCTATCTTAATACTATACATATACAGTATTTTACAAACAATATCTTATATCAAAAGCTATGAGATAGAGAAAGGAGGTTGAATTAACAAAAAGGTCTGAGGATTGTGTCTGAATAACAAAAAATGTGCTGAATCCAAATCTGCATTCCTTTAAGTCTCAGGCTGGTTATAAGGGAGTAAGTACAACACCTTCAAAGATAAAGGGGTCCATGTTTAATTTTACTCACAGTTTTGCGATGTGTTGTATGTTCGAGTTCGATACATTTGATCAGCTAGAAAATAAACATAATATGTCAGAACACACTGAACTCATGATTACTGTTATTTTTCTATAAAATGAAAAATCATTAACATACATTGGGTAATTAGTATGCAATCCTTCAGCTGACATTATACACCTAATATAGAATCAATATCAATATACACTGTGTAGAAAATTAAATATCACATTAGGACAATAAAATACAGCACTATATTACAACAAATATGTGCAATATATGCAATTCACATACTGCAATGATAAGTGTAGATAGGTAGCTTTGAAAACTGAAGAGCACTTTGACCCTGAAAGTCATTCTGTACTCAGTATAGTTAAAAGTTTTTTAAATTCTTTGTTTATACAGTAGACTGTCAGTTGGAACAGTGGTTACATTCCTGAAAATTCAGTATATAATCTAATTTACTACTTGCTAATTTGAAGAACATGTGGGAAAAACAGGGTTACATTCTAGAGACCTCCAAAACAACCAGCAACGTTTTTACATATACCTTAAAATGGGGGGGAGGGGGAATGTGGGCCTATTTGGCCAAGAAGAATGTAGTGAGGTTTATCATCACACACATCTACAAACCAACACATAATATGTCAACATTAATAAAAATACATCACTTTTCTTTATCAAACTGAACCAAACATATAGGAACTCACCACATCTAATACCAAACAAACATATACTAAAGATGATTGAACTTTAAAAAATAAAAAGCAAGATAAATAAATACTAAATATGAAATGTTGCGAGAGGCTGTGTCCAGAAGATGCAGAGTGAGCTGCAGCTTTGGCTCCCAGCAATATTGCACGACAGCAGACTTCTAATATAATTTAACTCTTCAATACATATCTGAATTTATGTACAACTTTTATTTTGTATGAACTATTCATATGAGGCACATATCATGCTTAGGGGAAAGAAAAGGTAACAACACATACTTTGGTTCAGACCAAAGTCAGAGTAAGAAGGGAAATGAGATGCACCCTCTTCTCTTGAGGAATTACTGCTATAATGATAATATGATAATACAACAGAGGCAGCAGCTAGCAGGAGACATGCAAACCTAACGAAAACTTTGATTATGCACGATTGTTAATAATCCAATAAAGTCCTCTTCTACTGACCTTTTGTTTGTTCTTGATATGAAGGCACTGAACATTCTTTTCAAACATTCTACACACATATAAATTAATCATTCATATTTTTTTTTATTAACACATCAGCCAATTCCCACCAAGGATGGGTAGCCCAAAAAAGAAAAACTTTCATCACCATTCACTCCATCACTGTCTTGCCAAAGGGGAGCTTTACACTACAGTTATAAAACTACAACATTAACACCCTTCCATCAGAGTGCAGACACTGTACTTCCCATCTCCAGGACTCAAGTCCAGCCTGCTAGTTTCCCTGAATCCCTTCATAAATGTTACTTTAATTGCACTTCAACAGCAAGTGAATTATTAAAAACCATTTGTCTCCATTCACTCATATCAAATACACTCATGCATGCCTGCTGGAAGTCCAAGCCCCTCACACACAAAACCTCCTTTACCCCCTCCCTCCAACCTTTCCTAGGAAGACCCCTACCCTGCCTTCCCTCAACTACAGACTTACACTCTCAAAAGTCATTCTGTTTCATTCCATTTTCTCTACATGTCCAAACCACCTCAACAACCACTCCTCAGCCCTCTGGACAATAGTTTTGGTAATCCCACACTTCCTCCTAATTTCCAAATTACGAATTCTCTGCATTATGTTCACACCACACATTGCCCTCAGACATCTCCACTGCCTCCAGCCTTCTCCTCACTGCAACATGTCTCTACAGATTCATCAGTGCACCACTCACCCTTTTCCCCTCATCAATTCTATGATTCACCTCATCTTTCATAAACCCATCCGCTGACACGTCCACTCCCAAATATCTGAATACGTTCACCTCCTCCATACTCTCTCCCTCCAATCTGATATCCAATCTTTCATCACCTAATCTTTTTGTCATCCTCATAACCTTACTCTTTCCTGTATTCACTTTTAATTTTCTTCTTTTGCATACCCTACCAAATTCATCCACCAACCTCTGCAACTTCTCTTCAGGATCTCCTGAGAGCACAGTGTCATCAGCAAAGAGCAACTGTGACAACTCCCACTTTATGTGTGATTCTTTATCTTTTAACTCCACGCCTCTTGCCAAGACCCTCGCATTTACTTCTCTTACAACCCCATCTATAAATATATTAAACAACCACGGTGACATCACACATCCTTGTCTAAGGCCTACTTTTACCGGGAAATAATTTCCCTCTTTCCTACATACTCTAACTTGAGCCTCACTATCCTCGTAAAAACTCTTCACTGCTTTCAGTAACCTACCTCCTACACCATACACCTGCAACATCTGCCACATTGCCCCCCTATCCACCCTGTCATACGCCTTTTCCAAATCCATAAATGCCACAAAAACCTCTTTAGCCTTATCTAAATACTGTTCACTTATATGTTTCACTTAATAATAATAGTAATAATAATAATAATATTATTATATTATTTTCTCAGTTGTTTGTTGGGTTATCTTATTCAAATTTGGGCAATGTATGATGGAAAGATACTTCTTCACGTACACCAAAAATTAAAGAAATCAGACCATAAATAGCTGAGTTCACTTCTCAGCCATTAGCGGCCGCTTAGCTGTATATTTTTGTATTTTTATGGTTATACACCTACCATCCGACTTATGACAGAGTTCGGTTCCGAGAAACCGGTCGTAAGTCGAAATGGTCATAAGTCGAAATGGTCGTAAGTCGAATTTTACTACTGAATATCAACAAAACATTTTTGTAATGACTATTTTATTGTTTTATTTGGTATTTCATGTTTTACTTTACTTTTTATGCTGTTAGTACTGTATTTTATACTGTAAAGTTTAGGATAAACACTGTGTACAACACAAATAGTTGTTTATTTCCCAGAAATGTGTCGGTTCTTTGAACCATTCATCTACAATCCTTCAAACACTGCAACTTCTTGGGATCTCAATACTTGGGAATTCTTTGCTTGCCTAACCCTTGGGCACGACCTACTTCCACATTGGACAAATGTGACACCACCTACGACTGCTGCACCTCTCCTGCCATACGGTTTATAAGCTGCTTCTCCGCTCATACGCCGTATTCTATTCAAGATTGATGGACTGACCACATCGACTCAAGGTTGAGGGACTGATTACCTCATTCTCCTCCTGTTCTTCAAGTTTATCCTTTGTATGGACTGATGAAGCCACTGTGTGGCAAAACGTTTCCTCAATAAAGATACCCAAGAGTTGCACGTGTCTAATTTAACAATGTGTCGGTTCTTTGAACCATTCATCCAGAAATAGACATGATTTTGATTGCTTTCATTATGAAAAGTACCTTGAAATTGAGCTCAAAGTAGTGGAAATGTTTGATTTTTGCCTATGTTCAATGAACTGTGTAAGTCAAGTTGGTTAATTTTATTAAGTGTATTCTAACCTAACCACTGTGTAATCCGACAAACTCAGTAATCCGGCACACTACAGGTCCCAATGATGCCGGATTTGTGATGGAGGACCTGTAGCTGAAATCGGTAAATGGGCAGTTTCCTGTACTCAATCGATAGAAAAAACAAAGTTCTAAAGAAATAGCTATGAGTTTGGTCGACTGGAACAATGGAATTAGCCGAAAATAGGGCTCAAAGTGGGCGAAATCTCCCATTTGTAAATATCGCTGAGGTCGCTAACTTTACGAGAGCGTAATTCTGTCAATTTTCCATCAAATTTCGTTTTTTTGGTGTCATTATGATTGGGAAAAGATTCTCTATCATTTCATAAGAAAAAATAATTTTTTTTTTTTAAATTTTGCGACACCAGGAGACACCTCAGGATTGGGGGTTGCGACAGTCGAAGGGTTAACTCTCTCCAAATTTTTTTCTTATTTTCATTAAAATTTCTTGACAGTGCTTCTCCCACTCTATCAGCTGCTATCCTTTTGCACTCTCTCACCACTCTCTTCACCTTTCTTTTACTCTCCACACACTCTACTCTTCTTATAACACTTCTGCTTTGTAAAAACCTCTCATAAGCTTACTTTTTCTCTTTTATCACACCCTTTACTTCTTCATTCCACCAATTACTCCTCTTTCCTCCTGCACCCACCCTCCTATAACCACAAACTTCTGACCCACATTCTAATACTGCATTTTTAAAACTATTCCAACCCTCTTCAACAGCCCCCCACTACTCATACTTGCACCAGCCCACCTCTCTGCCAATAGTTGCTTATATCTCACCCGAACTTCCTCCTCCTTTAGTTTATACACTTTCACCTCCCTCTTGCTTGTTGTTGCCATTTTCCTCTTTTTCCATCTACTTCTTACTCTAACTGTAGCTACAACTAAATAATGATCCAACATATCAGTTGCCCCTCTATAAACGTGTTTATTTTATAAATTCTCCATGGAGAAGTGGAACAGAATTCTTCCTCCATAAGCCATGTGTGTTGTAAGAGACGAATAAAATGCCAGGAGCGAGGGGCTAGTAACCCCTTCTCCTGTATGTATTACTAAATTTAAAAGGAGAAGCTTTTGTTTTTCCTTTTGGGCCACCCTGCCTCGGTGGGATATAGCCAGTTTGTTGCAAGATGGTTTTATAAATTTGGGAAAACATTAAGCAAAAATAAAAATATCCAGTGGGTATGACTTGCTGCTTAGCAAGGGTGTGAGGCTGAGGGGATGGGGGGCTATCATTGCTTGGGGATGGTGACTTGGGAAAGCGCTGCTTAGCAAGGGTGTGAGGCTGAGGGGATGGGGGGCTATCATTGCTTGGGGATGGTGACTTGGGAAAGCACTGCTTATTGCCTGTCAAGCAGAGTCATTTTTGAAGACATATGCATTCAATACCGATCACTTCCCTGTACTCGCCTAGTTGTACTCACCTAGTTGAGGTTGCAGGGGTTGAGTCCAAGCTCCTGGGCCCGCCTCTTCACTGGTCGCTACTAGGCCACTCTCCCTGAACCGTGAGCTTTAGCATACCTCTGCTTAAAGCTATGTATGGATTCTGCCTCCACTACATCACTTCCCAAACTATTTCACTTCCTGACTACTCTGTGGCTGAAGAAATACTTCCTACCATCCCTGAGAGTCATCTGTGTCTTCAACTTCCAACTGTGTCCCCTTGTTGCTGTGTCCCATCTCTGGAACATCCTGTCTTTGTCCACCTTGTCAATTCCTCTCGGTATTTTGTATGTCGTTATCATCTCTCCTGTCCTCCTGTGTCGTCAGGTTGATTTCCCTTAACCTCTCCTCGTAGGACATACCTCTTAGCTCTGGGACTAGTCTTGTTGCAAACCTTTGCACTTTCTCTAGTTTCTTTACGTGCTTGGCTAGGTGTGGGTTCCAAACTGGTGCCGCATACTCCAATATGGGCCTAACGTAGACGGTGTACAGGGTCCTAAACGATTCCTTATTAAGATGTCGGAATGCCGTTCTGAGGTTTGCTAGGCGCCCATATGCTGCAGCAGTTATTTGGTTTATGTGCACTTCAGATGTGCCTGGTGTTATACTCACCCCAAGATCTTTTTCCTTGAGCGAGGTTTGTAGTCTCTGGCCCCCTAGACTGTACTCTGTCTGCGGTCTTCTTTGCCCTTCCCCAATCTTCGTGACTTTGCACTTGGTGGGGTTGAACTCCAGGAGACAATTGCTGGACCAGCAATAGTTATATTTTTTCTGCTGGTTAACAATGAAGGGCATAGATAAATGTTTGCATAGTTTCGATGACATTATTACACTTCTCAAGGCAACCTATCATCCTCAATTTTTTTCTTTAGCAATCTGGAGACAATAGGTACTTTACTGTAGTACCAAACTCCCAATGCTACCTACCAGACATAAGCCACTTGTTTTTGTTTCATTACTCTCAGATATTTGTACATAAATATATATTACACTAGCTTCACAAAATTTGAGAATAACAAGAATTTAAGTTAAGTGGAATGTTAAATTTGTTAAACATAGCAATTTGGAGGAATTTCAATGAAATAATTTGGATAGATTGCTAAGGAATCTGTTCCAAGTTCTACAAAATGCACTATCAAAGACATGAAATTTTGAAATCAAGCTCAGTAGTTTCATTTTCCCAGTTAAGTAAACATCCTGATAATACATGAAGGGCTGGTACAGTCAAATTAATTTATGCCAATTGCAGAAGCAACTGTCAAAACACAACCTTGTGTTTTTGCCATTCAAATTAACATGTATTCAAAGCCTAGAATTAGTTCTGGTTCTGTAGGATAGCAAAGAAAGATATTCATTAATTCCATATCATCGAACTGCAGACACACTGAGCTCCTTTATTTCAATGAATGTATGCTTGATGTGCCACACCATACGAGTTATAAACTCTCTTGCTGGAAAAATTGGTTTGCCACCATAATTATCCAAAGTATAAATGTTCAATCATAATAAATATCAACTGCATGAAGATAGACATCACAATCAATTTAAGGGCAAAATATTTTTAACTAGCCATTTGATGAATCTACAATTAACAAAGTATGCAAATTTAAATTTAACATGCTTTTTCAACTGCCACAGTTTTGGCACTGTTCTCCAAATCCATTCGTAGTGCAGCAAACAAAAAATACAACCCATCCTTTTCAATGTAAATATTAAATAAACATAATTTGTTCTAGGTAGTAGGTTGGCAGACAGCAACTGCCCATGGAGGTACTACTGTCCTGCCAAGTGAGTGTAAAACAGAAGCCTGTACTTATTTTACATGATGGTAGGACTGCTAGTGTTTCTTTCATAAACATGCAAGATTTCAGGTACGTCTTGCTACCTCTACTTACACTTGGGGCACACCACACATACATGTACAAGCATATATATATATACACACACACCCCTCTGGGTTTTCTTCTATTTTCTTACTAGCTCTTGTTCTTGTTTATTTCCTCTTATCTCCATGGGGAAGTGGAACAGAATTCTTCCTCCGTAAGCCATGCATGTTGTAAGAACATAAGAACGAAGGAACACTGCAGAAGGCCTACTGGCCCATGCGAGGCAGGTCCAAGTCTCCTACCGGCTTAAGCCAATGCACCCAACCTAGTCAGGTCAGGTCACATTGACTTAAGGGAGGAACACGGCAACCGACCTGGTAGCACAAGCTATCAGGTCCAACTCACACCCACCCACATCCACTCATGTATTTATCCAACCTATTTTTAAAGCTACACAACGTTCTGGCCTCTATAACTGTACTCGGGAGTTTGTTCCACTCATCCACAACTCTATTAACAAACCAGTACTTTCCTATATCCTTCCTGAATCTGAATTTTTCCAACTTAAAACCATTGCTGCGAGTCCTGTCTAGGCTAGATATTTTCAGCACACTATTTACATCCCCTTTATTTATTCCTGTCTTCCATTTATACACCTCAATCATCTCCCCCCTAATTCTACGTCTTTCTAGAGAGTGCAGATTCAGGGCCCTTAGTCTATCCTCATAGGGAAGGTTTCTGATACATGGGATCAACTTTGTCATCCTCTTTGTACATTTTCCAGAGCATTTATATCCATTCTGTAATACGGTGACCAAAACTGTGCAGCATAATCTAAATGAGGCCTAACCAAGGATGTATAGAGTTGAAGAACAACCTGAGGACTCCTATTATTTATGCTTCTTGATATGAAGCCAAGGATTCTATTAGCTTTATTGCGAACACTTATGCACTGTTGTCTTGGTTTCAGATTACTGCTAACCAGAACTCCTAAATCTTTTTCGCAATCCGTAATATTAAGATCTACATTATTTAGTTTATATGTGGCATGGTTATTGTCCTGTCCAACATTTAGAACTTTGCATTTGTCTATATTAAACTGCATCTGCCACTTCTCCGACCACTGCATCAGTCTATTCAAATCTTCCTGGAGTGCTCGAATGTCCTCGTCAGAATGAATTCGACGGCCTATTTTGGTGTCATCGGCAAACTTGCCGATGTCGCTCTTTATGCCCTCATCTATGTCGTTTTTTGTAGATTGTGAACAGCAGGGGGTCCAACACTGACCCCTGTGGAACACCGCTCGTGACGCTTCCCCACTCTGATTTCTCCCCATTTATGCAACTCTCTGCTGCCTATTGTCAACCATGCCTCTATCCAGGAAAAAATTTCTCCTCCTATTCCATGTGCTTTAATTTTCCTCAATAGTCTCTGATGTGGGACCCTGTCAAAAGCCTTACTTAAGTCCATATACACAATATCATATTCATTACCATGATCTACCTCCTCAAATACCTTAGTGAAAAAAATTAATAAATTCGTAAGGCATGAACGCCCCTTTGTAAAACCATGCTGAGATTCGTTGATTAATTTATGCTTTTCAAGGTGGCTACGAACTGCCTCGGCAATTATTGATTCCATAAATTTTCCCACTATGGAGGTTAGGCTTATTGGTCTATAGTTCGAAGCTAAGGACCTGTCACCTGTTTTGAAAATAGGTATCACATTAGCCATTTTCCACTTATCTGGCACCATGCCAGTTTGTAGTGATATGTTGAAAAGATTAGCCAAAGGTGTGCTAAGCTCCTCTTTACATTCCTTTAGAACCCTTGCATACAGTTCATCAGGGCCTGGGGATTTGTTAGGTTTAATTTATCTATTTGCCTAAGGACCATGTCACTTGTGACCCTAATCGTGCACAGTTTATTATCATCCTGTTCTACATAATTTATCATTACTGGAATATCGCTGGTATCCTCCTGTGTAAAAACTGAGAGGAAGTATGTGTTAAAAATTCTACACATTTCCTTATCACTATCAGTGAGCTGACCCGAGGAACTTTTGAGTGGGCCTATCTGTCCCTGATCTTACTCTGTATACCTGAAAGAATCCTTTTGGGTTAGTCTTCGATTCTCTTGCAACTTTAACCTCATAATCTCTTTTTGCTTTTCTAATTCCCTTTTTTATTTCTCTCTTTAACTGAATATATCGATTTCTTAATTGCCCCTCTCCTCTTTTGATTTGCCTATATGCGCCTCTCTTTTGACCAATCAGATATTTTAATCTATTGTTCATCCAATTAGGATCATTTTTGTTTGATCTGATTTCCCTATTTGGAACATAATTTGACTGAGCAGCTAGAACTATGCCCTGGAAAGCATCATATCGGCAACCATCACCACCTAAAATGTCGGGAGGAAGGGTCTAGTAACCCTTTCTCCTGTATAAATTATTAAATTTAAAAAGAGAAACTTTCGTTTTTTTTTAGGCCATCTTGCCTTGGTGGGATACAGCCAGTTTGTTTAAAGAATAATCTGTACCACCCTATCCTATAAAGATTAAAACTTACTCCTTAACTGCTGCATATGTTTTTCCTTCTATACTGTTATTACCCCAAACCCCTTTTCACTTTCAATTAAAGTAATATCATATTTTTAACCAAACACTAACATCTGCTTATGAGTAAGGCAGAATCAAGTTAATTATACTTGTTTGTAATGTTAAAAATATATTATTTTCCATCACATGCAACACCCAATTACAACACAGCAATCATAGAATGGACAGGATTCAAACCCATGACAAACCAATCCTAAAACTAGAGGGGCAGGTCTCTAACCAGTATACTATGTCAGCCTAAGAGGTTTCATCTAGTCATACACTGCCATCACAACGTGGCTCAAGCATATCATGCAAGGCTTTGTCGTTAAGCTTCTTGAAAACTTCTACCATTACCTCAATAACATTTCTGCTTTTCACTAGGTTTACTCTACACTTCAAACTGTATCTTTTACCCTAATAAGTTGTTACTGGAGTATGCAGATAAGGAACCTGGAGAAGCAGCAGCACTAGTAGTAGTATAATCAGCAGTAGCTGCAGCAGTAGTACTAGTGGAAGCAGAAGCAGTAGGAGTAGGAGCAGAAACAGGAGGAGAAGCAGTTCTTGGAGGAACAGCAGCAGTAGCAGCGGCAGTGGAAACAGCAGTGGCAGCAGCAGCAGTAGCAGTAGCAGAAGCAGTAGCAGCAGAAACAGCATTGGCAGCAGTGGCAGCAGCAGTGATAGAAGCAGAGGCAGTGACAGCAGTAGGAGCAGGATGAGAAGCAGGAAGAGGATGATGAGAAGCAGGATGAGAAGCAGCAGAAGGATGAGAGGCAGGAAGAGGGAAGGAGAAGCAGGACAAGGATCACAGCAGTGGCAGCAGAAGCAGAAAGAGAAGCAAAGGAGCAAGATGGAGGAGGAGTAGCAGCAGCAGCAGCAGCAACAACTGGAGGTGGAGCAGCAGCAGTAGCACAGCAGCAGCAAGAACAGCAGCAGCAGCAACAGTAGCAACAGCAGCAGCAGCAGCAGGAGCAAGAGGAGCAGCAGCAGGAGCAAGAGGAGCAGTAGGAGAAACAGCTGGAGCAAGACGAGGAGCAGCGGAAGTGGTAGCAACAGCAGTGGCAGCAGCGGCGTTGACAGGAGAAGCAGGAGTAACAGTAGTAGGAAGAGAAGCAGAAGGAAGGAAGAGGAGCAGGAGGAACAGTTTAATTCTATTTACATTATTCTTTATGGAAAAAACTGCTTTGGCTGTCGTCGATTTTGGTTGTCGAATCGATATCTGGAATGAATTGAATTCGAAAACCAAGGTTCCACTGTACCTATACATATCATATACAATGCTCATCATAAAAGCCATGCCCTACCCTGGTAGGTGTTTGGGCAAGACAAAAAGTTATGCTGACCTGTCTCAGTATTCCCTAAAGCTACTGGCTGCATCATAAGCTCCTTCTAGGTTTGTGTGGTGGATGGTTTTGTGTCTATGGTGACCCTGCATCATGGGGTCTAAATCAGAGTCAAGTTTGTCAGACATTTCTGGCTACTCGCAAATTAATATTAGCAGGAGTAGGTCACTGACACAAGAGAAAATTGCACAGATTATTGGATAACATGAGGGGATGTCATCCAATGAAGGAAATAATAAAGCCATCAATATGCATGAGCATTTTAGCGAGAACCTGGTGGCGTCAGTTCCTTGAGGACAGTGCTGATGACATGCCCACATGAAAAAACACATCCAGGGAAGCTCAGAAAAAAAGTCATATTAAGGATAACTTAATAGTATATCTAGAATTGCTCTTTTGATTGTTCTATCAAATCTATTTACCAATGTGGCAAAATGATTTTTATGCAAAACAGTGCTCCTTGCCCCATCGTGAAATCTGTTGCTTCGTTGCTTTGTGACTGTTAGGTACCCTTCTTCAATGATTGGCCATGAAAAAATTTGGCAAAATCTAATATTTCCACTAATTTGAGCCCAATTTTTAAGGCCCACTTCCAGTCCTGAAACTAACCAAAAATCATCTCGATTTCAAAGTATGACTTCCATTCTATCAAATGATACGAAAAACAGCCAATAAAAACATAAAAAAACATCCTAGAAAAAAACATGATAAAGTTTTTTTTTTCCATCATGCACTGCAGGAGCAGGTTTTTTTTTTATACTTGCACACTCACCGCACACCCCATTCTCTCATATCTAGGCCAAATTTACAGTCACGCTCAGAGCAAGTTGAGCTCATGACACTGAACTATGGAGGGGCAATGGGCCCCAATGACGAGTTTTATATAAAGGCCAATGAAAGGGTTTAAAAGTCCACTAAACTAAAATTTTCACTAAGTTTTTGTTACAAAAAAAATAATAATTTTCCCACAAAAACTGACTTAGGGACACAGCCCTAATTCTACTGTGGGTCCTTAACAAGAGCTATGAAAAAGAATTTAAGACTAATGTCATAAAATAAAATCACAGATCATAGACCGGGGACAAAAATGGGGTTTTTTAAAGAATAAAAAGGGATCAATGGAAAAAAATTTCACACCCAAATAAGCAAAAGGATGTTAAGAATATTATATTAAAGTAAATATAGTAAACAAGCAGAAAGAGCTGAGCAATGATAGTGAAAGCTGACTAATGGGTGTTCAAAACAAAGACATGGTTTAATCATGTCTGTAAAAAAAAAGGGGCAAAAACTGCAGTACTGCAACAGACTTTTTTTTTTTTTTTTTAACATGTCTGCCATCTCCTACCCAGGCAGGGTAACCCAAAAAAGAAAAAACACTTTCATCATTCAACACTTTCCCCATAAAAAAAATTACATACACAAGCTGATCCTCATGAAATTCAGGACAGTTTTAACCCCTTCAGGTCCACGGCCAAAATCTGAAGTGGTGCCCAGTGTCCAAGAATTTTCAAAAAAAAAAAAAAAATTGTTTTTTTTTTCTTATGAAATGTTTGAGATCTTTTGTGAAGGTAATAAAACAAAAAGTACGAAATTTGATGGAAAATATGACGAAATTATGCCCTCGCGAATTTTGATGTGTCAGCGATATTTACGAATCGGCGATTTTGCCAACTTTGGCTCCCATTTTAGGCCAATTACATTATTCCAGTTGACCAAATTCTTAACTATTTCACTAGTATTACTTCTATTCTATGATTGAGCACAAGAAATCGCCAGTCAACTGTTTCAACTACAAAATAAAGTGATCGGAAGTTGGTAATTTGGCCAATTTAACACAAAGTTCAAAATATTCCAATTTCAAAATAGGGTCCAGAATAAACAATGTAGGTATTCCTGGCACTAAACTAATCATTTCCTCTGTTCATTAGTTACATTTTGAGGTTTACAAAATAGATTCCATTTTGATTTTTTATTCACATAATGAATTTTTATTCACACCAAAAAATAGAAGATTTACTGTTATGCAATATTGTAATAATTGTATAAATATCATCACCACATTTGTGAATGTATATTAGACCCACCAGCTGGCGTGTATTAGACGTGTGAGATCGTTTGCTTACTCTGAACATCAGCAAAAATTTAACATTTCCGCTACTTTGAGCTCAATTTCAAGCCATTTCCAGTGCTAAAACCAATCAAAATCATCTCTATTTCTGTAATATGTCTTCCATTCTATCAAATGAGACCAAGAAATCGCATATACAACTATAAAAAACATTCAAAAAAACACTGCAAATTCGCTGTTTAATCGAAAAATCATGGTCTCAGTTTTTTCTCTCATTATACACAGTGTGCTGCAGGATTTGTTTTATGTGGTGCACACATACCACATAGATGTATTCTCCCATATCCAAATCCAAATGTACCACTCACAGTTTATCAGAGTGAGCTGAGCTCATGACGTAGATCTACGGTTTGGACCCTGAACGTAAAGCATAGATCTACGGGACGGACCCTGAAAGGGTTAAATTAACACAAAGGCTTCATGTTCAGTATATGTGACCACTCAGTGTCATTTAGAGTTTGACAAATACACTTCTTCACAGTGTAGGAATAACCCCATGATTAAACAGTAAAAACATTTAAACAAAATGCTCTAGAATTTTCAATATATCAACATGTTAATAACTAACCTGTATTTGTAAGACTAGGAATGTTTTGTCCTTTAACCTCTTCTGGTACTGGTGGTACCATGCCAGCTGCTGCAGCAGCAGCTGCTGCTGCAGCCATTCCAGAACCATCATCTGGGGCAGGTTGCTTCATTAAAATCTGCTGAATTTGCTGAATGAGACTTGGGTCCAGGTTGGTAACGGCAGCACTCATCACCTGGCTGGATACACTGGTTACCGGAACTGGGTGCTGTGCAAAGAGTCATGCTTAGTTCCTAACTTTCATAAAAACAAAATTCTAATTCTATTATTAATAGTAACATTATCAATGGATGTAATAAAAAGTTTAGTGTATCAGAGTACTAACACTTTTGTATGGGTTTAAGACATGGTCTATGTATGTTGTAATAAGTGACTGAAGGCTAAGGAGATAATGTTTGTTATCAATTTGTGGTGTAAAAATTTTATCCAAAGAATAAGACATGAAGAAATTAGAAGGAAGTATTATAGTATGAAATTCATTATTCAGAAAGCAGAAGAGGGATTGTTGGGTTGGTATGGATATTTATAAAGGCTGGAGCAAGCCATGTTGTCTAAGATGTATACATGTATATCTGGAATGGAAGAAGAGAGGTGTAGGTGACATCTCAGAAGGGGTTGGATGGAAGATGTGTTGGTGGAGGTTACGAGAGGAAGGGACTTTGATATCCAGCAGACATATCATAACAAGATAGATCACAACTGAAACTAGTGGTCTTTGAAATTTAGTGTGCTGAGTGTGAGCAAAGTAATAAATGTGAAGAAATTCAGAGAATCCAGTTAACAAGACTCGAATTTTAAAAATAAAAAGTAGAGTACCTGCTCTCTGAAGGTTGTGGAATATGCTGCAATTCAGTGTATCATTGGAATTGTTATCTGTACACTTCTAGACAGCTAGGGAATGAGTCATTGAAGTGTTTTCCTTCTTTGGACCACCATGCTTTAGTAGGAAATGACAGGTGTGTTATAAAGAAGATATATTCATCATCATTATTACACTATTTCTCCTTAAAAAAAAATAAAAGGAGCAGACTATCAGTTATAAATTCACATTAACTGCTAAGATTTCTTAAACAAAAAGAAA
>NC_069417.1:25025813-25040932 GCF_026875155.1 Cherax quadricarinatus | reverse complement strand
AACCGAGTACAAGATCCCAGGTTTGTATGTAATAGACAGCATAGTGCGTCAAAGCAGACACCAGTTTGGCATTGAGAAAGATGTATTTGCTCCTAGGTTTGCCAAGAACATCCTCGTAACTTTTTTCTACTTGTTCAAATGTCCTCAGGAGGATAAGGTTAGTATAATGCATTGTGTGAGTCACTTGGCTCGTGGAGTGGTAAAGGCTTGATTCTTTGCTTGCTAATTACTGCCTAGACTCAGATCAGTCAGGTCATTGTTGATTGCTTGCAAAAATAAAATTTAAGCTAATATTGAAGTTACCAAAAAAATTGGAATTATGCATTATTGTCTTATTGTCAGGAAATGTACACAAATACCTCATAAATTTAAAATACAGTATATGTGTTTCAGAGTAAAGTCATTCGTGTGTTGAATTTGTGGCAGAAGAATCAAGTATTTGCTGAAGATGTTATACAGCCTTTGTTTGATTTGGCTGATCCCAACCACCCCATTCAGAAGGAAGTGGGTAATCAAATAGCACAGAAGGCATCTAAGGCTAAGGTTCAGCATCCTAGCCAAGAACCTCAACAAGGAACCCCAGCAACAGCTGGGGGAGGAGGTGGCGATGGCCGTGGTGGCGGTGGTAGCAGTGGCAACACAAGTGGTGGTGGTGGTGGTGGTGGCGGCGGTGGTGGTGGTAGACATGATGGAAGAGGAGACAGTCAAATGAACAACACTGCAACTAGCATGCCACAACAAGTGGATGATGAGTGCAAACTCGTACATTTAGTGAACCAACAGGTATTAAGCATTCTATCTTCCTTCTTTTAAACACCTAACTTTTTTTGTTGTTGTTTATGTGGTGATGCATGCTGAAGAATAAGCTTGTATTAGGACAATATTTTGATCTGTTAAGATCTTGACACAATAGAAGCTTGTTCTGCAAAATGTCTTCTTTAATATTATTAGCAGAAGGCACTGTAGTTAAGTCTTGGTGTTTGCTGTGTTCACACTTTTTATTATTAACACAATCACTGAGGTTTGATTGTGTCAATTAATCAACACAGCACCATCTTAACAGTATTGTACTTGATAATGATAAGGTGTTACTCAGTTATAAATAATAAAATGAATTATGTAAGCAGTGTAATTAAATGTCTTTAGGTAATGTTTTTCATCAGTGGAATCTGAAACTAAACATAAATTGTAATAGTGTTGGTAGACTTACTGCCAGCATGTTAGGTAAAAGGACACATGTGTAATGAATGCAACATTTATTGTGGCAATGTTTTGCTCTCCAGCTTTGTCGAGTCATTATGGCTTGACAAAGCCATAACATAACATGGATTTGTCAGTTAAAAACAGAGTAGGGGAGTTAGTTGATAGGGAATTGGAGGTATTGGGTAGATGGTGGGAATATTTTGAGGAACTTTTAAAGTCGATGAAGAAAGGGAGGCAGTAATTTCATGCACGGGCCAGGGAAGTATAACATCTTTTAGGAGTGAAGAAGAACAGGATGCGAGTGGGGAGGAGTTGAGTGAGGCATTACATAGAATGAAAGGGGGTAAAGCAGCTGGAACTGATGGGATCATGACAAATGTTAAAAGCAGGGGGGATATAGTGTTGGAGTGGTTGATGTTTTTGTATAATAAATGTATGACAGAAGGGAAGGTACCTAGGGATTGGCAGAGAGCATGCATAGTTCCTCTATATAAAGGGAAGGGGGACAAAAGAGATTGTAAAAATTATTGGGGAATAAGTTTACAGAGTATACCAGGTAAAGTGTATTGTAGCATTATTATTGAAAGAATTAGAGGTAAGACAGAGAGTAGGATTTCGGATGAGCAAGGAGGCTTTAGTGGATAAGGGCTGTGTAGATCAAGTGTTTACATTGAAGCATATATGTGAACAGTATTTAGATAAAGGTAGAGAAGTTTTCATTGCATTTATAGATTTAGAAAAGGCATATGATAGAGTTAACCCCTTCTCCCGTATAAATTACTAAATTTAAGAGAAACTTTCGTTTTTCTTTTTGGGCCACCCTGCCTTGGTGGGATACGGCCGGTGTGTTGAAAGAAAGATGAAGATATGATAGAGTGGATAGGGGAGTAATGTGGCAGATGTTGCAGGTGTATGGAAAAGTTAGTAAGGTACTAAATGCTGTAAAGAGTTTTTATGAGGATAGTAAGGCTCAGGTTAAGGTGTGTAGGAGAGAGGGAGATTACTTCCCGGTCAAAGTAGGTCTTAGACAGGGTTGTGTAATGTTGCCATGGTTGTTTAATATATTTATAGATGGGGTTGTAAAAGAACTAAGTGCTTGGGTATTGGGGAGAGAGGTGGGATTAAATTATGGGGAATCAAATATAAAATGGGAGTTGACACAGTTACTTTTTGCTGATGATACTGTGCCTTTGAGAGATTCTAAAGAACAGTTGCAAAGGTTAGTGGACGAGTTTCGGAGGATGTGTAAAGGTAGAATGTCAAAAGTGAACATAGATAAGAGTAAGGTGATGAGGGTACCAAACGATTTAGATAAAGAAAAATTGGATATCACATTGGAGAGATATTTGGGAGTTGACTTGTCAGCAGATGGATTTATGAAAGATGAAGTTAACCATAGAATTGATGAAGGCAAAAATGTGAGTGGTGCATTGAGGTATCTGTGGAGACAAAAAATGGTATCCCTGGAGGCAAAGAAGGGAATGTATGAAAGTATGGTGGTACCAACACTCTTATGTGGGTGTGAAGCTTGGGTTGTAATTGCTGCAGCGAGGAGGCGGCTGGAGGCAGTGAAGATGTTGTGTCTAAGGGCAATGTGTGGTGTAAATATTATGCAGAGAATTTGTAGTGTGGAAATTAGCAGGAGGTGTGGAGTTACTAAAAGTATTAGTCAGAGGGCTGAAGAGAGGTTGTTGAGGTGGTTTGGTCACTTAGAAAGGATGGAACAAAATAGAATGACTTGGAGAGAGTATAAATCTTTAGGGGAAAAAAGGCAGGGTAGGGGGTGTCCTCGAAAATGTGGAGGGAGGGGCTAAAGGAAGTTTTGTGGGCAAGGGGCTTGGACTTCCAGCAAGCATGCACAAGCCTGTTAGATAGGAATGAATAGAGATGAATGGTTTTTGGGACTTGACAAGCTGTTGGAGTGTGAGCAGGGTAATATTTAGTGAAGGGATTCAGGGAAACCGGTTAGCTGGACCTGAGTCCTGGAAATGAGAAGTACAGTGCCTGCACTTTAAAAGAGGGGGTTGGGATATTGGTAGTTTGGAGGGACTTCTAAACTGTTGTATTTGAGTGTGTCTGCAAAGACAGTGATAATGTATGAGTGATGTTGAAGGTGTTGAATGATGAAAATATTTTTCTTTATTTTTGAGTTTTTCTTTCATTTTGGGTCACCCTGCCTCGGTGGGAAATGACTGATGTGTTAAAAAAAAAAAAAAGCCATAATGGCTTGACAAAGCTCCTGTAGAGGAAAATGTTACCACAATAAAATATTGTATTAGTTGCATGTGTCCTTTTGCCTAATAATGAACAAAATGATAATGAATCTGCCACTCATAATTTTTTAATACACAATTTTAAGAAATTATTGTAGGGCAATATGAAAGCAAGGAAAATTGGAAGAAACCATCAACAAGTGACTCCTCACTGTAAGTGTAGTCCAAAGAACCATTATTGGGCAACGGGTGCCCTCTCTACAATCCCTATTGTAGTTTTTTCTCATGCATGATTTAATCCTAAGCAGTTTATAGCAATGTTCTTAACCTGCTTGGAAATGAATCATGGTAATAATTTATTTAGTTTCTGTTGTTCTTTTCCCACCTCCCCCTCAGCATAGTTTAAAGGGTGTTTATTAAAGTTTCTTTTTTGTTTAAGAAATCTTAGCAGTTAATGTGAATTTATAACTGATAGTCTGCTCCTGTTATTTTTTTTTATGGAGAAATAGTGTAATAATGATGATGAATATATCTTCTTTATAACACACCTGTCATTTCCTACTAAAGCATGGTGGTCCAAAGAAGGAAAACACTTCAATGACTCATTCCCTAGCTGTCTAGAAGTGTACAGATAACAATTCCAATGATACACTGAATTGCAGCATATTCCACAACCTTCAGAGAGCAGGTACTCTACTTTTTATTTTTAAAATTCGAGTCTTGTTAACTGGATTCTCTGAATTTCTTCACATTTATACTTTGCTCACACTCAGCACACTAAATTTCAAAGACCACTAGTTTCAGTTGTGATCTATCTTGTTATGATATGTCTGCTGGATATCAAAGTCCCTTCCTCTCGTAACCTCCACCAACACATCTTCCATCCAACCCCTTCTGAGATGTCACCTACACCTCTCTTCTTCCATTCCAGATATACATGTATACATCTTAGACAACATGGCTTGCTCCAGCCTTTATAAATATCCATACCAACCCAACAATCCCTCTTCTGCTTTCTGAATAATGAATTTCATACTATAATACTTCCTTCTAATTTCTTCATGTCTTATTCTTTGGATAAAATTTTTACACCACAAATTGATAACAAACATTATCTCCTTAGCCTTCAGTCACTTATTACAACATACATAGACCATGTCTTAAACCCATACAAAAGTGTTAGTACTCTGATACACTAAACTTTTTATTACATCCATTGATAATGTTACTATTAATAATAGAATTAGAATTTTGTTTTTATGAAAGTTAGGAACTAAGCATGACTCTTTGCACAGCACCCAGTTCCGGTAACCAGTGTATCCAGCCAGGTGATGAGTGCTGCCGTTACCAACCTGGACCCAAGTCTCATTCAGCAAATTCAGCAGATTTTAATGAAGCAACCTGCCCCAGATGATGGTTCTGGAATGGCTGCAGCAGCAGCTGCTGCTGCAGCAGCTGGCATGGTACCACCAGTACCAGAAGAGGTTAAAGGACAAAACATTCCTAGTCTTACAAATACAGGTTAGTTATTAACATGTTGATATATTGAAAATTCTAGAGCATTTTGTTTAAATGTTTTTACTGTTTAATCATGGGGTTATTCCTACACTGTGAAGAAGTGTATTTGTCAAACTCTAAATGACACTGAGTGGTCACATATACTGTACATGAAGCCTTTGTGTTAATTTAACCCTTTCAGGGTCCGTCCCGTAGATCTATGGCTTTACGTTCAGGGTCCAAACCGTAGATCTACGTCATGAGCTCAGCTCACTCTGATAAACTGTGAGTGGTACATTTGGATTTGGATATGGGAGAATACATCTATGTGGTATGTGTGCACCACATAAAACAAATCCTGCAGCACACTGTGTATAATGAGAGAAAAAACTGAGACCATGATTTTTCGATTAAAACAGCGAATTTGCAGTGTTTTTTTGAATGTTTTTTATAGTTGTATATGCGATTTCTTGGTCTCATTTGATAGAATGGAAGACATATTACAGAAATAGAGATGATTTTGATTGGTTTTAGCACTGGAAATGGCTTGAAATTGAGCTCAAAGTAGCGGAAATGTTAAATTTTTGCTGATGTTCAAGAGTAAGCAAACGATCTCACACGTCTAATACACGCCAGCTGGTGGGTCTAATATACATTCACAAATGTGGTGATGATATTTATACAATTATTACAATATTGCATAACAGTAAATCTTCTATTTTTTGGTGTGAATAAAAATTCATTATGTGAATAAAAAATCAAAATGGAATCTATTTGTAAAGCCTCAAAATGTAACTAATGAACAGAGGAAATGTTAGTTTAGTGCCAGGAATACCTACATTGTTTATTCTGGACCCTATTTTGAAATTGGAATATTTTGAACTTTGTGTTAAATTGGCCAAATTACCAACTTCCGATCACTTTATTTTGTAGTTGAAACAGTTGACTTGGCGATTTCTTGTGCTCAATCAATAGAATAGAAGTAATACTAGTGAAATAGTTAAGAATTTGGTCAACTGGAATAATGTAATTGGCCTAAAATGGGAGCCAAAGTTGGCAAAATCGCCGATTCGTAAATATCGCTGACACATCAAAATTCGCGAGAGCATAATTTCGTCAATTTTCCATCAAATTTCGTACTTTTTGTTTTATTACCTTCACAAAAAGATTCTCAAACATTTCATAAGAAAAAATAACAATTTTTTTTTTTTTTTGAAAATTCTTGGACACTGGGGCACCACTTCAGATTTTGGCCGTGGACCCTGAAGGGGTTAAAACTGTCCTGAATCTTCATGAGGATCAGCTTGTGTATGTAATTTTTTTTATGGTGAAAGTGTTGAATGATGAAAGTGTTTCTTTCTTTTTTGGGTTACCCTGCCTGGGTAGGAGATGGCAGACATGTTGAGAAAAAAAAAAAAGTCCTGTATGCATGTACTGCAGTTTTTGTCCTTTTAATTTACAGACATGATTGAACCATGTCATCTGTTTTTGAACACCCATATAGTCAGCTTTCACTATCATTGCTCAGCTCTTTCTGCTTGTTTACTATATTTACATTAATATAATACTTCTTAACATCCTTGTGGCTTATTTGGGTGTGCAATTTTTCCACTGATGCCTTTTTATTCTTGATAAAAAGCCCATTTTTGTCTACCGTGTCTATGATCTGTAGTATTTTATTTTATGATCAGTTAGTCTTCAATTCTTTCTTCATAGCTCATTGTTACAGGACCCAGCAGTAGAATTATGGCTAGTGTACCTAAGTCAGTTCTTTGTAGGAAATTATTATTTTATTTGTAACACTTAGCCGTTATGTGATAATTTAGTTATAGTGGACTGTTAACCCTTTCATTGGCCATTATATAGAACTACGTCATTGAGGCCATTGTCCCTCACATAGTTCAGTGTCATGAGCTCAACTTGCTCAGATGAGCTGTGAGCTGTAAATTTTGGCCTAGATATGAGAGAATGGGCCTGTGCGGTGAGTGTGCATAGTATAAAAAAAAATCCTGCTCCATGCAGTGCATGATGGAAAAAATAAAACTCTCATCATGTGTTTTCTAGGATGTTTTTTTATGTTTTTATTGGCTGTTTCTTCGTATCATTTGATAGAATGGAAGTCATACTTCTGAAATCGAGATGATTTTTGGTTAGTTTCAGGACTGGAAGTAGCTTGAAATTGGGCTCAAATTAGTGGAAATATTAGATTTTGCCAATTTTCATGGCCAATCATTGAAGAAGGGTACCTAACAGTCACAAAGCAACGAAGCAACAGATTTCACGATGTGGCAAGGAGCACTGTTTTGCATAAAAATCATTTTGCCACATTGGTGATAGATTTGATAGAACAATCACAGAGCAATTCTAGATATACTATTAAAGTTATCCTTAATAGTGACTTATTTTCTGAGCTTCCCTGGATGTGCTTTTTCATGTGGGCATGTCATCAGCACTGTCCTCAAGGAACTGACGCCACCAGGTTCTCGCTGAATGCTCATGCATATTGATGGCTTTATTATTTCCTTCATTGGATGACATGCCTCATGTTATCCAATAATCTGTGCAATTTTCTCTTGTGTCAGTGACCTACTCCTGCTAATATTAATTTGCGAGTAGCCAGAAATGTCTGACAAACTTGACTCTGATTTAGACCCCATGATGCAGGGTCACCATAGACACAAAACCATCCACCACACAAACCTAGAAGGAGCTTATGATGCAGCCAGTAGCTTTAGGGAATACTGAGACAGGTCAGCATAACTTTTTGTCTTGCCCAAACACCTACCGGGTGGGGCATGGTTTTTTATGATGAGCATTGTATATGATATGTATAGGTACAGTGGAACCTTGGTTTTCGAATTCAATTCATTCCAGATATCGATTCGACAACCAAAATCGACGACAGCCAAAGCATTTTTTTTCCATAAAAAATAATGTAAATAGAATTAAACTGTTCCTCCTGCCCCTTTTCCTTCCTTCTGCTTCTCTTCCTACTACTGTTACCCTGCTTCTCCTGTCAACGCCGCTGCTGCCACGCTGTTGCTACCACTTCCGCTGCCCTCGTTTGCTCCAGGTTTCTCCACTGCTCCTCTTGCTCCTGCTGCTGCTCCTCTTGCTCCTGCTGCTGCTGCTGCTGTTGCTACTGTTGCTGCTGCTGCTGTTCTTGCTGCTGCTGTGCTACTCTGCTGCTCCACCTCCATTGTTGCTGCTGCTGCTGCTGCTACTCCTCCTCCATCTTGCTCCTTTGTTTCCCTCTTCTGCTTCGCTGCCATGCTGTGATCCTTGTCCTGCTTCTCCTTCCCTCTTCCTGCCTCTCATCCTTCTGCTGCTTCTCATCCTGCTTCTCATCATCCTCTTCCTGCTTCTCATCCTGCTCCTACTGCTGTCACTGCCTCTGCTTCTATCACTGCTGCTGCCACTGCTGCCAATGCTGTTTCTGCTGCTACTGCTTCTGCTACTGCTACTGCTGCTGCTGCCACTGCTGTTTCCACTGCTGCTGCTACTGCTGCTGTTCCTCCAAGAACTGCTTCTCCTCCTGTTTCTGCTCCTACTCCTACTGCTTCTGCTCCCACTAGTACTACTGCTGCAGCTACTGCTGATTATACTACTACTAGTGCTGCTGCTTCTCCAGGTTTCCTTTTTGCATACTCCAGTAACAACTTATTGGGGTTTAAAAAGATACAGTTTGAAGTGTAGAGTAAACCTAGTGAAAAGCAGAAATGTTATTGAGGTAATGGTAGAAGTTTTCAAGAAGCTTAACGACAAAGCCTTGCATGATATGCTTGAGCCACGTTGTGATGGCAGTGTATGACTAGATGAAACCTCTTAGGCTGACATAGTATACTGGTTAGAGACCTGCCCCTCTAGTTTTAGGATTGGTTTGTCATGGGTTTGAATCCTGTCCATTCTATGATTGCTGTGTTGTAATTGGGTGTTGCATGTGATGGAAAATAATATATTTTTAACATTACAAACAAGTATAATTAACTTGATTCTGCCTTACTCATAAGCAGATGTTAGTGTTTGGTTAAAAATATGATATTACTTTAATTGAAAGTGAAAAGGGGTTTGGGGTAATAACAGTATAGAAGGAAAAACATATGCAGCAGTTAAGGAGTAAGTTTTAATCTTTATAGGATAGGGTGGTAACAGATTATTCTTTAAACAAACTGGCTGTATCCCACCAAGGCAAGATGGCCTAAAAAAAAACGAAAGTTTCTCTTTTTAAATTTAATAATTTATACAGGAGAAAGGGTTACTAGACCCTTCCTCCCGACATTTTAGGTGGTGATGGTTGCCGGATATGATGTTTTCCCAGGGCATAGTTCTAGCTGCTCAGTCAAATTATGTTCCAAATAGGGAAATCAGATCAAACAAAAAATGATCCTAATTGGATGAACATAGATTAAAAAAATCTGATTGGTCAAAAGAGAGGCGCATATAGGCAAATCAAAAGAGGAGAGGGGCAATTAAGAAAATCGATAATTCAGTTAAAGAGAAAAAATAAAAAGGGAAATTAGAAAAGCAAAAGAGATTATGGGGTTTAAAGTTGCAAGAGAATCGAAGACTAAACCCAAAAGGATTCTTTCAGGTATACAGAAGTAAGATCAGGGACAAGATAGGCCCACTCAAAATTTCCCTCGGGTCAGCTCACGGGATGTGATAAGGAAATGTGTAGAATTTAACACATACTTCCTCTCAGTTTTTACACAGGAGGATACCAGCGATATCCAGTAATGATAAATTATGTAGAACAGGATGATAATAAACTGTGCACGATTAGGGTCACAAGTGACATGGCCTTAGGCAAATAGATAAATTAAAACCTAACAAATCCCCAGGCCCTGATGAACTGTATGCAAGGGTTCTAAAGGAATGTAAAGAGGAGCTTAGCACACCTTTGGCTATCTTTTCAACATATCACTACAAACGGGCATGGTGCCAGATAAGTGGAAAATGGCTAATGTGATACCTATTTTCAAAACAGGTGACGGGTCCTTAGCTTCGAACTATAGACCAATAAGCCAAACCCTCCTAGTGGGAAAATTTATGGAATCAATAATTGCGAGGCAGTTCGTAGCCACCTTGAAAAGCATAAATTAATCAACGAATCTCAGCATGGTTTTATACAAAGGGGCGTTCATGCCTTACGAATTTATTAATTTTTTTCACTAAGGTATTTGAGGAGGTAGATCATGAAATGAATATGATTTTGTGTATAGGGATTTAAGTAAGGCTTTTGACAGGGTCCCACATCAGAGACTTTGAGGAAAATTAAAGCACATGGAATAGGAGGAGAAATTTTTTCCTGGATAGAGGCATGGTTGACAAATAGGCAGCAGAGAGTTTGCATAAATGGGGAGAAATCAGAGTGGGGAAGCGTCACGAGCGGTGTTCCACAGGGGTAGTGTTGGGCCCCCTGCGTTTACAATCTCATAAACGACATAGATGAGGGCATAAAGAGGGGACATCGGCAAGTTTGCCGATGACACCAAAATAGGCCGTCGAATTCATTCTGACGAGGACATTCGAGCACTCCAGGAAGATTTGAATAGACTGATGCAGTGGTCGGAGAAGTGGCAGATGCTTTAATATAGACAAATGCAAAGTTCTAAATGTTGGACAGGACAATAACCATGCCACATATAAAAATAAATAATGTAGATCTTAATATTACGGATTGCGAAAAAGATTTAGGGGTTCTGGTTAGCAGTAATCTGAAACCAAGACAACAGTGCATAAGTGTTCGCAATAAAACTAATAGAATCCCTTGGGTTCATATCAGAAGCATAAATAATAGGAGTCCTCAGGTTGTTCTTCAACTTCATAAAATCCTTGGTTAGGCCTCATTTAGATTATGCTGCAAAAGTTTTGGTCACCGTATTACAGAATGGATATAAATGCTCTGGAAAATGTACAAAGGAGGATGACAAAGTTGAATCCCATGTATCAGAAACCTTCCCCATGAGGATAGACCCAAGGGCCCTGAATCTGCACTCTAGAAAGACGTAGAATAGGGGAGGATGATTTTAGGTGTAATAAATGGAAGACAGGAATAAAATAAGGGATGTAAATAGTGTGCTGAAAATATCTAGCCTAGACAGGACTCGCAGCAATGGTTTTAAGTTGGAAAATTTAGATTTAGGGAAAGGGTATAGGAAAATACTGGTTTGTTAATAGAGTTGTGGATGAGTGGGAAAAAACTCCCGAGTACAGTTATAGAGGCCAGAACGTTGTGTTTGCTTTAAAAATAGGTTGGATAAATACATGAGTGGATGTGGGTGGGTGTGAGTTGGACCTGATAGCTTGTGCTACCAGGTCGGTTGCCGTGTTCCTCCCTAAGTCAATGTGACCTGACCTGACTAGGTTGGGTGCATTGGCTTAAGCCGGTAGGAGACTTGGACCTGCCTCGCTGGGCCGTAGGCCTTCTGCAGTGTTCCTTGTTCTTATGTTCTTACAACATGCATGGCTTACGGAGGAAGAATTCTGTTCCACTTCCCCATGGAGATAAAGGAAATAAACAAGAACAAGAGCTAGTAAGAAAATAGAAAAAAAACCCAGAGGGGTGTGTGTGTATATATATATATGCTTGTTCATGTATGTGTGGTGTGCCCCAAGTGTAAGTAGAGGTAGCAAGACGTACCTGAAAACTTGCATGTTTATGAAAGAAACACTAGCAGTCCTACCATCAAGTAAAATAAGTACAGGCTTCTGTTTTACACTCACTTGGCAGACAGTAGTACCCCCATGGGCAGTTGCGTCTGCAACCTACTACCTGAACAAATTATGTTTATTTAATATTTACATTGAAAAGGATGGGTTTTTATTTTTTTTTTGCTGCACTACGAATGGATTTGGAGAACAGTGCCAAAACTGTGGCAGTTGAAAAAGCATGTTAAATTTAAATTTGCAATACTTTGTTAAATTTTAGAATTCATCAAATGGCTAGTTAAAAATTTTTGCCCTTAAATTGATTGTGATGTCTATCTTCATGCAGTTGATATTTATTATGATTGAACTTTATACTTTGGTAAAATTTTGGTGGCAAACCAATTTTTCCGCAAGAGAGTTTATAACTCGTATGTGTGGCACATCAAGCATACATTCATTGAAATAAAGGAGCTCAGTGTGTCTGCAGTTCGATGATATGGAATTTTAAAGAATTTCTTTTCTTTGCTATCCTACAGAACCAGAAAATAATTCTAGGCTTTGAATACATGTTAATTTGAATGGCAAAAACACAAGGTTGTGTTTTGACAGTTGCTTCGCAATTGGCATAAATTAATTTGATGTTTCCACCCCTTTATGTATTATCAGGATGTTTACTTAACTGGGAAAAAAGAAAAATACTGAGCTTGATTTCAAAATTTCATGTCTTTGATAGTGCATTTTGTAGAACTTGGAACAGATTCCTTAGCAATCTATCCAAAATTTTTTCATTAAAATTTCCCTCCAAATTGCTATGTTTAACAAATTTAACATTCCACTTAATTTAAAATTCTTGTTTTTCTCAAATTTTGTGAAGCTATTTGAAATATATATTTTATGTACAAATATCTGAGAGTAATGAAACAAAAAAAATGGCTTATGTCTGGTAGGTAGCATTGGAGTTTGGTACTACAGTAAAGTACCTATTGTCTCCAGATTGCTAAAGAAAAAAAATTGAGGATGATAGGTGCCTTGAGAATTGTAATAATGTCATCGAAAACTATGCAAACATTTATCTATGCCCTTCATTGTTAACCAGCAGAAAAAATATAACTATTGCTGGTCCAGCAATTGCCCTCCTGGAGTTCAACCCACCAAGTGCAAAGTCCGAAGATTGGGGAAAGGGGCAAAGAAGACCGCAGACAGATTTACAGTCTGGGGGGCCAGAGACTACAAACCTCGCTCAAGGAAAAAGATCTTGGGGTGAGTATAACACCAGGCACATCTGAAGTGCACATAAACCAAATAACTGCTGCAGCATATGGGCGCCTAGCAAACCTCAGAACGGCCATTCCGACATTTAATAAGAATCGTTTAGGACCCTGTACACCGTCTACGTTAGGCCATATTGGGATGCGGCACCAGTTTGGAACCCACACCTAGCCAAGCACGTAAAGAAACTAGAGAAAGTGAAAGGTTTGCAACAAGACTAGTCCCAGAGCTAAGAGGATGTCCTACGAGGAGAGGTTTTAAAGGGAAATCAACCTGACGACACAGGGGGACAGGAGAGATGATAACGACATACAAAATACCGAGAGGATTGACAAGGTGGACAAAGACAGGATGTTCCCGAGATGGGACACGCAACAAGGGGACACAGTTGGAAGTTGAAGACACAGATACTCTCAGGGATGGTAGGAAGTATTTCTTCCCCCACAGAGTAGTCAGGAAGTGAAATAGTTTGGGAAGTGAGTAGTGGAGGCAGAATCCCTACATAGCTTTAAGCAGAGGTATGCTAAAGCTCACGGTTCAGGGGGAGTGGCCTAGTAGCGACCAGTGAAGAGGCGGGCCCCGGAGCTGGGCTCAACCCCCGCAACCTCAACTAGGTGAGTACAACTAGGCGAGTACAGGAAGTGATCGGTATTGAATGCATATGTCTTCAAAAATGACTCTCTTGACAGGCAATAAGCAGTGCTTTCCCAAGTCACCATCACCCAAGCAATGATAGCCCCCCATCCCCTCAGCCTCACAACCCTTGCTAAGCAGCGCTTTCCCAAGTCACCATCCCCAAGCAATGATAGCCCCCATCCCCTCAGCCTCACACCCTTGCTAAGCAGCAAGTCATACCCACTGGATATTTTTATTTTTGCTTAATGTTTTCCAAATTTATAAAACCATCTTGCAACAAACTGGCTATATCCCACCGAGGCAGGGTGGCCCAAAAGGAAAAACAAAAGCTTCTCCTTTTAAATTTAGTAATACATACAGGAGAAGGGTTACTAGCCCCTCGCTCCTGCATTTTATTCGTCTCTTACAACACACATGGCTTATGGAGGAAGAATTCTGTTCCACTTCTCCATGGAGAATTTATAAAATAAACACGTTTATAGAGGGGCAACTGATATGTTGGATCATTATTTAGTTTAGCTACAGTTAGAGTAAGAAGTAGATGGAAAAAGAGGAAAATGGCAACAACAAGCAAGAGGGAGGTGAAAGTGTATAAACTAAAGGAGGAGAAGTTCGGGTGAGATATAAGCAACTATTGGCAGAGAGGTGGGCTGGTGCAAGTATGAGTAGTGGGGGGCTGTTGAAGAGGGTTGGAATAGTTTTAAAAATGCAGTATTAGAATGTGGTCAGAAGTTTGTGGTTATAGGAGGGTGGGTGCAGGAGGAAAGAGGAGTAATTGGTGGAATGAAGAAGTAAAGGGTGATAAAAGAGAAAAAGTAAGCTTATGAGAGGTTTTTTACAAAGCAGAAGTGTTATAAGAGAGTAGAGTGTGTGGAGAGTAAAAGAAGGTGAAGAGAGTGGTGAGAGAGTGCAAAAGGATAGCAGCTGATAGAGTGGGAGAAGCACTGTCAAGAAATTTTAATGAAAATAAGAAAAAAATTTGGAGAGAGTTAACCCTTCGACTGTCGCAACCCCCAATCCTGAGGTGTCTCCTGGTGTCGCAAAATTTAAAAAAAAAAATTATTTTTTTCTTATGAAATGATAGAGAATCTTTTCCCAATCATAATGACACCAAAAAAACGAAATTTGATGGAAAATTGACAGAATTACGCTCTCGTAAAGTTAGCGACCTCAGCGATATTTACAAATGGGAGATTTCGCCCACTTTGAGCCCTATTTTCGGCTAATTCCATTGTTCCAGTCGACCAAACTCATAGCTATTTCTTTAGAACTTTGTTTTTTCTATCGATTGAGTACAGGAAACTGCCCATTTACCGATTTCAGCTACAGGTCCTCCATCACAAATCCGGCATCATTGGGACCTGTAGTGTGCCGGATTACTGAGTTTGTCGGATTACACAGTGGTTAGGTTAGAATACACTTAATAAAATTAACCACTTGACTTACACAGTTCATTGAACATAGGCAAAAATCAAACATTCCACTACTTTGAGCTCAATTTCAAGGTACTTTTCATAATGAAAGCAATCAAAATCATGTCTATTTCTGGATGAATGGTTCAAAGAACCGACACATTGTTAAAATTTGACACGTGCAACTCTTGGTACCTTTTTTGAGGAAACGTTTTGCCACACATGGCCCTTTTCCTCA
>NC_069417.1:24896013-25025313 GCF_026875155.1 Cherax quadricarinatus | reverse complement strand
TTTTGGGGGGGTGATACCCCCCGCAGGATGGGTAGGGGGGTACTACCGCCCGGGGATGGGTATGGGGTATCCCGCCCGCAGGTGGGATGGGGTGACTACCGCCGCAGGATGGGTATGGGGTACTCCCGCCCGCAGGATGGGTATGGGGTACTACCGCCCGCAGGATGGGTATGGGGTGACTACCGCCCGCAGGAAGGGGTATGGGGTGATTCCCCGCCCGCAGGATGGGTATGGGGTACTACCGCCCGCAGGATGGGTATGGGGGTACTACCGCCCGCAGGATGGGTATGGGGTGACTACCGCCCGCAGGAGGGGTTTATGGGGTGACTACCGCCCGCAGGAGGGGTTTAGGGGGGTATTTCCCGCCCGCAGGAGGGGTTTATGGGGTACTACCGCCCGCAGGATGGGTATGGGGTGACTACCGCCCGCAGGATGGGTATGGGGTACTACCGCCCGCAGGATGGGTATGGGGTACTACCGCCCGCAGGATGGGTATGGGGTGACTACCGCCCGCAGGATGGGTATGGGGTGACTACCGCCCGCAGGATGGGTTATGGGGTACTACCGCCCGCAGGATGGGTATGGGTACTACCGCCCGCAGGATGGGTATGGGCTGCATAATAAACATATTAAACTAAAACTAACTAATGATTATAAAGTATATGTATAACTGTATCTTTATTTATTGTTATTTGTTATTTATTTATTAACACACTGGCCGTCTCCCACCCAGGCAGCGTCGCCCGAGAAAGGAAAACTTTCATCATTCACCCATCACTGTCTTGACAGAGGGGTACTTTACACTACAGTTATATAAAACTGCACATTAACACACCCTCACACTCCAACAGCACGTCAAGTATTAAAAAACCATTTGTCTCCATTCACTCCTATCAAATACGCTCAAACCCATGGTGGCCACGCAGCGCCTGGGCAATCGGGTTAAATTCAGGAAAGTGGAGAATAATTCCAATTCCATGAATCACGAGTCTTTCACCAGCATCACGGAACCTCCCTTAAGGGGAATTGTCTCGACCGTAAATTTAATTTTAATGTAAGCAGAATATATATTCCCATTGGACTAAATCTGGTGTTTATTAATATTTACCAGTCTCACGTTGCTCAACATCTATACCAACTGCTGCCTCAAACTTTGATACGGCTCTTAATTACGGTAATAATAACTACGACTTAAACTACTTGAAGTCATACTAGTAAGACACAGTTAAGATGGATTACATTCACGAGGAGCGCTAAACCCTTAAGAGATATACAGCTTGAGGAATGGGAGGCAATCAGGTTTGATCAAGGAAGGGAAGAACAGTCCAATTTCTTGAACAAGAGCCCCTTGCAGGTACTGAGGCCCCTCCTTTAAGAAGTCTTGTCTTATAATAATGGAAATTACATTTTCGTCTCTGTCATTTATTTAATCTTAGGAATATTAGACAGAAACTATAGAACTACGAAAAGCAATTTTAGTGCAGAATCTCGTCTACTCATGCTTAGTTCCCTCATAAACCTTCTCTTCAATGACTTGTATATTTGCTGAATAAATAGTTAAATATTAAATCATTCAATTTTTATTATTAAAGGCTTGTCGAACTATGCTATTCATTGTTGATTACGTTCATCCCAGAAAAAAATAATGAATGACCATCCCATTTTTTGGCTGAATGTTAAAGCAATCACTAATATCTGAAAAGCATCAATAACTTACCTGTATCGTAGATAATAGCTGTTGTGTATTCTTTGAAGTCCGTAGTTTGTGACGTCAGCCTTGTCGAGGTTATTACTTTCTCTGGAGAAGTAAAAGGTCTGGAAAATGAATAAAATGAGTGTGTAGTTGGCGCCTCGCCAGGCAGGAGGTGACGCTGAAGAATGGCAGAGGAGGGGAGGGAGGCCGCTACCAGTCAGTCCACTGATGATCCATAATTCCTTCCAGCTTCTCAATGTATTTATGTTTCCTTAACTACATCTGTACTTTTAATGTATCTATTAAAGTTACGTACCATTCAAACTATGTGAATGACTGCACCCTAGCCTGTGGTGGCAGGTGTCTGGGAGTCTTTCCTCAAGTGAATGTACCAGAAAAACGATACAAAATATGATTGATAGTGTTACCAGTATTTTCGATTATTAATGCTATTTCTTTTACATTCTTTCAAAACTGATATCTCTGATTAATTACTAGTATTAATATTTTTTGGTATATTGCTGTCTCCAAAGCGAGTACCTTTAAGTGGGTGATGTAGTTTCATTTTTTCCCTTCCTCCAGTGTTATTAAATTTAATAATGGTTCATCCGATCGGCTTCAAATCTTCGAAGTTTATGTATTTTAAGAAGCTTTGGATTGTTAATGGGTTGTGTAGACTGAAAAGTGAGAAAATAAAACAAAGATATTAAAAACTCACGTTTTATGGCGTTTCTAAATTTCACGAATTTATTGACAACTTAAATAATATATTTTCGTACAGCTTTATTGTAGAGCCGATCATGTTCTAAGAAGGTACAGCATTCTTTACTTCCTATAAGGTTTTCCTTTGTAGCTTGAGAGAGCCTTATGTGATTAGTTTTAAAATTTTCAATGCTAGTGAACTATGACTAGGAATGTTCATGGAAATATTGGGATAAGGTTTCCTTTTGTCAGTTTTACGAAGACATTCTTGTTAAAATGATGATAAATATGTTTTCTGTGCGATTATTTAAAAGCTTCTGACTAGCATCAAAACTTTCATCATTGGTGTTTCCTTCTTCGAAGAAGGTTGGGATTATTGTTCGGGTGTATAGGTGCCAATCTGCTAATTTTGAGTTTAAAACGGTGTGGTATTTTCTCAGTGAAATAACTTATCATAATTATTGTAGTCAGTGTAAACGTGAAATAACGTATGCCTGTTCTGAATGCTTTTCGATTAGACTGGTTGGTTTTCAATAAATGGAGAATGCATCTACTGTACGGCTTCAAACTTTTCATACTGATGTGATTTTCTGAAAGGAAGCTTCACATTAATTTTGGAATGTGTAAGTTTTAATTTGCCATTATAGTAAACAAATTGTTTTCCGTGCAATACTGGATAATTCATCTTCTAATTGCTTATAAACCTTAAATGCTTATGTATCTTACTTACAAAAAGATTTGATTGCTTTTTGGATGTGTAGGTGCAATTTGCGGATTTTATTGACGAAATTGTAGAAACTGAAATTCTGGGTTTGAACGCAGATAACTGTAGAATGCAAACTCGGAGCGGCTTTAAATCTTAAAGAGCTGATGTTTCTGTGTGATAATTAGGAGAGTGCCTCTTCTGTTGACTAAATTTTCGAGTTAGTGTATCTTAATGAAACGTTCTAATTGATTTCTGGCTGTGTATGTGCCATTTTTAGTGAAGAATTTGGGATGTTAGTTTCCATGTGATTTGTAAATGTCTCTTCTGATTGGTTTCAAATTTCACTGCTGACACTATAACTACAATAACAAACTTATGCTGCACACCCTATTCCTTTGTGTGCATTGATCCCTACATAGAAGGAACTGGGTTTATGGGATACTGAATACCTTCATCGGACTGCATTAGGGAGACAGCACTCACCCTAACTCCATCGACAAAATATTCCCATCGTGTCAGTATGACCAATCTCAAGCAAAGGAAACAGAGAACGTTAAATATAAATGTAATTTCAGTAGTAAACGTTATTTCTGTAACAGGTGACAATGTCATTTTTCTTTTAGATTTTTGCCCCGAGGGGCAGGTTTAGTGGGGAGTTCCACTAAACTTGCGAGTGAACATACCGCCAAAAAAGTCAGTACATAATCACCTAAATAGTTAACATGCGACAATTTTTTCGTAGGTGATCACTGTTAATAGAGTGGTGGCTGGATTCTCTTCGTATTTCATACTTCTATTAATATTTTTTTTACCACACACTCGGCAGGAGATGCTACACTCTCCCAATGAAAAGCAAGGGCGTCCAACGAGTACATTGATAGACAACACAATAAGTGTCCGGGGTCCAAGATAGTTCAACTGCCTCCCTGCCTACATAAGGGGGATTACCAATAGACCCCTGGCTGTCTTTAAGAAAGCATTGGACAGGCACCTAAAGTCAGTACCTGACCAACTGGGCTGTGGTTCGTACGTCAGCTTGCGTGCGGCAGTTAGTAACAGCCTGGTTGATCAGACTCTGATCCCACCGTGAGGCTGGTCTCAGACCGAGCCGAGGCGGCGTTGACCTCCGAAACTCTCTCCAGGTAAATTCCAGGTAAACAGGCCGTTTCCCGCTAAGGTAGGGTAACCCAAACTAGGAAATACATTCACCACCATTCATTCAAAAGATGTCCAGAGGTGTTCAGACATATTCAAATGATCCTCCAAGCAGAAACATGTGTCCTTCGGAGAGTAGGCACTCTTGTACCTCTCTCCTTCAGAACTCGGTCCTACTAACCGGTTTCTTTTCGTATACTTTATATATATATATATATATATATATATAATATTATATATATTATATATATATATATATATTATATATATATATATATTATATATATTATATATATATATAATATATTATAATTATATATATATTAAATCCGTTTAATATCCTATCTATTTACGTACCACAAACGATGCATATTTTTAATTCTGACAAGTTGGGGAGATGGAGTCGTCCAACACAGAAATCTGCAAGAACAAGGAAATATGTTCCCTGTTTAAATCAAAGAAAATGTTGTTCTCTATCCTCGGACTACGCTAGAGAGATTCAACCTCCCTCGTTCCTCCTTACAATCACAGGAAGAGATTAAAATAATTCACAATTCAAAGCTGACTAGAAAAATCATTTGCACATACAGTGATTTCCTTTCACTACATCATACATACCGATACTCCATTTGGCCGACCATGTATGTACCTATTCTGCTCATCCATCCTTCAGGCAACAGGGAGCAGCCGTCGAGCCACCTTATAAGGAATCTGGGCCAGACGAAGGTAGACAAGGAGATTTATAACGACGTCGCTTATATAAGGAGGGTGTCTTGATACTGGTGAAGGGCTCTTGATCCAAGAAATTCGAGGTACCCTTCCCTTCTATGGATGAAATTATCTTCCATTTCTTAGGTGATGTACTGTCCCTACAGGTTTAGCGCTTCCCTAGGAACTTAATAGTTTATAGCGAAGAGGCTCTGGGGCGACGAGGTTTGAGTGGATGGCAGTGCACCATTACGTGCTCACTTGCTTCATGCCAACTCCTGTAGAAGTGGGAGGAAGAGTCAGACGTCCTTACAATCTTGTCAATCTCTTCCCAGCTCTTCATGAACCTTCTCCACCCCCTCGCTACACCTAAGTTCAAGTCTTACTCTTTTTTGCACTCCGCTCCATTTTCCCGCACTGTTCCACGCCCTCCCGTCCTAAACATGTCTTTCTGTTTATCATCTCTTCGCCTCTTCTTTAACTGACATTGTCTTTTGGAAAACGTTTCTGTGGTTTCGTGGAGCTATTGTGAGTGTTATTTGACCGCTTTTCTCCTGTTATCCCCCAAACTTGCGTGTCCAGTCCGCAGTTGATATGGGTTGAGGCGAAACAGTGCATTTTTTTGCGCCCTTTCTTTGTTCTTTGTTGAGGTTGGGTTTTACCCCGACACTTTACTTTTCTACAAATTTTTTCTTCCCCCCAATTCACGCTAACCCCCATTTTCCCCCCCTTTTCGCCCCTAGTGGGTTCTTACCTGTGATCCTCTATCTAGGGGAAGAGTGTGGTGGTAAGTGGTGGGTACGCCCCCCCAACCCTGGGGCGGGAAGATTTTGGGGTCTCCACCCACCTCCCGCAGGTGTGGAAGGAAAATTTTATGGTAAGAGTGGAGATTGGTATCCACTCCTTCCCTGCAGATGTGGGAGGAAAAGCTTAGTAGAGGGAGAGGGGTTTTCACCCTCCGGGGTGAAAGGAGGAGAGAAGTGATAGGGGGGTGGAATGACCCCCAACATTTTGCGGTGGGGAAAGAAGATTTAGGGTAGGCCCAGTAGTATCCTAGTTGGTTACCCTCTTTTTTCCCCTTTTCCCCTATCAGTGTTTCCAGTGAATTCGAAAATTTAGTTTTTTTAAAAAAACTTGGATGTTTTTTGCACGGATGTTTTTGAAAATTATTATTTTATTTTTTATTTTTTATTATTATTATTTTATTTTATTATTATTTTTATTATTTTTATGTAAAAAATCCCCTACAGGAATTACAGAGATTACCTGGTTTTTACCTGCAAGAAATTTGGGGGTAAGGGGATTTAGTTACAGTAGGTCACTAAATGCAACCCCCTCGACTGCCCATTTCTTCACACTCTCACAAAAGGCAGACCTAAATTTAAAATTTAAAAATTAAAATATTAAAACCTTACTGTGAAACAAAGTGTGGGAAAAGGTAAAAGATTGGGTTGGGGGTCCAAAATAAATTTGGTATTAACACTTCCATTTTTTTAGGGAAAGGAATGTGAGGGAACACCCAAAAGCTCCCTAGCGATAGGATTTACAGGAAAACGCAAAAAACACTGTACATTATGGGTAAGCATCATTCTAATTTTTAATTGTTGTGAAGGATTCATGAAGTCCTATTTTTTCGCCCTCCCACGCAATTCTTGGGGCCCCCCAAAAATTCCTTCCCCAATTTTTCAGCAGGGACTTTAAACAGGGTTTCCCTAATTGTGGAATTTTTTGGCCCTCGGAAGACGAAAAATTCATTGCACTTTTAAGTCCAGTGTACACGTTAAATTCAATAGGGGCTCCCCCCGTCGTGTCACCCCGATTCTTCAGCCCCCGTTCACTTAAAATTTTCGAAAGTCCAAATGCAACATTTTTAATAGCAATTATTATATTATTCTTTATATGTTTTTAACATTTTGGAAATTTGTGAAAAAATTTTCCAGTACACTGATAATAATAATAATAATGAAATTTAGAAATAAGATAATAAAATAAAAATTATAAATATTCAAAATAACCCCCCGGGACAAAGAAAAATCCGCGAATTTCCCTGAACTAGAAGCCCTCTCGGGAAATTTAAAAATTTTGGGAGGGGAAGTCTTATTTACACAAAAGGTCAGGTGCAACGAAACAAGACGCCTACAGCGGCCCCACTACCCTGTGTTTTTCCGAATCACACGTTTACATGTAAACTTAAAAAATACTCCCATTCATGTGGGGGCCCAGGAGCAGGCTTGACCCCTCAACAACAGTTGGTCTTTTCATGTACAATTAACACAAAATAGCCACTTTTTATAAATTTTGGAAATAGCAAAAACTTTAATGGGTGAAAGCCCCAAAATAACCAAAATATTAAATGGCTACCACTATTTTACTGGGGGGACCCAGCAAACTACACATATTTACTGCAAACATATCCAGTTACGATTCGTGCCTTCTTTATGCACGGGGTGTTTTACATTTAACCAAGATAACAACAAAATAGGAAAATGAATCGACGCAAAAAAATCTAACGGGTATGGAAAAAAAGGGTAATTCAATATGGAAAAAAGTTTAGTTACAAGAAACTTGAGACAACCACATGACCCAACAAATGCGCGTCATTTGAAAGGGACAGGCTTAATGAATTTGTGCTCTGTGAAATTTAAAATATCTGGAAATACTTGTCTAAAATTCGTAAAATTGATAGTGAATTTTTTTAGTAATAAAAAGGGAAAATGTCATGTTAAAAGTTTCTCTGGATGGCGAGGTCCCTAACTATTTTACGCGGGGTCTGAAGATATTTGGTGCTTAATTAATGGTATCTGCTCAAATAACAACAAATTCCCCCAAAATAAGACTTGGATTTCCTTTAAACCTGGACCCAAGAAATTGTAGGCCAGAATAAATTTACTAAGTGGAAATGTTGAAGTGGCAGATAGAGTAAAGCGGGTGAAAACTCACAACGTGTGCACCGGTGTCAGAATATCTTGCTGCAAATTTTGTAAAGATTAGGAGCCAAAGCCAGTAGGGGAAAAAGTAAAAACACATTTTTACATTTTTACATTGCGGCTTAAGTTTTAACCCAGTTGGCTCATACCCCTGGAAACAAGGTCAACCATATCGGGCCCGGCCCCATTGGCTGTTTTCCACCGCCTGCGTCCGTGATGCCCCCGCCGGGGGCAAGGCTTACATCTACTTACCCTTTTTTACTGTGGTGAATTTATCGGGGGTTAGTTTCCGTTGTGTTTTGATTTGGGAGGGGGACCTAAAAATGACCCAGAAAAAAAGCCACAATGATTAGTTTTCCCGGGGTTCAGCTTTGATTTTAAAAAAAAAATACTTTTTTTGCACATGATAAAGGATGGAATGGGTTCCTTTCATATTAAGTTTATAATATAAAACAATTTAAAAACATTTCCAAAAAAAATAAAGAAGAAAATGTGAAAAGAGTTTTTTCTTTAATTGTTAAAATATTATAATGTGTTCTTGAGCTGATTTTTTGCGTTTTGCTAGGTTTTTTTTTTTGGTAGGGGGGGGGGTGTTAATGGAGTTTTAAACCTGTCGATGATGGTAATCTTTTCGCCACCCGATAAGAATGTTTTCTTAAAAAAGGAATAAAGATTCTGGATTATAGTTGGGGAGAAATTTACCTCTCAGATATTCCTATGGAATTTTGTTGCTCGACCCCTGTGGGTGGACTGCGTTCATCCCTGCTGGCCGTTGAAACAAAGGGGTTTTTCAAAAGGAGGGGAGAACGAAGGGGGTCAACAAAGTTTATACTTTTGGTGCGGGGGGTTGTGCGGCCCAAAAAGCTTCGTTTTCCTACCCGCCATCACGGGAGAACTTTATGTGTAGCTGTGAAGAACTTTTGGAGTGGCGCTTAAGGAGCCTAAGGATCTTTGTTAAGCTACGAACAAAAGTGTCAAGGGGCAGTTTGTCAACAAAAACAAGAGTTTTTGTGGGTTTTCAACCCCGGCGGCACAGTGGGCTCATTGATGTATCTTACTTTTCTGGGGTTTAAAGGTAGAAAAACCTTTTTTAACTGAGGACGGGTTTTGGGAGGTTTTTGCAGGTAGGAATTACATGTGGCGACCGTCGGAAAGGGACGGAGGGCGCATTGCTGGGCCCCCTTGAAGGTCTTTCTCGCGAAAATGTCTTTGAAACATCCCATCCGTGAGTAGGATGAATAATTTGTACGCAAGTGATGGGTCCTAGCTGGGGGAACGCTGCATTGTCGTCTTTGCGGAGGCATGATCCTTTTTAACACAAAGTGGCGCCCGCAGTGGAAGAAGGGTAGGGGGCCCCCAATGAAGAGCATCCAGGAGGGCTGTTTTTGCCGGTCAGGTGCACGTCCAAAAACGTCATTTTGGATGAAGAGGTGGAGCGGAGGAGCTGATTGAGGAGCTTTTGACTTACCCGGGATCCTTTCCCCCCTTTGGCCCCGGTAACCCGGGCATGGAGGGGGAGGGGATGGGGGGAGAGAGTGGACGACACATTAGCGATTGTGCTGAAGGGGTTTTGGACCACCGGGGGGTAGAAGGGAGGGCTTGAATTTTCCTTTTGGGGGTGTTTGTGTACGTCCCAGGATGTGGAGGAGCTGGTTGGAAAAAAAAGGGGTGCTGGGATGGATTTCATCAGTTTAGGCGGGGGGCACAATGAAGCCTTTTGGGTAGCTATGGAGGCAGGGGGGGATCATGCAAAAAGGGGGGGTGGATTGTCAGACTTGATGATGTCCCTCACCCCCCGGGGAAAGGGCCCGGCAAGAAGGTGTGGGCAGAGGTGGCCGGGCGGCCCCAAGGGGCCCAAAGGGGGGGGCCCGGGGGGGCACTGGCGACCTCCGGGTAGGTGTGTGCATGGGGTAAACATGGCAGGCATCTAAAAGGGATAGTTCCGACAGGGCACAAAGGTATAGTGGTTTAAAAGGGTTTTTGTAAATGCAAATGGGTTTCAAGACAGATGAAGTGTATTGGTTTGTGGGTTTTTTACGAAGGGATGGAGTGGATGAGCTTTTGGCAAGACACAAATTTTTAAAGCGGGTGTGATTATTCTGGATGGTTTTTAGGTTTTTTGTTGACATTCACCTCGATTTAAAGGGGGGGGTTTCCCTCCCTTTTTTGAGAGACCCCCCCGTTTGTTGGTATCGAGTGAGGTTAGGGGAGGAAGGAAAGGCGGGCGAGTGGATGGGTGTGGAGGGGGGGAAAGGGGCCGCTAGGTGTGTTATGGGCCCGCGAGGGGGATGGTTGTGTCAAGAAGCCTTTGGAGGGATGTGTTAGTGTCCATCTCCCGGGCGCTTTTCCCCCCCTGGCGGTTGTGGGGGGTGACTGGAATTGTTGGTGAGAAGGAAAGTTTTGGGCTCGGGGGCAGGGGTTTCACTCTGTAGGTTAAGGGATCTTTTTGGGGGGGCAGGGTTGGGGGTGGCTAAGGGAGGGCTGAGAGGTGGACCACATTTGTGCAATGAGGGTATGCTGCTGTTGGGCCCTTTATACGTAACACCGATGCAAGGGGGGAAAGGGGTGTGTGGTGGGCGTAGCATTTTAGAACATTGGGCGGAGTTTTTTTGAAGTAGGGGGGGACGGGTTGCCTAAGAGGCAAGGAGTTTTTGGGGAAAAGAAAGTTCAGCTCCCTTTAAGAGGGGGGGGGGAGGAGGGGGTTTTCCGATTGGGAGGGAGTTGTGGTTGGGGGGGGAAGCTGTTGGGGATTGTTGGCATGGGGGGATGGAGTGGGAAAGGGGGGATTAGGGCATATTTGTTTTGCAGGGCAAGGGGGAGGCTCAGATGTTTTGGGCTATAAGATATTTGAGGGGGGTTGGGGATTGTTTGGGGAGGGGGGGGGGGCGGGTCTATCCCGGGAGGAAAAGAGGGGTGAAGAAGCATCGGGAATTGCAGAACAAAATTTGATGCAGTGCGGGTTAAGGGGGGGCTAGAGGAAAATTTTTGGGGTGACGGCCACGGGTGTGTTCTCGGGGGCGCGGAAAAGTAGGGGCTCGGAGGGGTAAACCCCCGGGGTCGACGGTCGCCCTTGGGGTTTTCTTACAAAATTGGGAATACTTAAGGAGTTTTGGGGGTTGTTGAACGAGATGAAAAAAAAGCGTGAGTGGGGGGGTTTTGCAAGCAATGAGGGGTGTCTTGGTCCAAAGGGGCCGTCGTGCACGGAAGGAATAGGGTTTTCTTTACTGTGTGCAATTTTAAGTTATTCGCTAAAATATTTGGGGAATAGGTTTAAGGGTTGTGATCAATAGGGGGGTGGCAGCGGGCCCTATGGGGTGCCGGGAAGGGGCCATGTTGAGGGGGACGGGGGGTGATTGGGGGTTTTTTTGGAGAGTGTGAAGGAAAAGAGGGGGGGAGTGTTGGCCTTAGATGGGGCTGAAAAGAGTGTCGAGAGAGAAAGGATTGTGGTGGGTCTGGGGGACAAGGGGTTTTGGGGGGGATTGTGAGGTGGATACAAACGTTGTATCACGAGTGGGGTTCGGGGCAGGTGAACGGAGGGGGGGGGGTGGATCCTTATGGGTGAGGTCTGCGGGGGGGTCCTTTTTTCCCAAATGCTTTTTGCATGTTTGCAGGTTCTGTTTTTTTGGGCAGTGGGGGATGCATGGGGGGGGGAGCGACAGGGGTGGGGGGGGCCCGAGGTGTCCCGGGGGAATTGTCGGTTATGTAGAAAACCGTTTGATTCTTGTGCGGGGGGGGGGAAGGTTTAGGGGGGGTGGGGGGGTTTGGTGGCCCTGGGGGGGAGAGGCGACTGGTATGAGGGTGAATTAGAGAAATTTTAATTTTAGGGGGTTGGGGGATTGGGGGGGGAAGGTGGGGGGGGGAGGGTAGTGGGAGGTGGGGTGTTGTGGATGGGTTTTTAAGTTTTGGGGGGTTGGGTATTTGCAGGATGAAAGGGCAAGCTGGGAAAGGTTTAAAATTTGGGGTGTCTTTAAAAAGGGTAAAAGGGAGGGTTTTGGATGGGGTTGGGGCCCGGAAATTTAACGCTTCTTCAGAGGGTCATTGTGTAAATGTCTTCTTCTTAAAAGTAAAATTTGGAAATGTGGTTCTATGTCCCCTTTTTTTGCAATCGATATTCCAGTTTATTGGGGGAGAGTTTTTGGGGGTTTTTTGGGGGGGGGTCGGGATGTGTTTGGTTTGGGGGGGGGTGTTACTCTCCCGGGTGCGCGGGAATGCGGGGGGGGGGTTTTAAATTTTAATTTAAAAAAATAAGATTATGAGTTATAGGGTAAAGGGGTTTTTTTTCCCCGAGTGGGGGGGGTAAAGGTGGGGGGTTTTGCACCTTTTTTTAGGGGAAATGTCAGAAGATGGTGGGGGGGGAAAGGTTTTGGTTTGTGTGTGGGGGAAATGTTGCGGGTGCTCTTTTTTTAGGGGTGTATCCAAGGTATGAATGGGGGATTTTGGGGGAAGGTTTGGTGAAAGGTTACGCACCCGGCCGGGGGGGGGGGTTTGAGGGTTCCCGGGTTCCCTGTTGGTATCCGGCCATCAGGTGCGGTTCTTTAAAGACCGGAGGATTCGTGAGGGGGGCTTTTTTGTGGGGTTTGTGGGGATGGGGGATACACCCTTTCATGCGTTTTTTGTAAAACGTTTGGGGGAAATGTAAGGGGGGAATGGGGGAGAGGGGTACGATGGGTGGGGGGGGGGGTTTTTCGGTCTTGGGGGTTTAAAAATTTTGGATGGGGAGGGGGGAATCCCTGGAAAGCGGGCACTTGGTTCCCCTTATTGTGGTTTTTTGGGGTTTTGTGGGGGAAATAGGGGTCAGGTGGGGGGGGGTTTTTTTTGCTTTAAAAGAGAATTGGCGGAAACCTTTTTTTTCTTTTTTACGCTGGGGGGAAAATCGGGTTCTTTAGGGGATAAGGTGGGAGGAAAGGGGTTTCCCTGAAAGCTCGTGGGTTTTTAAAGGTTTTGGGGGGGCTCTTTGGGAAAATTAAAAGGGGGAGGGGGTCAGGGGATGCGGCGGGGCCGGTTTTCCCCGGGGGGGGGGTAGTGTGTGTGGTATGAAATTGAAACCCCTTCTTATATTTTTAAAAGATTTGGGGTTTTTTGGGTGTAGGTTATGAGACTATTGGGTATGAGGTTTTGAGGTTTGCTTTTGTGTGGTTGTGTCGTTTTATTGTGCTTTTTTTTTACTATGGTGAAAAAGGTTTTGCGTGTGGGGGGGGGGGGGGGGAAAATGGGCAAACTTATTTAAAATCACTATTGGTAATTTATACTATTTGTTTAAGGGTGGGTGCTGATTATTTTCTGCGTTTTGCGGGTGTTTTCAACCCGTAATGTTTGGTGTGGGTTTTTTGTGTTTGGGGGCCCCTTTTGGGGGGGTTTTTGTTATCGAAACCATGTTATATTAACGATTTCTTAGTTTGGGTTTGGGTTTTGCTATGGTTTGGGCAAATTTTTATTTTTTTTATTGTAAAGTTTAAAACTTTGTTCTGTAAGCTGGGGTTTAGTGTGTATATTTTTAAGTCATGGTGATGGGCCCTTCAACCCTTTAAAAAAAATAATCTTTATTTACTTCAAGTTTTTTTGTACTTTGGGTTTTCAGTTTCCCGCTGACACAATGGCTTTCTACTACATAGGAAAAACCATGTTATGCTGAAACAAACTCGGGCAAATTAGGTCAGTGTCCGGATGGGGACCCACACCAAATCGGGCTAACCCCCCAGGGGACCCATTTTACTGTGGGGAAAATAGGGCAAAAGGTGGAAAAAAAAAAAATTCCCTTGTTTTTCTTTGGTGGGAATTTGAAAACCCCGGGCCCCCGCCGTGTGAAGGGGAGAGCGGGTTTCCCCAGGCCCAGAGCCTTAGTACTTTAAAAAATTCAAAGCAAAAAATCAGGTCTATGGTTAATAATTGTGTGGGTTCTTATCGTTTTTTATTGGTAGAGAGAGGGGGGGGGGGTTGTGGGGATTGGAGGTATGGAGCCAATACTATTGCATGCTGCACCTATTGTACTGGTTCCTGATGTATTTGTTGGTGGGTTGCTTGTTAGGTAAGCTTTGTGTTATGCATGGTGTCTCGTCTTCATGACCTGGTGCAGTGTCCGGCTGAGTTAATGTTTACACTGCACACATTTTATCTTATCTCTGTGTACCTAGCCATATGTATATGTGTGCGGGTTCTAATAAAATATACATAATATGCTGTGCATTGTGTATGTTTAGGTAGGGGTGTGTTTTATAATATACTGTTTATGGCATAGGGTATTATCCATATTATAGTTAATGTTCTGTTGTTTATATGCGATATGTTTAGCGTGCGTGTAATGTTTATCCTTTGTGTTATGATTTATATGTATTTCGGTCTTGGTCACAAGGTATCATATTCTTGTTATGTAGTGTATTTAAATAAAATAAAAAAAAATATCCTATGTGCCAGTTTTATTAGGTTAAGTTAGGTTAAGATTAGTCAGGAAACAGGATAATTGTTTCCTGATGCGGGTCTTAATCATATGATGACCTGTCACTAGAGCTTTTTGTCATCTGACCGAGGCCTTCCACTAGCTTACCAGTCTACCCTTTTAAATATTAATATATTTATCAAAGTGTCAGTCTTATGTTGATTTACTTTAATTAACATCACTGAGGGTGGAGGATAAGACGCGTGCATATATGCCAATGTATAAATAAATTTGTGTAACGTAAGAACCCCAATGAAAATAAACACAGTGTTTTGACTTCATCTTATGTTTATTCCATAAAATTTACTAGAGGTATACCTGAAGGGTGTTTCAGGGTCAACGCCCCTGCGGCTCTATCCATAACCAGGCCTCGAGGTGAATTAGTGCCTGATCATCCACGCTGTTACTGCTGGCTTCATGCAAACCGACGTTCGAACCACAGTCCGGCTGGTCAAGTACTGAGCTATAGATACCTGTCCAGCTCCCTCTTGAAGACAGCTAGGCGTCTATTGGTAATCCTCCTTATGTGTGCTGGGAGGAAGTTAAGCTATCGTGAGTACCTGACACCTACTGTGTTGTCATCATCATGGCAGGGCCATGATGATGACAGCGCTCCTGCTTTTCATTGGAGAGATGCTGCACCGCCTGCCTAGTCTTTGCCTTTCTTAGGGAGTGATTTCCGTGTGCAGATTTGAAACTAGTCCCTCTAGGATTTTCTAAGTGTATATTCCATACACATATATTCCATGGAATATAGGTCAAGGAACTTCAACCATTCCCAGTAATTTAATAAATATAATCATTGTATAAGTTCAAAATTATGTGTAGTATGGAGTCTATATGAACACTTGCATATCAATGATTATGTGGAATAAATACTGTAGTTTATTTTCCAGAATTCAGTTTTATTGTAAATAGATGGTCCATACTGTATTTTATAATTTTTATTGTCATGAAACGGAAAGCTGCGTTTGTGCGAGGGACTCGCATCTTGGTTTTGAATTGTGTACAACTTGGTGTGATAGGGAAGGAATTTTCGTGCCTAGAGGTTGAAATTGGGCTGACACCTCTCAATAGGAGGCGAAATTGTTGGACATGCATTCCTGCATAACTGAGATATCAGACGGACTGGACAAGACGCTCCAGGAACCTCGATAAGCTCTCTAGATTTGTGTATAATTCTGGCCAGTGTTTTCATAAATTTGGTTAGGAGTTTTTCTGAGTATGATACAACTTAATATCCAGTCAAATTGGTGAGTGATATTAAGATTATTTTCCTTCTGTTATGTATATGTGAATTTATATGTAATAATTTTTTAATATACAGTCCACAATTTATTATATTTCCAGTATTCCTGGTGTATGTAATTTCATTTATTAATGGTCCAGGCAACTTGTGTTATGTACAGTGGTAGTATCGAAGGGGGATCATTTTTTCGACTAGGTGTCCAAATTCCTACTTTCTATTGTAACATTGTAAATTAATTATTATTTGCTGTTATTTACATAATTACGTTAGTTTACATTCAGATAAATGCATTTTTCACATTTAATTTGCATTGTCCTTCGAAGATGTAATTAGTGAAGTCATTAATTTAATTACTTAATAATTATATGTGAAATGACAGAAGGAGGTGGATGTTAAGTTCACAAATTTATTTAATGTGTAGTGGATTATAATTGTTACAATATTAATTTTGATAAGTCAAGTCTGGCTAAGTTTATATTAATTTGTATAATATTAATTTGATAAGACAATTCTGGCCAAGATTTATATCAATGTATGTGTAATTGATAAGCCAGGTGTTGCTAATTATATTAATGTGTATAATATTAATTTTGCTATGCCAAATTCTGGCAAGGATTTATATTAATTTGTATAATAATTTTGATAAGCCAAGGCTGGCTAAAGTTTTTGTATTAATGTACATTTAAAATTTATATATAAATTTCTTACATGTGTAATTGCTAAGCTCAAGTGCAGCTAACATTATTAATGTGTATTTAAAATTTATATTACAATTTTTTACATGTAATTGCTAAGCTCAAGTAGCTAGAATTTATTTAAAGGTAAGTTGTACTATTTACCTTTATAAAGTGCATAATTTAGTACATAATCAGTGTTATTAAGTTGAATTTAATACATTGCATCATGGCTGAAAATGAGGAAATTAATATAGAAGACAAACATATGGAATATAGAGCAAAGAAAGCATCATTGCAAGCTAGAAAGGGTCATGTAACCAAGGCATATAATAAATGTTTGGAATTAATGAATCAAGAAACTGTGAATACTGATGATTTAAAATTGTATTTAGATGCTTTAGGGAATAGATATGATTCATACAAATTATATTACAACAAATATGAAGGAGATTTATTAGTAAACTGTGTAGATGAGACTGAAATAGATCTCATGATTAATCAGTATTATGAATTAGAGGAAAAGATTTTTTCTTGTAAAAGTCAGGCCTTGAATAAATTAAAATGTGTAAACCAGGCAGTTGGTCAGTCTGCTCCAACAAATAATATGTCTTTGCCAAAATCCAGAATTGTGTTTGCCTGTGTTTAATCCTGGAGAAAATTGGAGAGGAATTTTGGTCAATTTTTAAAGCAGCTGTGCATGACAGGAGTGACCTAGCCTGTGTAGCTAAATTATTTTGCCTCAAAGGACAGGTAAGAGGAGATGCTCACATACTCATACAAGCCTTTCCCAATGTAAATGACTCTTACAAGGAAGCAGTTGACTTGTTGAAGGTCACTTATGGTAATATAGAACAAAGTAGGTTGGATCTAGTGAATATCATTGTTAATTAAAATCCCAGATCACACTTACAAAGGTTTACAGCAGTTTAGAGTTAAACTGAAGAGCGCTCTCAAAACTTTAAGTAATAAATATAATCTGAAGGATTCAGACTGGTTATTGAGTGCCATGATACAGAATAAATTAAACTATAAAACACTTGAATGACTCTCAAACAAATATCACAAGGGTTATTTTGGTCTGGAGGAAATAAGACTAGGTCTACAAGAATTGATTGTGCAGTTGCAGACCAGCCAACTAACTCATTTTAAAGATGCAACACATGATAACTCTGAGGTATCTGCCAAGTTTCACAAAGGGAAAAATTATCCTAATGTTAATAATCAAAATTCATTTCCTAAAAGGAGTTACATAGGGGCATATCAAGGAGCAGGAATCAGAAATAATGATTCTCCACAAGGTAAGAAGAATAAGTACCCTCCTAAGAGTAGCCCAGTTAATAAGAAACCAGTCAAAGAAAGGAGAGATTGTCTCTTCTGTAAGGGTACTCATTTTTCTAAGAATTGCAATGCATACAATTCATGGAATGATAAAGTTGAAAGATTGGAGGAACTTGACAGATGTATCAGGTGTTTAGGTAATCACAATGTAAAGGATTGTCATGCTAAATTAAACAACTGTTATCAATGTCACAAAGGAAGACACCATATAGTCATGTGTAAGGGTCTATATGACAATGTTGATAATAATGATAATGTTTGACAATCCTGACAAACAGTAGCTAATGTAAAAATTACTGCTAATGTTAATAATGATGGTTTTGCTGAAGTAGCCTTACCTGTGTTACAGGTAAAATTGATGATAAAAGGCTATAAATCAAAAATGTAAATGCATTATTGGACCAGGGATCCAGCGTACTTTCATAAAACGTAAATGTCTTGATGGTATGAAAGTACAGATGGGAGATCCACAACTTTAAAATTATCTGGTTTTCTCTCAGATAAAAGAGCTCAATTGTATGACACTGTTTATGTAACTGTCAGGTTGGGCAATGAGAAAAACGTGTAATGCAGTAATTGTAGATAGACTTTCAGAGAAAATATCTACAGTAGGGCTTAGTAAAGCTACAGAAAGACTCTCACATAATGTAAATTTAGCACCTTCTGGTGTAAGTGATGATTCTGTAGGCCAATAAATATTTTGATAGGTAGTGGACTATTATGCCTCCTTTGTAAAGGGAATGGTAAAGAAATGTGGTCTCACCCTTTTGAAGACTGCAGGAGGCCATGTAATGTATGGTAGGATTCCTCGTAATAATAATTCATGATAGAGGAAACTACAAATACCATAACTGTGTGTCTTACTCATGAAGTCGTGCCCAGTATAATTCTTCATAGAGGATGGTGTTGAGCCGTGCATAAATTGTGGGAATTAGACAGCATTGGAATAATGTAAATGAAGAAAGTCCAGACGATTCTTTTACTCAAGAACAATACCTGAGAGATGTAAAATTTGATTGGACAATACTGGGTACGACTTCCGTGGAGACTAGAACCATCCAGAATTGTTCCACTAATTACAGAATGGCATATGACAATTAAAAGTTCAGCTCCGCGAAAATGGTAAGACACCAGAATTGTTAACTGCTATAATGATATAATTGCTGAGCAGTTAATTAATAAATTTATAGAAGAGGTACCTCTGGCACCAAAATTTATGGTCACTACTTCCACTCACGGAATGAAGAAGGATTCTAAGACCACTCCATTTGAGGGACTGTGTTTAATTGTAGTGCAGGAGGTAACAAAATGTACCTAGTTTAATGACTGTTTGATGACAGGTTCTGTCGTTGACGGGAAAAATTAGGAGATAAACTTATTAAATTTCAGGATGAAAAATTATGCCTTTACGGCTGGCATAAGTAAAGCTTTCCTAAGAGTTGGTTTACAAGAGGCTGACGGATTGTACCGCTTCTTATGGCCTGAGAATCCTATTGACCCACTGTAGCCTTCTGAAAACCTTTCGCTTTAGGAGCGTATTATTTGCTTGCTAATCCAGTCCGTTCCTAACTTCAAGCGATGATAAATGCACACCTTAAATGTACGGGAAGTCCATTGAGTAAAAGTAATGAGCAAACAATTTTATGTGGACAATTTCCTGGTGTGACGTCAACTGAAGAGAAACTGTTAATGGACTTATGGAGAGGCTAATAAAATATGCAAAGTGCAAATATGCCTCGGAGAGAATGGAATAGTAATTCGTCCAAATTGAAGAACAAAATAAGTAAAGATTACCATGGAGATGAAGTGCCAAAATGTAGTAATGTATTGGGTTTAAATTGGGATACTGAGAGAGATTTGTTAATGTTAAAACCTAATAATTACAATATGCCCAATAAATTAACTAAGAGAGTTTTGCTTGCTGAAGTTTCCAAATGTTTTGATCCACTAGGTTTAGTGTCACCCCTTACTATAAGAGGGAAATTATTAATTCAGGAAATATGGAAACTTAAATGTGCTTGGGATGAAATTCTACCTGAGGAATTCATTAACAGGTGGGATGAATTAATTGGTGATTATGAAAAATTCCAATGTTGGAGTTCCCATGCCAGGTGGCCAATCCAAATGGGAAAAATGTATTCCACATTTTTTGTGATGCTTCAAAATTGGCATATGGAGCAGTTGCTTATCTTCAATGTAATAGTGTTATTTCTCTTGTTATGTCTAAGGCTAAAGTGTCTCCAATTAAATCACGTACCTTACCTCAGTTGGAATTAACAGCCATTTATGTAGGTGTCAAATTAGCTAATTATATAAGAAATAAGTTGCAGGAGATAAATATTAGTGACACTGTAATTTGGTCTGATAATGAGGTATCCTTACAATGGATTCATAATGGAAACAGTAAAATTGTGTACGTACAAAACAGAGTTGCTGAAATTAATCAGATGCAAGAGAAGTATAATAGTTTGGGTCAGCATATGTTAACATTTAATCATATACCTGGTGAGGAGAATCCAGCTCATTTCTTGTCTCGAGGTTTACCTTATGCTAAATTTGTAAATGCTGTATCATGGTTTAAAGGACCGAGCTGGTTGGTAAATAAAGCTAATTGGCCTGTACAAAAGGCGTATATTGCTCCTGTTGAAATTACTGTGACCACCGCTCCAATAGTTTGTCCTTCCTTAGCCATTCATATAAATAGGTATTCTTCTTTACCCGAACTAATCATTGTAAAAAAAGGGGTGTTTAAATTTCTAAACAAGATGAATATTTCATATAAGTTTTCACATCCTCTTGAATATTGGATAAAGAGGGTACAGGAGGAAATCTTTGGAAATGAGATTAAATTGATGATGGAAAGAAAAATTGTGAAAGGTTCTATAATAGAGAAATTGGGGCTGTATTTAGAGAATAATGTAATTAGGTGCAGAGGCAGTGTGAAAATTTGTGTGGACTGCCTCCAAGTGAGTCGCCTACCCTGGCAAACTCTGTTGACACCGAGCTCTGAGGTGGGTACCTCAGCCTCACAAGTGGCTTGTAGGACAGATTTTCACAAATGATTGATGTTGCAAGAAACTCGCCTGCATGCACGTATAAAGGACTAACTTACTTGGTGTTGCAGCATATATCCTGATCTTCAACTTCCCTAAGCTTAGCCTTAGCCCCTTTGGACTTCCCCTCAGAAACCACGTGCAACCGGGAGCCTTAATTCCTGCAATATTCAATCGTTATTAGTGTCCTGCCTGCACCTCAGAAATTCCTATATCCAAGAGGGTATGTATCCCCTAGTATAACTATGCAGACATGGACACTAGCTCCAGACTGCTCTGAGACACTGGTACTTACTGGGCATGCTCTGCCAGCGGGCAACACAGGCCCACGATCAACTCACTCACGATTCCCCCAGACACTGGCCAGAAATCTACGAGATAAAAGTGGAGGTCTTGTCTTACTGTATGGGCCTGACAGAGGAGGTCATCTACGGTACAGCGAGGTGCCTCTACCAGATTTCCCCAGGTCTCGGATGTGAAGACACGTGGGGGGCACCGTCTGCTGATCACGGCACGTCTTGTCCAGTTGGTGTCTGTCTTAAGAAGAACGAGCTGGTCTCTCTTCCATACCCTCATCTCTTTGTTCAAACTAGGGCTGCCAGTTCTCCCTAGCTAACTTATCCTAGTGTTTGCCTACATTATCGGCCTATTACTACCCATGTTAAAGGGTTTTTAGGTCTACATTATTATTATCTACAGTTGTCTCAATAATCCTAATATTAGTGTACTACCAGTAAAACTACCTACTCCTTCCCTGAAGAGTAAATCTATAAATTAAATAAATGCCTACCAACAATCCACCACCAACTAGAGAGAATGCTGTTTGTTTGGGAGGGTTTTAAGGGCCACCCAGCTCAGCCGTCCCATTACGGCCATGCTGGATCTGTCCTGTGGAACTTTAGGGACCAAATAAATTTCCACATCCTCCCGCCGGCGAAGGTAGGCGCTAAGTCTAAATCAAGTTCACCTTCCGCGAGCCCCCATGGCGGACCCTGGACACGAGTGCTGTCCGGCCACTCTCGTCGTGCAGACTCCGGTCTAACTTCAACCGTCCAGTTTCCCCTGCATGGACCTCTGCGGGTGTAAACTTGTTGGTTCCGGTGGTCTTAGCACCCTTTCCTTTAACTTTAACATCTTTCATATGTCTAGCCTTGACTGAGTGGCTCCGTACTTTCCCACCCAGTGGCCCACATGCCCTGGTAGCCTTTCCTCCCACTGTTACGAGGTTCCCTGGATTTAATGGCAATCTATCTCCCTCTTTATGTACCCTGTAAAAGTGTTTTCCCAAGGTAGCCGAGTGTTCGTCACTACCTACCTGGTTCAGCTTCCCTGGCAGTTCATAGTGTATACTGGTATTCATTATCACTACTCCCCCAGCTATCATGGGGTCAGCTTCTCCTCTATCTGGCGTGGCAGGGAATTCAGGTGGAATCCTGCCGCCTATGATGTATCCTACTGGGGATCTGTATAAACCAATTCCTTCCTTAAACGTCCGTCGTGTAGACAGGAAGTCATCTATATGATTGGCTCCCACCAGGATACCTACATTTCTGACCGTTTCAGTGGTAATTCCCTGGTCTGCCAACTTCACATCAAGGTCTTTCAATCGCTTAGCTGCTGCAGCAAGACTTCTCGCTGTAATTGCCCTGGGTAATGTCTCTACCACCAAGGCTGTAATGTCTCTGCGATGTCCACCTAATTTGACTGTGACATCCACCACATCATAAGATTTGGGTGGGACCTGACTTATAGCCCCTCCCAACATCATACTAACTTTCCTTGTGTCCTTCAACTTTAATTTAGCCACCAACTTCTTTGTTATCAAGGATGCTTGTGCTCCTGGGTCAAAGAATAATCGGGTTGTTTCGGACCTGTGCCCATTCACAACCTTTGCCATGACTGTAGGTAGGGCAGCACCTCCGTGATTCTCACTCAGATTAGAGACTTCACTCCCACTAATCACGCTGGCTACCATTTCAGGCTCAGACTCACTTTCTATCTCTACCTGAGAGATATCCCTACTAGCCTGGGGTTCCCTTAAATTATTGGGACCTAGTGCAGTATGGTGCTTACCTTTGCAACAGACTCAACACTCACTGAGCTGGGTGCCACAGTCCCTCACAAAGTGTTCCCCACAACACTTGAAGCAGAGTCTCAACTCCCTTAGTCTCTGTTTCCTACTGCTCAGTGTCATATACTCCGAGCAACTCGTGCTAGCATGTTCGCCTTCGCAGAACACACATATTCTGGCATGAGTGCCTCTGAGGTTCTGCTTAGAGGTTCTTACCTTAGACACCTCTTTACCATAGTACACTCCAACGTTAGTCGTACGAGCTTTAGACTGATTTCTCGAGATCTTTGAGCAACTTTCTGGGGTTTTATGTGGCGATGGTGGTGACTCTTCTCTTACACCTATACTCAAATGAGAAACGAGATCTCCAACCCCTCAACAATTTGTTTTATCGTGAACCTATTCGTCCGATATTTTAAGTGCAACTCATGCACTGTAGTGCTAGCCAGTTTCCTCTGAATCACCTGGCTAAGGACCCATTCTGAATCATCCTCATCATGCAAATCTCTGAAACTATTTGTCAAGCTCATAATTTCAATATGGAACTTCTCTAGGCTTTGACGGTCATGTCGGCAAGCCTCTAGATCCAACAACCGATAAAGTATAGCTACCTTTATCTCCTCAGTGTTGCCAAACATGTCTTCTAATTGGTCTTTGGCATGGTTTGGGAATTAGTGTCAGTAATCTGGTAGTGCCGGACCAGGTCTAAGGCTTTACCCTTGAGCTGCGACCGCAAATACTGCAATTTGACGGCATCTGACAAATTGTTCCTGTCATCTATCTGGGCTTTAAACTGATCCCAGAAAGCAATGTACTCTGTTAAGGTTCCGTCGAACGTCGGTAAATTCAACTGGGGCAACCTGGGCAACATATTGACAGGTGTGTGGCTGTTTGGGGTACCTGCAGTGTTCACACACCCTTGGAATACTAGCCTTTATTGTACTTAACTTATCTTTGTACATATTCATCTCCTGATGACAATCTACATCATCCTTAGTGAATTCGTCCAGAGCCTGCTGAAGACTACCCTGGGATTCATTATCCTCAATAGCCTGTAGCTCATATGCTGAGAATGCTTGTTCATAGGCTTCCCTTTTTCCCCCAAACTCTTCAAGCAGTCTTGCAAATCATCGCAGTCTACGTTACTGCGTTGGCAAGTAGCCTTGCACCTGTTACGCGTTCTGTTCAGATGCCCTTTGTATGCCGCTACTGATCGTTTTAATTTTGTTAACACTGAACCAGACTCTCCTGAACCCCCATCTGCCATTGTCGAAGTTTAATGAGGAGTGTGACACTAATTGTACTTTACTCAGTCCACCCCTCAGCACGTCACGGTGTTAGGTAAGAATGAACGAGTCTCAAGGCTTCTCAACAAGCTTAACAATTCCCTTTGTTATATTGACTCTACTCTGACTTAAAATGTACACTGTTAGCTCTCAAATCCCAATCAAAATGTGTATCGATGTGAAAGCTTAACCTAGCACTTTCCTGTACAATGCCAGCAAATAATTACAGGACTTAACCTAGTCTCCTGGAGTTTACCTGGAGAGAGTTTCGGGGGTCAACGCCCCCGCGGCCCGGTCTGTGACCAGGCCTCCTGGTGGATCAGCGCCTGATCAACCAGGCTGTTGCTGCTGGCTGCACGCAAACCAACGTACAAACCAGGTACAATTCACAAATCCCACATTAACATGAATCAAAGACAATGAAAATCACACAATAAAAAGTGCAGTATACAAATTAAAATCACTTGGTTAACACAAATAAATTCAACAAATCAACTTGTGAAACAGTAAATAAATAATGTATGTAAACAGCTTGGCCTAACTGTGCCCAGCTTACTCTGTCTAGCGTGGATGGTTGGATAAGGTAAATCCTAACCTAGCTAGTGTGCTATAACTTAAACCTAGCTTTATAACTCCCTGTAAATAATAACTAGGTTAAATCTGTCCTAGCTACTATAACTTTTGTAAATATTGCACAAGCCTAGCCTAACTATGGCTACCTTGCAAATCCACTGTAAGTAATTAACACACAAGTCTCCTACTCTGGATTACTTGTAATCACTGTAAATAATTAAATTCACAAGCTTCTCTAGCCTACCTGGCCTGCCTGTAAATTGCTGCAAATAACAACTTGTGTGTATAGTCAGCTTGGCCTAGCCTGTGTGTAACTCTGGGCCTAGGTGTGCTAACTTAACCTAACTCTGTTAAACTGGTTCCTAACTGTGGCCTAGCTATGATAGCTTAACCTAACTCTGTTAAATTGGTTCCTAACTGTGGCCTAGCTATGATAGCTTAACCTAACTATTCCACATCACGGTTTTCGAAGGACCACTTTTGTGAAAATTTGTGTGGACTGCCTCCAAGTGAGTCGCCTACCCTGGCAAACTCTGTTGACACCGAGCTCTGAGGTGGGTACCTCAGCCTCACAAGTGGCTTATAGGACAGATTTTCACAAATGATTGATGTTGCAAGAAACTCGCCTGCATGCACGTATAAAGGACTAACTTGGTGTTGCAGTATATATCCTGATCTTCAACTTCCCTAAGCTTAGCCTTAGCCCCTTTGGACTTCCCCTCAGAAACCACGTGCAACCGGGAGCCTTAATTCCTGCAATATTCAATCGTTATTAGTGTCCTGCCTGCACCTGGTCAGAGAAATAGCAAGCATCGAACTTAAGCTAAAAGAATCCTTTAGGAGTCAGGAATCGCGGGAAGAACTAAAAGCCATAAATGAAATCGAAAGAAACCCAAAGTATTTCTTCTCCTATGCCAAATAAAAATCGAGAACAACGTCCAGTATTGGGCCCCTGCTTAAACATGATGGGTCCTACACAGATGACAGCAAGGAAATGAGTGAGCTACTCAAGTCCCAATATGACTCAGTTTTTAGCAAGCCGCTAACCAGACTGAGAGTCGAAGATCAAAATGAATTTTTTATGAGAGAGCCACAAAATTTGATTAACACAAGCCTATCCGATGTTATCCTGACGCCAAATGACTTCGAACAGGCGATAAATGACATGCCCATGCACTCTGCCCCAGGGCCAGATCATGGAACTCTGTGTTCATCAAGAACTGCAAGAAGCCCCTATCACGAGCCTTTTCCATCCTATGGAGAGGGAGCATGGACACGGGGGTCGTCCCTCAGTTACTAAAACAACAGACATAGCCCCACTCCCCAAAGGGGGCAGTAAAGCAACAGCAAAGAACTACAGACCAAAAGCACTAACATCCCATATCATAAAAATCTTTGAAAGGGTCCTAAGAAGCAAGATCACCACCCATCTAGAAACCCATCAGTTACACAACCCAGGGCAACATGGGTTTAGAACAGGTCGCTCCTGTCTGTCTCAACTACTGGATCACTACGACAAGGTCCCAAATGCACTAGAAGACAAAAAGAATGCAGATGTAATATATACAGACTTTGCAAAAGCCTTCGACAAGTGTGACCATGGCGTAATAGCGCACAAAATGCGCGCTAAAGGAATAACAGGAAAAGTCGGTCGATGGATCTATAATTTCCTCACTAACAGAACACAGAGAGTAGTCGTCAACGGGTAAAGCCCGGGCGACGGTAAAAAGCCTTTTCCCAAAAGGCCAGTATAGCTCCATCTTGTTCCCTCACCCTTCATATCCGACTAGACAAGGATGTCAGCCAAGCACCGTGTCTTCCTTTGCAGATGACCCCGAATCTGCATGCAGTGTTTTCCCTTTTGCAGCACGCAAGGCTCCAGGGGGACTAAAACAAATTTTTCAGTGGGCTGCAAAAAACAATATAAAGTTCAACGAGGAAAAATTTTCAATTACTCAATATGGTAAACATGAGGAAATTTAAATCTTCATAGAGTACAAAACAAATTCTGGCCCAAAATGAGCAAAACACCAACGTCAAAGCCCGGGGAGTGTTTTGTCGAGGATCTCCCCTTCAAGGACCATAACTTTGAACAATGCTCTGCAAAAAAAATGACAGGATGGATAATGAGAACCTTAAAAAACTAGGGACCCCAAGCCATGATGACATTTCAGGTCACTTGTTCTATCTAGGCGGGAAAATATTGGCACTCAACAGCCCCTTTTAAGGCGGTAAAATTGCCGACCAGAAAATGTAAGAAAACTTTCAGGGCGCGAAAAAAGGGAGAAAAAACACCTCAATTCTGGGAGCGCTTGGGGTTTTCAAAAACCTGTTTTCCCTGGAACGCGGAAAGGGGAGATCATGATTAATACACCCGGGAAAAATAGAGGGGGCTGTACCGAATTGCACACAAAATCACTCACTACGAAAGCAAAAAACTTGGCGAGATGCACCATCCCCCCAATGAAAGCAGGGGGGTTTACAGACGTTTAAAAGACCATACAATAATGTCGGGGCCCCGGGCTGTTCAACTGCCTCCCAGCCACATAAGGGGGATTACCAAAAAACCCCTGGCGTTTCAAGCTGGGAGGACAACACCTAAAGTAAGTTCCCGATCGCCGGGCTGTGGGTCGTCGTTGGTTTGCGTGCACCGCAGAAAAGCCCGGTTTTATCAGGCGTGATCCACCCGGAGGCCCGGTACAGCCGGGCCCCCGGGGGCTTACCCCCCAAAAATCTCTCCAGATCCAGGAACTCAGAAATTCCATATCCAAGAGGGGTTTTATCCCCTAGTATAACTATGCAGCACGGACACTAGCTCCAACTGCCTTTAGACACTGGCTTAGGGGGATGCTCGCCAGCTGAAAAAAAAGGCCCACGATAACTCATCCGATTCCCCGAACTGGCCCGAAAAATCGAGATAAAAGTGGAGGTCTTGTCTTTCTGTATGGGGCCCGACAGAGGGGTCCAAGTACATGAGGGCCTTACAGTTTTCCCCCCGGTTCAGATGTGAAAAACGTGGGGGGCGCCTCTGCTGATCACGGCACATCTTGTCCAGTTGGTGCTGTCTTAAAAGAAGACTGGTCTCTCTTCCAAACCCTCGTTCTTTTTTTCAAACTAGGGGCCATTCCCCCCTAGCTAATTATCCCGTGTTTCCCACATTATCGGCCTATTATACCCCTGTTAAGGTTTGGCTCATTTTTAAAATTACAGTTGTTCCAATAATCCAAAATTTTGTGTTTCCAGTAAAATACCTACTCCCCCCCCTGAAAGGGAAATTATAAATTAAAAAAATGCCTACCAACAACCCCCGCCAAAAGAGAGAATGCGTTTGTTTGGGAGGGGTTTTTTTAAAGGGCACCCCGCTCAGCCTCCCCTTATGGGGATGCTGGATCTGTCCGTGGAACTTTGGGGACCAAATAAATTTCCACAGGTAGGGTAAAAAATGCTGAAATTGGGGGGGATTTATGCTAAACCCCTATCAAATGCCCAAAGTCATCTCTAACAAATTTTATTGTTCTAAATGCCCCTAAAAAAAGTAATGCAGGTGGGGTACAAGAACCTTAAATTGTATTAGGGAACTTTTGGTTCCCCAAAGGGGGAAAAATGAAAAAAAGGGATTAATTTGTGTAATATGTCGCCGTTGGATGCCGATCCTTTTGTACCCGGGCCCCCCCTTGAAAGGGGTTTAAAATTTTTTTGGAAAAGTAGGGCCAAAATTTTTAAAATCTAAATGGTTTTCCCAAAAAATTATGTTTGAGATTTGTATGGGATTCAAAAAGGTGGAAGGATTTGTTGAAAATTTTTAAAAGGGTTTTTTAAAAAACAGCTGGAACCCTTAGGGAGATTTTGGGTTCCCCTTTTTTTGGGGGCCATTGATTTTTTTTTAAAATGAATTTGTTAATCTTTTTAAACCCAGGGGGTGGTTGGAAAAATTTTAAAACCCCCGGGGGGGGGTGTGAAAGGAAGGACGTAAAAGGGGGCCCCTTTTGCCCGGGGGGGGTTTTTTGGGTTGGGGGTTTTTGTGGGGGCGGGGTTAAAAAAAAAGGGGGGTTTTGGGGGGGGCCCCGGGCGTTTTTTTTTCCCAAATTTGGGGAAGGGGGGTGCCCCCCCCGGGTTCCGGGGTGGGAACAAGGGCGGGTTTTTGTTTTTTTTTGTTTTTTTTCGGGTTTTGGTGGCTTTGAAACCCACACCCCCCCCCGGGTCCGGGCAAAAGCGGCCTTTCCCCGGGGACTTAAAAAACCCCCCCAAAAAAGGGGGGCCCCTGGGGGGTATTGCTTCCCTCAACTTTTGTCAAAGGGGTTTTTTTTTGGGGGGAAATTTATGCCTTTAAAAACCCTTTTTTTTCCCCCCCAAACTTTAAAAATTGGGGAAAAAAAATTTTTTGGAAAAAAACCTCCAAGGGGATCCGGTGAAATTTTTAAAAACCCCCCCCCAAACCCCAAACCCTAAAATTTTCCCCTAAAAAAAATTTTGTTTAGAAAAACCCCCGGATAAAATATAAAAAAATTTTCCGAAATTCTTTTATATTTAAAAAAAAGGGTACTTTTTTAAAAAATTTTAGTCTGAAAAGGAACGCGTTCCCCCCCTGTTTTTTTGAATTGTGTACAAGTTGGGTGATGGGAAAGGGAAAATTTTCGTGCTCTAGAGGTTGAAATTGGGGGCTGACACCTCTCAAATAGGAGGCAAAAAATTTTTTTGGACATGATTCCTGAAAAAATTGAAAACAGACGACCCGGGGGACAGCCCAGGAACCTCAGATAAGCTCTTAGTTTGTGTATAATTTGGCAGTGTTTTCATAAATTTGGTTTTGTGAGTTTTTTCAGTATGATACAACTTAATAACCAGTCAAATTGGTTTAGTGATATTAAAAATATATTTTCTTCTGTTATGTATATGTGAATTTAATTAAACATTTTTAATATCAGTCCACAAATTTTTAATTTACAGATTCCCGGGGGTTTGTTTTTTTTTTCATTTAATTTTAAAAGGGCCAGAGCAACTTTGGTTAGACAGTGGTGGTATCGAAGGGGACATTTTTTGGACCTAGGGGTCCCCAAATTCTATGGCTATGTAAATTTATAAATAATAAATTTTCTTTTTTCATTTACTGTTAGTACTAATTTGACATTCAGATAAATGCAAATTTTTTCCCCCAAAATTATAACTTGCTTAATCATGTTACTCTGTATGATAATTGCACTTATGTGTACCCGTACCTAAATAAACTTACCAGCACTATTTATCGTAATAATAATAATACTAATCTATTTCTACAAGTACATGTAAAAAGTATGCAGGCCTAGCTGACATCAATGACATACTACTATTATAGAAAGCCCTTATTATGCAGAGCATTTCAGGCAGATTAGGCAGTTTTGTCCCCAGGATGCGACCCACATCAATCGACTAACACCCAGTTACCTATTTTACTGATAGATGAACATGGACAGCAGGTGTCTTAAAAGAAACACTTCCTAATGTTTCCACCCTGTCATTGACAGTGGTGCTTTAGAAATGCTATACATACCATGGATTTTCCAGAGGTTATATATATTTATAATGCTTGAAAATAAAATTATTAATTTTTATTTGACGACGGTAGTGAATGACATACTTATTATAGTTAGCCTAAAATTTTCTCTCTCTCCGAATAACAGAAAATGGCTTTGTATAGCTTGGAGAACTACGTCGTTTTTAGTCATTCAACAACAGTATCTCCCTGTATCCAACAATGTAAATGTAGTAGAAGTAGAACTAAAGACGGGACTTTATTGAAATTAGTAACTAAGTAGAGCGAAGTATTTTGGCTTATTTTCATTGGTGTTTATTTTTAAATTCACATCTGGATGAGTTATCACCAGATACTCCTCGATGAGCATTATAATAAAAAAAGCGCTAAACCCACAAGGGTCATACAGCTCTTGGCTACTAGATAACTGAGATAAGCAAATTAGCATTATCTTTAATTTTTAATGGGGTGGACCGGTAAGCCAGCTATGACCAAAACCTCCGTCATCTGAGTAAGACCCGCGTCTGGAGGCATTTGTCTTATTCCTAGCAATCTTACCTGACCTAAGGTAGAAGAATTAAGACACTTATGCAACACATGGGAATCTTTATTGAAGAAGCGCTTCGCCACACAGTGGCTTCATCAGTCCAATACCAAGTAGAAATGGGTAAGGAGAGGAGGAGTTTGAGGTAATCAGTTCCTCAGCCTGGCATCGATGTGTTCAGTCCATCACTCTTGTAGGAAGTGCAGCACAGAGCCAGAGAGGTGGCTTATATACTGCAGTCAGATGAGTCGAAGCAGGAGGAGGCGGGATCACAGACTGCAGTATATAAGCCACCTCTCTGGCCCTATGCTGTACTTCCTACAAGAGTGATGGACTGAACACATCGATTCCAGGTTGAGGGACTGAATACCTCAAGCTCCTCCTCTCCTTACCCATTTCTACTCTGTATTGGACTGATGAAGCCACTGTGTGGCGAAACATTTCTTCAATAAGGGTCACGCAGTGCCTAAGAGAGTGGGAGGTAATCAAAGTCAGTCCAAAGAAAGAGAGGGTATTTTTATTTCATCGGATTCAAGAGCCCTTCCAATTCATCGTATCAAGAGCCCTTATTTCCACTGGGGTCCTTGACCCCAATGGAAATAAGCCACTTCGTTTGAATTTCTCGAGTTATCCTAGGTAATTTATACATATGTTGCTATGTATGATAATTTATGTAACTGTATTTATGTGTACCTATACCTGAATAAACTTACACCATACATGAAAGGCCGGAAAGGGGCGCTCAGGAGAAATATCAAGTGTTCTTGTTTTCGCTGTGGTACAGGAGTCAACATTCATAAGTCAGTTGCACGACAAGGCAGTGGCTAGCTATGTTTAATATTTCAGTAATCCACAGAAACTGTATTACAAACAAGCCAGACCACAAACAACACATAATATTTGCACTAATAATGGTCTACGTAAGAACGGTATTATTATTATAATCAAAAGGAAGTGCTAAACCTAGAGGGTCATACAGCGCTGCACGGCAGGAATTGATGCAGGATCGAAGGATAAGGGTGGAGATGACAACAAAGGTAAATAGGAAGGGCTGTGAGGAATGCTAAAGGATTATCAAAGTTTGTGTAATAAATCGGTTGCTGTCAAAAAGTCGGAGAGAGAGTCTGTCAAAGGTGGGGCCGTCAGCAAGGAGGGAAAATAAAGTAAGGTGACGACACCGGAGGAAAATTCTGCGTGCTCGTTGATAGACAGGACAGTCCAATAGAATATGGGAAATTGAAACAGGAACTAGACAATTCTCACAGAGTAGAACAGGATGCCTCTCCACAAGATACCCATGAGTTAGACGAGTGTGTCCGATGTGAAGACGAGAGTGTTATCTCCCAGCCTTGGTATCGATGACAAGGCCAGAAGCCCAAACTTGGTCTGATAGAATGCAATTTGTTACGAGTCATATCAGACCAACGTTGTCGCCAACGGTTGCGAAGGTGAGTAGAGATTACAGCAAAATAGTCAGAGAATGGAATACTTCGATATAACACTGGTAGGTCATGAACCGCAGATCACACAGCAGAGCCTGCTCATTGCTCTGAACATCAACATGAGGAGGCATCCAACAGAAAACGATTTCTTTATATTTGCTAGTAATGCAGCGTGACCAAAGTTGTATCCGAAGAACTAGGGGATGAGGTGAATCAAAATTTTTAATAGCTTACAAAGCACTAAAGGACAGACGATTAAAAACATTGATGAAGGCATAGATGCAATACGAATAATTGCAATGAGAATGGCATATAATTCAGCTGTAAAAATGCTAGTCGAGTCTAATAAATGACCTCGCACCACAGTCAGGAAACATTGCTGCAAACCCAACACTATCAGAGGATTTAGAACCATCAGTATACACTGCAACGGCATGAGAATGAGATCGGAAGTGATTAAGAAAAAGAGAGCGAGAATCAACTGTAGGGATTTGGACTTTCGCGCACGGCAGTGGGGAAATACAGACACTAACTGTCGGAATTTCCCAAGGGGGAAGTGCCGAGTTAGAAGATAGATGAACATATAAAGGGGGCAACTGAAGAGGAAACAAGAGCAATTGAAGATGAAATGGGTGGAGTAAACAAGGGTGGTGAACAAATGATGGACCTCTGCTAACATCTGTTACTATCTTGTATATAGAAGGATCATGAAGGTCTTGAATTAGTTTAAGTTTAATATCTTTATTATACACCCCATACCCATCCTGTGGGTGGTAGTCAAAAGATTACAGAGGTACATAATGGGTCCAGGGACTGGACCCCAGAAGGTCTTGAAGTGGACAAAATAGCGGAGGTAATGAGCATCGCGACGATCATTCAAGGCTGGGACATTTGCATCTGCATAGAGGCTTTCGATAGATGAGGAGCGAATGAGCATCTAGACAAACTTAATCCCTGATGATGAATGAGATCAAGTTTAGAAAGAGTTGCAGTTGAGGCTGCAGAATATATCTGGTCACCATAACCTAGCTTCGGTAAAATTAGGGCTGAATGCAGTCAGTGGAGAGTTCGACGATCCACCCCCATGAAAGATGAGCGAGGGTTTTAAGGAGGTTCAGCCGGCTATGGCAAGTTGCTTTCAGGAAGGTAATGTGAGGTTTCCAAGACAACCGGTGATCAAAGAGTAGGCCGAGAAACCTGACCATATCACATTCAAGGATTCGTGAGCCATACAGGTACAATGGAGTATCAGGGATGATTGAACGTCTGGTGAAAGTAATTTGTTGTGTTTTAGCACTAGAAAAATTAAACCCATGGGTAGTTGCCCAATGAGAAACACTGTTGACAGCATTCTGGAGTGAGGCTGCTACTAGGCGACAGTCAGCGCCTGAACACGCTATAGCGAAGTCATCAACATAGTGATGACCAATATTAGATAGGAGAACAGATGCCAGATTATTTATAGCAAGGAGAAAAAGTGTGGTGCTAAGGACACACACATCCCTGAGGAACACCTTCAGCTTAACAAAGTCTGGGGAAAGCAAATTATTAACCACTTATCCGAGCGACATTTCCGGACACGGAAATCTCTCAGATAAGTAGTTTGCAAGAAAAAAAATGGCAGATTGCATTAGATTGTATTAAAATCATGGGGGAGCGCTAAACCCGTAGGATTATACAGCGCCTGGCGGGGGATGGAAGGTATTCAGGGAACTATAGCACAGATCCAATTCCCTAGATCACGAGCCCCCTCACCAGCGTCTAGGAACCTCCCTTGAGGGGAGATTGCCTCGGAGGCCTAAGGAGTGAGCTTGGGCCAAGATGATGTACCTCCTAGTGTCATATGCTTTTCAAGATCAAGAGAGACTGCTGTAACTGAGTGGGTACTAGCAATGGCATTACATAGATATCTAAGCAGAGTAAGGGGTCAATAGTAGAGCGGCTCTTACGAAAGCCATATTGATGGGGGGAGAGACTAGTGTGTCTCTAAATACCACATCAAACGTCTATTTACCAGACGTTCCATCACCTTGCAAACTGCACTTGTAAGAGCAATGGGACAACAGTGTGGTGTATCATGTCCTGAAGTACCTGGCCTATGAAAAGGTAGAACTATGGCAGATAGCCAGAGCTGGGAAAGAATTCCTTGCGACTAAGTAAGATTGAAAAGATTTAAGAGGACTGAAGCATACAAATATGAATGCCATCAGGCCCAGCTGCCGATGATCGGCAAGTAGAAAGTGTGGACTAGTTCTAGAAGTGTAAAAGGCACATTATAGGGCTCTTTTCTGTTAGAAAAAAAAGTCTAAGGGCAGTAACTCTTTGGCAGGCTTGGAGAAAAGAAACGAGGGACATTGATGGAGCCCTATAGAGATACAAACAAGATGATTTCTGATTTCTGTGTCAACTTCAAGAGGGTTTGCAACACTGACACTGGCAACTTGGAGAATGGGAGCAGGGTCTGGAGAGAACTTGCCTATCAGTTTCTGCACTTTTCCAAAACTGCACTCGTAGAGGAAACAGAAGTAATGGTAGAAACAATCTTGCCATGAAGTGCATTTTGCTTCACGGATGACATGTCAGGTGACTGCTCTCGTCCATTTAAAATCAAGGAGACGCTCTGTGGTCCTACTGTAACGACATTGGCCCCATGCAGCACGTTTCAAACGTACTGCACAAGACCACCAAGGCATGCATTTCTGAGAATGCTTGGTTGTGGTTTGAGGTACAGAATGTGAAGCTGCGGTTAAAACTAAGGTTGAAAATAAGTGTAACAGTTCATCAGTAGAGGATGAAGAAGGGTCCTTACTAAAAGCGGTTTGGCCCAACTACAGATCCCAATTCGCTCGTTCAAATTGCCAACGTTGGCTTCGAGGAAGGTGAGAATATGAATGTGAAGTAAGGAAAATAGGAATATGACCACTATCATGTAAATCTGGGAGCATAGACCAGGTAAAGTCAAGTACGGTTGACATAATAAAAAAAAGAAGCGCTAAACCACAAGGGCTATACAGCACGGCAGGGCAGGGAAGGATGCAGGGGTAATGGGTAGCAAGAGGGAGAGGGATGATTATTAGGATATGAGGTGTAGCAGGGCAGTGGATAGTGCAGGGGTAGAGGGTAGCTAGAAATTAAGGTGGAAAGGATCGAGGAGAGTGCCAGACACATCAGAGTTTGTGTAGTAAATCAGTTGCCGTCAAAAAGTCAGTGTGTCTGGATTACAGGGTCCGTCAGCAAGAAGGGGAGGTAAAGAAGGGGCAGCAGAGCGGAGATGGAGGTAAATTGTGTGTGCTCGTTGATAGGGAGGGCAGTCCAACAGAATGTGGCTAACAAATACTGGAACTTGACAATTCTCACAGAGAGGAACAGGACGCCTCTCCATGAGATACCCATGAGTAAGACGAGTGTGGCCGATGCGAAGATGAGAGAGAGTAGTCTCCCAACCTCGACACCGACGACAAGAAGATGGCCAGAGTCGTCGTTTGCAAAGGCATTTCGAATATACGTATTGAAGTGGAGCAAGGGGTCTAAAGTAGAGCAGCCTTTGCGAAAGCCATATTGGCGAGGGGAAAGTCTATTGTGTCTCTCTGAGAACCACATCAGACGTCTATTCACCAATTGTTCCATCACCTTGCAGACCACGCTGGTCAGGGCAATGGGACAGTAATGAGAGATGTCTAGCCCTGAGGGCCCAGTTTGCGAAACGGCAGTATAATAGTTGATTTCCAGTGTTGTGGGAGAACCCCTCGCTCCCAAATCAGATTGAAAAGACGTAAAAGAACAGTTAGAGCTGTAGAATGGAAATGGTGTAACATACTGATGTGGATATCATCAGGTCCCGGTGCTGACGGCCGGCACATGGAAAGCACGGACTCTAATTCTAGAAGAGTAACAGGTACATTATACAGCTCCAATCCATTGGAGAAGTCTAAGGCCAATTGCTCTTTGGTACGCTTAGAGGCAAGAAATGAGGGACAGGTGAAGCCCTCGGAAGATACAGACAGGATAGTTCCCAGTTGCCACAGCAATTGGGAACAGAGTTCTACGACGTCAACTCCAGCAACCCGCAAAACGGAGCTGGGTCCGGAGTGTATTTACCACACAATTTCCGCATGTTTTTCCAAATCATGCACATAGGGGAAGAGAAGGTATTGGTAGACGTAGTCTCACCAACAGGTGCGTTTAGCGTTGCAGATGACACGGCGAGCAACTGCCCTTGCCTGCTTGAAATCCAACAGATGCTCTGCAATATGATTATACCGATAAAAGCCCCATGCAGTATGTTTTAAATGCACTGCATGGGTGCATGTAGGAGACCAAGGTACACATGCCTGAGAATGCCTACCTGAGGTTTGAGGGATAGAATGTGTTGCTGCAGTTAGGACTAAGGTCGAAAAGTAGTGTGCCAGTTCATCAACAGAGGACGAAAAGGGTTCCTCACAACAGGTGGTAAGATGGGAGTACAAGTCCCAATCTGCTCGAACAAATTGCCAACGACTGCTACGAATGGTCGGGCATACACAGTAGTAGTAAGAAGGATGGGGAAGTGATCATTACAGTGTAAATCTGGAAGAACAGACCACGCGAAATCAAGTGCAACAGGCGAGGAACAGATAGGAAGATAAATGCAGGAGACGAGTACGAGTCAAAATGGGTAGGAGCACCCATGTTTAAAACATGAAGAGGACGAGAAGTGAGAAGAGTCTCCAAGTGATCACTACGAGTCGCAATTGGGACCCTTCCCACAGATGGCGAGCGTTAGAATCACCCAACAATATGGGTGGCGGTAGAGATGAAATTGAGAGACTGATATCAGAGATACAGAAGGCACGAGAAGGAGACAGAGCAAACTGTAAACCATCGGTGTAAATACGAGCTGCAGAATAATGCAGCAGGGAATGAATAAAAATTTGTTGATATGGTATATCAACACGTACAAGAAGCATACTTTCATTAAGATTTGTCAGGTAAAGGATCGGAAGAATGTATCAGCAAGTAGCCTGAAACTGGGTGAATGACAGCAGAACGAATTTTCGGCTCTTGCAAACCAACACACATCGAGGACAACTGGGAGAGCAACAATTGGAGTTCTCCTTAGTTGTCCCTAAGGCCACGAATATTCCATTGTAAAAAAGACATTATGTACAAAAATAAAATGAGAAGAAACGGTAAAACCTATGGGTTTTTAGGATCAGTACAGTTAACGTGTGGGGGTAACGGTAAGCAAGAATTAGAATATTGCGGAGGAATAGATTGTTGTATGGGTTGTGAAATAAAAGGGGCAGATGGAGGCTCGTTTGTTTCCATCGGGGGTGTCGTCTCCTTTATATAGCTGGAGATAGAGTCTAACGTCTCGGTTGATAAGGAAGCTGATGAAGCCATTATGTCAAACAGGAGAGGCATTGCAAGTAAAGGTCAGAGTAACTATGGAGGCAACCAAAGAGGGCTGAGGAGGGTAGGGAGTATGAGCCTGGAGAGATGCATTGGCTGTGGGAGAAGAGTCTTGCAGTGTAAAAGAGGAAGGAGGTTGCAGGGCAACTATGGAAGACCAGGGGAGGAACAGGGGAAGAGGGAACTACACTGGGGGGGGGGTGAACCTCCACCTTTTTTGCAAGAGCTGGAAAGGGGGCGAAAACTAGTCTCCGAGGTAGAAGATAGATTCTGTACAGGAGATGGACATGAAGAAAGTATAGGTCTGCGAGGTCTAGTAGACTGAGGCGAGCGAGCGAGATGAAGCAGAAGCAGAAAGTGGTGTGGAGGGAGGAGTGTCAGAGGATAAAACTGCAAAAGCATTAGAAACTGGGGCAACTCTGGGAGCCATGGATGCAGAGGTAATGGGAGGCAGGAAGACTGTCGAGGTTGGAGGTCTACAGGCTACTCGAGTGTACAGGACAAGAGGAAGTTTTCCTTGAAGGCAGAGCCAAGAGACTGCCACAGTGTAAGGCCCTCGCGCTCTAAGGTAACGAAACTCTCGTTCATCAAGATAGACCTGGCAACGGCGGGAAAAGGAAGGACGAGGTTCCTTGCAATTGAGACAAGAGGGGAGAAGACTACAAGACTTATTTGATCTACTGCACTGCAGATCGGGCATTCCACCACAGATCTGCAGTGTTTAGTGGGGTGCCCAAGATGCCAGCAGTTACGACACTGTTGGGAAGTGGGAACTACTTGACGTACCTCTAAACGATGTCCCGCAATATAGACAGAGGACGGAAGTTCATGGCAGTCGAAGATTAAATGAACGATGTTGCTAGGAAAGCGCCTATGCCCACTAACGGGGAGGATGTATGTAACTACCTTAAGAACAGGAAGGTTTTAAAGGACTAATTGTTCCAAAATATCACCTGAAGACAAAAAAAATCACTGTACAATGGTACACTGTAAGACCACAATCACTGCAAGAATTAAGAGTAGCGTGCTTAACAGACGGTGACCAGTATGTTATCAATAGAAGTGATGCGGGAGAGTATGCACTTGCTCTGAATTCTGTAGTTACGACACGCGCACCACTTCGAAGAGCGTGGAAAGATACATTTTGGCCAATGTGCCTTAAGAGTTTTACCAATTCCATGATCAGACAGATAATCCGTTTGAGACGTCGTTCGTAAAAAGAATTTTGTCCAATGCACACTAGTCACACCAACTACCTAGAAACTGTAATGCCAAAGGGGAGGACCCCAGAGGCTACAAACAGGACAGAAAACAAGAGGGTGGGGAGAGGGTAGGAAAGGGGAAAAAAAAAAAAAAAAGGGGAGTATGGGGGGTAGGGAAGGGAGGATTGGGGGGTAATTAGGTTCGGTCAGAGGAAGAAGACCAAGAGGTCCAATTACTCAGACCGATAACCTCTTCATTGCTGCAAGGAGCCCCCCCCCCCTTAAAGAGGCCTGTATTAACAAAATGACCACAAACGAGCAAAGGTCATTCAGGACCATACCCCGGCCGGGATTGAACCCGCGGTCAGAGTCTCAAAACTCCAGCCCGTCGCGTATGCAATCGTGTCATTACGATTTCGTGAGTCATTCAGGACTGTACTGTAAAGGAGTGAGGATGTTAGGGTGTAATAGTGTGGCCATGAGCAAGCTCTTGGAAAAGAAAAAGTCATAGCTGGTGAACTAAAGAAGTTTAAGAAAAAGCTTGCACTTAAAGTGGAACACTCCATGGTAATTACAGGCAGTGAGGGGTATCAGGGTTTTGGAGTGTGTTTCAAAAATAAGGTATACAAGCTTTTTGATTAAGGTCTATAGACTAAACAGAGATCATTCAGAAATCTTACTCAGTAAAAGGACTTATTAATTTATAAACAGTACTCTTCCTGATTACATGATTTTAGAAAATATAAATACTGTACAAGTATTTTAGCAGTTAAAAGTATTACAGTTCCATTCAGTTTTTAATTTTAAACGTGACCTCGATTAAATTTTTGGTTACAGCCACTGAAAACATTGAAATGTTTATAGCAAGTGATATATTTAAGCTTTTATAATAATTTATTAGCTTTGCTTTTTAAAACCATCTCTCACCAAGATAGGTAAACAACATCACCACTGATTTAACTGCCACCTTGCCGAAGAAGAGCTAATATCACATCCAAATGACCCTCTGAAATGCAGCATCCTCACCCCCTTTCTTAAAAGTGCAGGCATAGTACTACTTTCAACCTCCAGGACTTGGTTAAAGGTACACAAAATTTATATTATAAAGCAAATCAGGTATAATGAAATTTATATTTAAAGTCCTAAAAGGTTTGCATACGAATAAACATTAATTTTCTTGAGTTAACTACTTTTTACCAATTGTATGCTTTACAAGTAAAAAATAACTTTGCCACCTATATGTGCTCGATAAAATTACTAAATCTGATTTTACTGAACATACATACTTCCATGGGGAAGTGCAACAGAATTCTTCCTCCGTAAGCCATGCGTGTCGTAAGAGGCTACTAAAATGCCGAGAGCAAGGGGCTAGTAACCCCTTCTCCTGTATATATTATTAAATTTTAAAGGAGAAACTTCCGTTTTTCCTTTTGGGCCAACCCACCTTGGTGGGATACGGCTGGTACGTTGAAAGATTTATTTACTATACTAGCTATAATTTTAAATTTTTAGAACATTACCAATTGAAATAACACAAATTTTTGACAAATTATGATCAAATTGGCAATATGCAATCTGACTGCTATATGAAACTATTGTACATTTTTTAGATTCAGACAAAATCAAAGGGCAAGTTTACATAAAAAAAAAACTAGTATTATGTTCTGTTATGTTTTACTGCATTCTTAGTACAAATAATAAGTTCATCTTAATATAACCTCTAAAATGAGGTCGTACATATAATTTTCACAAATTATAAACTGTATTTTCCTAGTTATTTCATCCTTCAGCTGTACCATCTCGCATGTTTCTCTTGCCATCCAAAAATCACAGACATAATTAAAACTAGGAATAGAATGAGAGGGACTCATGAGAAATGGTGCAGGATACAATGAAGTAACCTTTACAATTCATAATAGCACACGTGTGAAAATTTAATCCTAAGTAACAACCGCTTGATTCTTGAAATTACTCAAGTTTATTCCAAACAATTGTTTAATACTTGAGATTAATACTCAAGCAAGTCTAGACACAACAGTTCTATTCTAGCAGAGGCCTTGAAAACTATGCATTCAAATTTTACATAAAACAGAAGTCATCAAAGACAATTAAATAGGGAGATGGTAATGAGATCTTGGGGAAAACATAAAATGGGGAATATCCATACCTCAACATGAAAGGTATTTAAACCCCCTTTAAAAAGCTATTAGAAATTAAATTCTTATCAGAAAGCCTCTGACCCCCCTCACAAAATTACACAGTATTAATGAAAATGATTATCAACATCAGTAACTTAAAACTGCAAGATTGTACTTTAAAATTCCATTCCCAAAGTGCAATGACCAACCACAATTGCACTACAACCTGTCTGAATAATATGCAGATATAAAATTAAATACTATTGCTACAAACCCCCTTGACAATTCATAAAATGCACAGCATTATCATTCAATGATTATGTATGTATGCATACATGCATGTTTTTGTTTATACACTGTGTATACACATTATATAAACCTATGCACACACATTTATATACACACAAAACATCCTTTCCATTCCTTTGCACTATTGCAAGCTCTTGCAAAAAATGTTAGCTGCAACATGAAAGGCCTTGAGCTATCGTTCAACTTCCCCCTGTGGTTGTTTTACATCTGTTATTGCTTAGTTTGCAATTACTGTATGTGTGTATATATGAACAGATAATATACATACACACAAGAATAATACTGTATAAACCATACAGTATACATAGTGGCTTAACATTCATAAAGTAGCAATGTTAGCTTAAAAAAAAAGTACTAGACCAAACTAAAGAACTCTAATAAAACCTCATGATGATTCTAGAACTTGCTGCCCGAGAAGTTATGCACTTTAATTTTTTTAAAAAATTTGTAACAATTTATCTAGGTTCACCATAGTTATTAATGAGTTTCAGTTAGTAGCTAATTTATTTCTGCATTTAAAACACTCATAACATCAAACTTCTCTTGCTTCTGGTCGTTATACTGCTTACTTCAACCCAAAGTTTTTTGTGATCTGAAAAATTATATCAGACATTATAACTAACCGTAATAACTATTTGCTAATATGTTACTTTTCATATTATACTCATAAATGCTATTTTTTTTTTAACCTCAATGGCCATTTCCTGCAAAGGCAGGGTAACCCAAAGAAACATTCACTACCATTCTATTAATAATGCTTTCTCCAGAACTGTGCTAACATGCCAGTTCAAGTGTCCTGCAACTGCAACATCCCCCACCCCTTTCAGTGTGCAGGCCCTGCCCTTCCCACCTCCAGGGATAAAGTTCAGCTAACTGGTTTCCTTTGAACAACAACAGCATTTCAAATCCTTGAAACCTATCTCCGCTTCTAATTTCCCTTTTCTCCCAAACACACAACCATTTACTTTTGCAACCCCCATCAATACGTATTACATAATCATGGTCACATCATGCATCCCAGCCTTAAGGCCTATTTTACTGAAAAATGGCTCCCTCCTCACCTACATACCCTAACTTGAGCCTCACTCTCCTAAAAACTATTACCTTTAATTACTCACTATTCCACAGATTAGCAACATCTCTCACATCATAATTATATTTCTTATAAATCTGTAAACCTTACCTGTTCATACACAGTCCATGCCATGGCTGCCATAAGAGTACGTCTGAGCATGCGAGGGACCAGCCCTTTGAAGTATCCCTGTGGACCATACTTCCGGTTGACGTACCAGACAGCCTGATAGAAAGAGGTGAACTTGTGTGGGTAAAGCTGCATCTTTGTCTTAACAACATCAAAGGGCTGGGTAACAGTTGATGCCATGATGCCAGCCAGCACTCCACATGTGAAGTGAACTGGGGGAGCCATGTTGCCTTCCATGTATCCTGAAGAGTGAAAATTATTTTTAGACTTTTTTAACTAAAAAGTCTCATGCCAAAGCAGGTCGACATATTACATTCATTTGTCTGTAGCATTTAATTAAAACTATCAATAATGGAACACGAACCCTCATGCCTGCATACTTACGCTGTGGCACTTGCTTCTTTGTTTGTGTATAAAACATGAGATAAAGCCCAGAAAATGGTGCATCACGGAGGAGCGTGGGAACCAGACCACAAGTGAGACCTCTGGCACCCTCTTTCTTGTAGATTGAACACACAGCCTCTCGCATACTACCATAACTGTATACGTCACTCTGAAATAGGAAAAGTAAGATAAAAGTTCTTTACCTCTATCACAAAATACAAACTGATTGAAAAATTTAAATGGCAATTTAAGAATTGTACATTTTAAATGATCTAAAGAAAATCATATGCCTAATCATTAGTTTCTGAATTACCATTTAAACAAAATACTGCAAGGCTAAATACTGGACAAGTATTCATATACAATTAATATCATTACACTGCTTAAAGCCACAAGATATCTCATTACCCAATGTAACAAAAATAATGAAAAACTGAAAACTAGGAGAAGTTTGAAATTAACCCTTAAACTGTCCAAACGTAGATCTACGTTTTTTCAACACTTGAAAGTACAGTGGGCCCCCGCCTAACGTTGGCATCACATAACTTAAATCCGCATAGCGATACATTTTATCGCTAAAATTTTGCCTCCCATAGCTCAAAAAAACTCGCTCAGCGCTATTCGTCCGAGACGCGTCTATGTGCGGCCTGAGCCAGCCTCACATGTTCCGCCAGTGGCATTGTTTACAAGCCAGCCTCCGTGGTAACATCCAAGCATACAATCAGAACATTTTGTATTACTACAGCGTTTTTGGTGATTTCATCTGCAAAATAAGTGACCATGGGCCCCAAGAAAGCTTCTAGTGCCAACCCTACAGGAATAAGGGTGAGAATTACTATGGAGATGAAGAAAGATCATTGCTAAGTATGAAAGTGGAGTACGTGTCTCCGAGCTGGCCAGGTTGTATAGTAAACCCCAATCAACCATCGCTACTATTGTGTCCAAGAAAACGGCAATCAAGGAAGCTGTTCTTGCCAAAGGTGCAACTTTTTTTCAAAACAGAGATTGCAAGTGATAGATGATGTTGAGAGACTGTTATTGGTGTGGATAAACTAAAAACAGATAGCAGGAGATAGCATCTCTCAAGTGATCATAAGTGAAAAGGCTAGGAAGTTGCATCAGGATTTAATTAGAAAAAATGCCTGCAACTAGTGATGATGCGAGTGAATTTAAGGCCAGCAAAGGTTGGTTTGAGAGATTTAAGAAGTGTAGTGGCATACATAGTGTGATAAGGCATGGTGAGGCTGCCAGTTCGGACCACAAAGCAGCTGAAAAAATTTTTTCTTTTTTTTTATCATCACACTGGCCGTTTCCCACCAAGACAGGGTGGCCCGAAAAAGAAAAACTTTCACCATCATTCACTCCATCACTGTCTTGCCAGAAGGGTGCTTTACACTACAGTTTTTAAACTGCAACATTAACACCCCTCCTTCAGAGTGCAGGCACTGTACTTCCCATCTCCAGGACTCAAGTCCGGCCTGCCGGTTTCCCTGGATCCCTTCATAAATGTTACTTTGCTCACACTCCAACAGCACGTCAAGTATTAAAAACCATTTGTCTCCATTCACTCCTATCAAACACGCTCACGCATGCCTGCTGGAAGTCCAAGCCCCTTGCACACAAAACCTCCTTTACCCCCTTCCTCCAACCTTTCCTAGGCCGACCCCTACCCCGCCTTCCTTCCACTACAGACTGATACACTCTTAAAGTCATTCTGTTTCGCTCCATTCTCTCTACATGTCCGAACCACCTCAACAAACCCTTCCTCAGCCCTCTGGACAACAGTTTTGGTAATCCGCACCTCCTCCTAACTTCCAAACTACGAATTCTTTGCATTATATTCACACCACACATTGCCCTCAGACATGACATCTCCACTGCCTCCAGCCTTCTCCTCGCTGCAACTTTCATCACCCACGCTTCACTCCCATATAAGAGCGTTGGTAAAACTATACTCTCATACATTCCCCTCTTTGCCTCCAAGGACAAAGTTCTTTGTCTCCACAGACTCCTAAGTGCACCACTCACTCTTTTCCCCTCATCAATTCTATGATTCACCTCATCTTTCATAGACCCATCCGCTGACACGTCACTCCCCAAATATCTGAATACATTCACCTCCTCCATACTCTCTCCCTCCAATCTGATATTCAATCTTTCATCACCTAATCTTTTTATCCTCATAACCTTACTCTTTCCTGTATTCACCTTTAATTTTCTTCTTTTGCACACCCTACCAAATTCATCCACCAATCTCTGCAACTTCTCTTCAGAATCTCCCAAGAGCACAGTGTCATCAGCAAAGAGCAGCTGTGACAACTCCCACTTTGTGTGCGATTCTTTATCTTTTAACTCCACGCCTCTTGCCAAGACCCTCGCATTTACTTCTCTTACAACCCCATCTATAAATAGTATATTAAACAACCACGGTGACATCACACATCCTTGTCTAAGGCCTACTTTTACTGGGAAAAAATTTCCCTCTTTCCTACATACTCTAACTTGAGCCTCACTATCCTCGTAAAAACTCTTCACTGCTTTCAGTAACCTACCTTCTACACCATACACTTGCAACATCTGCCACATTGCTCCCCTATCCACCCTGTCATACGCCTTTTCCAAATCCATAAATGCCACAAAGACCTCTTTAGCCTTATCTAAATACTGTTCACTTACATGTTTCACTGTAAACACCTGGTCCACACACCCCCTACCTTTCCTAAAGCCTCCTTGTTCATCTGCTATCCTATTCTGAAATATATGTGCAGGAATTCAAGGAGTACATAGACAGTGAAGGACTGAAACCTGAACAAGTGTTTAATTGTTACAAAACAGGCCTGTTTTGGAAGAAAATGCCAAGCAGGACCTACATTACTCAGGAGGAAAAGGCACTCCTAGGACATAAGCCTATGAAAGACAGGCTTACTCTGTTAATGTGTGCCAATGCTAGTGGTGATTGCAAAGTGAAGCCTTTATTAGTGTATCACTCAAACTCCCAGAGCATTCAGGCAAAAGAATATCCTCAAGGCTAATTTGTGTGTGCTGTGGAGTGCAAACAGTAAGGCATGGGTCACTATGGAGTTTTTGCTATGACTGGCTACACCAAGCATTTGCCCCCCCCCCCCCCCCCACTGTGAAAAATTACCTAATTGAAAATAAATTAGACCTTAAGTGCCTCCTGGTGTTAGACAATGCCCCTGGTCATCCTACAGACTTGGCAGTGACTTTGTGGGGACATGAGCTTCATTAAGGTGAAGTTTTTGCCTCCTAATACCACTCCTCTCCTGCAGCCCATGGACCAGCAGGTCATTTCAAACTTCAAAAAACTGTACACAAAAGCTCTGTTTGAAAGGTGCTTTGTAGTGACCTCAGAGATTCAATTGACTAAGAGAGTTTTGGAGAGATCACTTTAATATCCTCAATTGAGTAAACATTATAGGTAAGGCTTGGGAGGGAGTGACTAAGAGGACATTGAACTCTGCTTGGAAGAAACTGTGGCCAGAATGTGTAGACAAAAGGGATTTTGAAGGATTTGAGGTTAACCCTGAGAGGCGTATGCCAGTTCAGGAATCAAATGTGGCATTGGGGAAAGTCCTTGGGGTTGGAGGTTAGTGGGATGTGGACGAGTTGGTGGAGGAGGACAATGAAGAACTAACCACTGATGAGCCGCTAGATCAACTTCAACAGCAAGAGGCCACACCTGAGAAAACTGCTTCGGAGGAGGGGAGAGAGAAATTGAAGAAGTTGCCTACTTCAAAGATTAAGGAAATCTGTGCAAAGTGGCTTGAAGTGCAAACCTTTATGGATGAAAATCACCCTCAGACAGCTGTTGAAAGCCATGTTGGCAACCTGTACACTGACAGTGTTGTGAACCATACTTTAGGAAAGTCAAAAGAACGAGAGGTACAGACCTCTATGGACAGATATGTTGTGCGACAGAAGTCCAGTGACTCTGAAGCTGGTCTTAGCGGCATTAAAAGAAGAAGGGAAGTAACCCCGGAAAAGTACTTGACACCTCAAGTCCTAATGGAAGGGGATTCCCCTTCTAAACACTAAAGACCATCAACACTCCCCTCCTCCCATCCCATCAATCATCACCAGATCTTCAATAAAGGTAAGTGTCATGTAACTGTGCATGTCTTCTTCAGTTTGTGTGTATTAAAATTAATATTTCATGTGGTAAAAATTTTTTTTTGTTCATACTCTGTGGTGTCAGGAACGGATTAATTTGATTTCCATTATTTCTTATGGGGAAAATTCATTCGCCTAACGATAATTTCGTCTAACATTGAGCTCTCAGGAGTGGATTAATAGCATTATGTGAGGGTCCACTGTATATGTAAAACAAGTAGATTTTTTTTTTTTTTTTTTTTTTTTTTTTACATTTGAAAACGTGTAAAAAAAACTTTGATCTACCTCCTTTTTGTTATATTTGAAAATATGTAAAAAATATGTAATCTACTTTTGGAGCACTACGCATGTGAACGTAGATCTGCTTGGACAGTTTAAGGGTTAAATATAATTTTCATACCTCATATCTGGTCTTGATGACTGTGATGGGGATCATAGTGACACCTGTGATCGTACGAGCCACTGCCCCAAGCATAATAGCTTCCAAAGGCCCTGGATGACCCTCACAATAAGTAGACTTCAGCCAATGCAGAGATGAAAAATACAGGCCCACCCCTGGCACACATCGGAAGATGCTCTGAAATTTACCGTAATTTGTAAAACCTTGTAACTGCCAAGTAATAAATGCTTGCTTGTACTATATAGTGTCTTATAATTGCACTTTAAGTTACTCATTCTGTAATGATTTTTTATTACGATGATCACCAAGACCTACAGATAACATTTGTACGTACTTACATATTTAATACACACATTTAATATAGGATAACATATACTGTACAAGTCACTGACTTTTTTGGGTTATCCCAGGTTCTCTACACATATGCTGCTATGTATGATAATCTATGTAACTGTAACTGTGTATACTTGAAGAAACTAACTGAAATAATAATAATAATAATAATAAGTTTATTAAGACATGATACATATTTGTACAAGGAATTATAGTAGTTGGGTGTACATGCCAAAAGCCCCTATGCAGAGCATTATGGATAGGCTTACTTAAACATTGAAACTTATTCCCATCGTGTAACAAATTATTCCCTCTAGCTGTTACCAACCCAAGGAATGGGCTCTTATGCAACTTGAAATTATATACCAATACAAGTTTAAAATACTTACAGGAGTCATACCCTTCCATAATCCAAATAGGCGTTCATTGCGTACCACTTTACCCACTGTTGCTAACATGCCAGCAGAACCATCAGATCTGCAAGAGCAAAATTTTGAATAAGTATCAAAAACTTTCAATTCCATCAGAAGTTTTCTAGCTTTAAATATCTAGTGTTAAATCAGTAAAGTCTTAGAAATGTCACTTTAAATCATATCTATGTAGTACAGTCCTGCAACAAAACTTAGGGTAACTACAGAGTATAAGAAACAGTGGTTAAAGGATATTCAGTACTCAACCGAGTTCACAATTGCGTTAGTAGGAATGTAGCTAGTGAATGTAAAATATGCAACATTCTAAACTTAACAATAACACGCCTGGAAAATCCTAGAGGGACTAGTACCGAACTTGCACAAGAAAATCACTCACAACGAAAGCAAAGACTCGGCAGACGATGCAACATCCCCCCAATGAAAAGCAGGGGTGTCACTAGCACGTTAAGAGACAATACAGTAGGTGTCAGGGGCCCGAGACTGTTCAACTGCCTCCCAGCATACATAAGGGGGATTACCAATAGACCCCTGGCTGTCTTCAAGCAGGCACTGGACAAGCACCTAAAGTCGGTACCTGACCAGCTAGGCTGTGGCTCGTACGTTGGATTGCGTGCAGCCAGCAATAACAGCCTGGTTGATCAGGCTCTGATCCACCAGGAGGCCTGGTCACAGACCGGGCCACGGGGGCGTTGACCCCCGGAACTCTCTCCAGGTAAACGCCAGGTAAACATGTGAACCAAGTGCAACAGTGCACTAATCAATGAGTGATTGCATTGTTTCTAACTCATCATATTTTTTGCACATGTCTAAGGCCCTCTGATGTACATGATCAATGCATTACTGTTGGTCTAAAATATATTTGCAAATGAGAGAGAACCAACAGAGAAACCCTGCGCATGGGCTGGGGTTGGAGAGGGCACGCCTGGGCATGCATAGGCGGTTGCGTGGGTATAGGCCTAATGTGGGTGTCCGAGTAAACCACGGAACCAGGAAATTGGCAGTGCCGTCGGCCGAAACGTGATTAGTGGTCTCACTTAAGATAAGATAAGATAAGATTTCGTTCGGATTTTTAACCCCGGAGGGTTAGCCACCCAGGATAACCCAAGAAAGTCAGTGCGTCATCGAGGACTGTCTAACTTATTTCCATTGGGGTCCTTAATCTTGTCCCCCAGGATGCGACCCACACCAGTCGACTAACACCCAGGTACCTATTTGCTGCTAGGTGAACAGGACAACAGGTGTAAGGAAACGTGTCGAAATGTTCCCACCCGCCGGGAATCGAACCTGGGCCCTCCGTGTGTGAAGCGGGAGCTTTAGCCACCAGGCCACCACCATAATAGGGTGTGACAACGGAAAATCATGAGTTTGTTCATTATGCACCCCACACCCATCCTGTAGGCGGTAGTCAAAAGATTACAGAGGTACATAATGGGTCCATGGACTGGACTCCAAAGTTTTGATAGCTGAGCAAGTTACAGAGGGAGGTAATGAACTCAATTACAAAGGTAACGAACTCACAATTTACAAAAGTAATGAACTCCAGGTAGGTCTGGTCACAATCACAAGTTACAAAGGTATTTACAGATTACAGAGGTATGCAATAGGTCCAGGGACTGGGTCCCCAAAGTTTTGATAGCTGAACTAGGTACAAAGGTAATGGAAAATCATTAGTGACGCGACGACGCCATGACGAGTTCATGTGGGAAAGTACCAGTCATTCAATCACTCATCGGACTCAGATCTTAATGGATCAACTTCTAATGAGTGTAAATTAATGAGACATCAAATCGCCTTGTGAACTGAGGAAGTAATGATAATAACTTAGTTTAAGGGAATGTGTGAAGTGATACGAGTCGCCAGTCTCCGAGTGTGTATACGTTAAACGCGCGGCCCTGTTCTGAGGACCACGGAGTTCTACGGAGTCTCGTCTCCTAAATCGGAACAACCCAAGTGATATAATCCTGCTGGAAGATGAATCTCATCAATCTGGCAGGACATCTAAATCTGAGGAGGAAATAAATTAAGACGAATGCTGCCTCCTCCCCCCACAGTTAAGTAAACCTCCTTATTATATCACTCATAACTGGCCAGTTAGGTACGTTATAATATGACAGGTATTGTGGGTGCTACAACGATCTCCAGTAACCAACAATGAAATTGGGCAAGTGGTGGTTTTATGTTAACATGTGTAACCCTTTCCCCCATCCCAATCTAATCGGTCCAATTTATACATACAGTCCACAACTAATAGTAACGCCGTACCTATTGGCACTATCCACCCTTAAGCTATAATTACACTGGTCTAGGATAGAAGTGTTTAGGATGTGTGAGGTCGAAGGAGCCACTTGGAGCGACCAGAGTGGCTAAGTTTTCTCTCAAGTCTACACGGGGTAACTACTGTAAACAACATAGGGTTGTCACTTCCCAATGAGATTATCTATATGAATGCAATGACGAGATTCATACAGGTAACCTTAAAAATTCCCACATCATCTATATCAGTCTGGAGAAAACTATGGTAGGTCACATTTGCTCCTGAAAAAAATACAAATGAGACGGTCTCTAGGCACCATGATGGTAATGGTGGAGCTGTAGGAAGAATGAATGGGAGAGTGCTGGTGCCAGAGGACGAAGTTGATATCCTTGGGGTGAAATTCAATTCCAAATTGGCTATGAAGAACCGCATTGTAAATCTTGAAAACAAATCAGCCAGAAAACTGCGACTTCTTGCGACTTCTTGACAGCATGGAGAGCACAGCAAGACTACTCGTCTTTTGCCTGAACCCAGCCAGGATAGATCTGTCATTTCAACAGAGCCTTCAACACAGAAGGGATGTGGGCTACCTCACTGTTATATACAAGGCCAATTTTGTCAAAGTACCACATTTGGCTCCACTTCGAGGACAGTGAGAAGTGAGCGTCTACACAAGACAGGCAGTAAACAGCAACTACATTCTGCTGTACCTTTCTCCAGACATCACTTCATCCGAGATCACATATTCCTAGGATGACTCGTGCCTGGAACATGTTCGTACAGCATAATAACATCAAAGATATAAAGTCAGTTGACCAAGTGAAATCGCTGGCTCACAGGTGGCTCCAACTTCACCCTGTTCCCTATTTGTATGCGTCATAGCAATTACAAGGCTTTTAAACGCGCTGATATAAGTAACAGCTCTTAGCTTGTAAATAAAGTTAGGAACGTTAACGTAACCTTGTAAAACCGTGTAAAAAAGTTAAGAGAAAGAAAAAGAAAAATGAAGAGAAAAAGAGAAACTCCTAAAGTAACCCTGTAAAACCAGTGTAAAAAAATAAAGTTGCCCGGGTTTTATACAGAAGTGTAACCTGGACAAGATCGTGCTTTGGTAACAGTGGTAAGTCATAATAACATCAAGGGTCTAACGTCCAGTTACTGACCAACAGTTGAATCGTTAGTCTCAAAGTGGTCCTCCAACTTCACCCATTTTATATTTATGCTCATACAATTACAATTTTAAACTATATAAGTAACACTCTTATTGTAATATAAAGTATATATATTATACTAATTTAAAATTAAAAATTAAGTAATAATATATATATAGATAATATTATATATTTATTATAATATAATATATAATCTAATATAAATTATATAATTTATAATTATATATATAAATTATTATATATATAAATTAGAATATAGTACTAAGATTGTTATTTTATATAGTTAATCTATATATATATATCATCAAGTTATATATATTATATATATTATATATTACTTAATATTAATATATATATATTTATAGTAATACTATATATATTTAATTTATATATAATATATATATATATATATAATATATATATATATATATAATTATATATATATATATATATATATAATTATATATATAAATATAATATAATATACTATATATATAAATATATCACTAATACAACACAACACACACACACACACACACACACACACACACACACACACACACACACACACACACACACACACACACACACACACTGTTTAATCGACATGTGCCTAGGACAAAACGTTAATGGTGGGTTTGAAGGGACTTGAGCTAGAGTTCACCACAGCCACACTTGTATATAGAAATATACCTACTTGGGTGAATCTTATTACAGCTAACTGGCCAAGTTAACACACATACATATAATATATTACATATATAGAATACACTCAAGTACATACACACTTCAACACGGAAAAATCAACTGAAGTGTATCTGAAATCGAAATATACAGTCTTACCAGTTTCATTACTATTATTACAAACTATAATCATAGGCGCTAAACTCTTAAGGGTCATACAGTACTGCACCTTTCATATTTCTGTCCATATTCTGTTCCTCACTTTGCATCGCTCTGTTTAATCGAGACTTCTATTCATAGACATTCTAAAATTCAAGCTTAAGCCTGCCAGTTACACCCCTAGTTACAAGGTGGACTGATACCCCCACAACCTTCATTTACTCCAGGTCAGCCACACATTCCATTATAACAAATACGGGTAGAGTGGAGTGGAGGTAGCAACGGCTGGTCTATGAGCCCTCCCAAACAGCTATCTCCGGGGAGGAACATCCACCGCTGTCAAATTTGGTGACTACAACTTGCCTGCTTTATAACTTATTGTGTAGGTCTTGCTTTAGAATCCCCGTAAATGCCAGCCGATGCTATACTGTACTTCAAAAAAGTATCAGAAAAATATATTAACTGAAGTTTGCGTATATGTGCGGCGATGGCGCAGGGCTGGAGCGAGGGTAGAACTGGGACCCTGTGCGAGGTCAGCCAGCCAGTCAGGGCCCCCCCCCCCCCCACACACACAGAAGCGCGCACACACCAACCCTCCTCCCCCACCCTCTCTCTCAACTTTGTGGGCGGACTCTCCTAGTTATCTTACAAGGGTAAATTCATTGCTCGTGGATTATATGTAGTGTATATATTACGAATGTGTATGTCCATGTGCGCGTGCTTCTGTCATTCTTTTACCAGATAAATATACAAATACTCAAAATGGCAAAATTTAGTCTAATAAAATGGCGGTCATCTAAAATGAAATTAAGCGAGTGGAAACTACGTTAAAGAAAATACTAAAAACAAAGCTGTTCTTTCGGCATTAAAGGGAAGTGGCTATAGTGCCAGGGAAGGGCTCCTAATCTAAATTACTAATTATTCCCTTTCATTCCTTAGGCGCCATATGACGCCTACATAGGCTTAGCTCTTCCCCTGATTAAAAATAAAATGAACTATAATGGGCATTCGCCCTTATCTGAAACCTTACAGGTATGGAAGAACAAACGGTCTGGAAGCCCAGCATCATTCTGGGATCAATTAGAAAGCGGGAAAACATGCTTCAGAATTAGGGATTAATCATCCAGTAACGAAGAACAAAGTGATTTATGGTTGAAGCTATTTAAGCATGGACACTTCAAACGATATGCTGATAAAGATACAGATGCCCAGTAACGTCGCTGGATATACCGTGTCTAGCCTATACATCAAGTAAGCTCCCCGATTTCACACAAGGTGGCCCCGTAGCTGACCCTCCCGGTACACCTTAATACCAGAGGGTATACACCTAGCGTTGTGTAGCTCTATACATACAATGACTACTTTCATCCATATTTAATGGATTAAAGTATCCTTTATGTTAGTGCCTAGTGGCACTAGTGGGAACCTAGCCGGGGTAGCAAGTAGAGTTAGTAGACGCTTACAAATGAACGGGCCGTCTGCTGACAAGGAGACACCACAGTAATTTTCTAATAAACCACCACAGCCAGTTTCATTTAGTGTAGATGAAAAACAGGTTTTTAATACAAGGTATTGTTAGCTTTGGTTTTATAATTCAATATAAAAGGTTATACTTTGCACAAATTTGAATTAGTTACTAAATATTTCGATATTATTTGAAGCATATTATAACATTTATTTATTTTTTAACCATTTAATATTAATGTAGATTCTTATGATGAACATCCAAAACATTTTACAAAATGGATATCCTACAATGGTATTACTAGCAGCTTTGACCCTACTTTTCATATTAATGCTTGTTACATACCTGGAAACCAAAGTGCTAATGTGAAATATAAATATTATACATGTCGTGTCGAATAGGCAAAACTTGCGATTTTGGCTTGCACAACAACGCTCTTCTTGCCGAACAAGACAAGCGAAAATTTGTGTATTCAATGATTTCTCAAAAATCATTCTGAACCTAACGAAAAAAAATATATTTCATTGTGATTGTTTATTAAATTATTGTAAACTTAACTAAAATATATTCAGCTGTATTAGACTAAATTAAACTGAGCTTGTTATAATACTGTTAGGCAAGTTTTCCAAGGTTATTTTTCTACAAAATTATTAAATTTTACATTAGCATAAATGTGTGCGTGTATAATATATATATATATATAAATGTGTAATATATATGTGTATATATATGTGTATATGTATATATATATATGTGTATATATATGTGATATTAGTGTAATATATATATGTGTATTATATGTGTAATATATGTGTAAATATATGTGTAATATATGTGTAATATATATTGTAATATATATGTGTAATATATATGTGTAATATATATGTGTAATATATTATATATATATATATATATATATATATATATATATATATATATATATATATATATATATATTTAGATATATAATATATATATATATATATATATTAGATATATATCTTTAAATGTACAAGAGATATTTTTAGATAGGACAATTTTAAACGAGTTCTTGCTAATTGAAAAATTTTACCTATTCAGCAAGACCACTATACATACAAAGCGAGAAAGGGGAGAATAGTGTAGGAAAATAGAAAGGATGACGAAGATAAAATTAACATGCCGCGAGAGCGTTACCTCTGCTTCAGATTCTTAAATGCATGGAAGAGCACTAGACCCATAAGGGTTATACAGCGCAAAGGAAAATGGGAGACAACCAGATTCTTCCAAGGTGGGAGATCAAATCCAATTAAAAGCCCCTCACCAGTGTCAATGAACCCCTCTTGAGGGGCTTTGGTTTGAGAAAACTGCTGGTTCCCAGAAAATGTAATTCTGTTACTGTAGCTAGGGCTAGAATGAGCAAGGGATTCTGTAATTGCTTTTTACTTGGGCTAATAGCTAAAGTTGAGAGAGAAATTAAAAAATACAATTATAGCAACCATATATTTTCTTCACGAGGAGGCGCTAAACCCCTTGGGGCCATATAGCACCTGGGGAGTAAGGTAGTTAGGTCTGAACCTAAGGCAACAAAGCACCTTCAGTGAAGCCTTCACTGTGAAGGGTTAGCATCCATACAGCTTGGCTTCGGAGCGATTATTATTATAACAAGGGGAAGCGCTAAACCCGTAGGATTATACAGCGCCTGTGGGGGGATGGAAGGTATTTAGGGATAATTCAGGGAACTGGAGCACAGATCCAGTTCCCTAGATCAAGAGCCCATCGTCAGCATCAAGGAACCTTCCTTGAGGGGGGGCTTCGGAGCGAATGTTCAGAGCAAGTAAGGAAGCAACTACAGCCGGACTTGCACTATTGGGCAAATCGTTTGAACTTGGCAAGCTACTTATCTGGTAACCAACTCAACCTACTCAATTCTCCCTCCAAACATCCCCAACCTAAAGTATTTCAAGATTCGTCTACATGCACTATATCACAGCTAATAAATATCAAATGCATAAAATATATCTTTTACCATAATACCACGGAAATTAAATTTCTAGCTACCCATGAAGTAGGCAAGTGTAGTGCATATTAGGTCGCGAAATTCAATTAATTTCAATAATTTTATAAACGTCGAACCAGTAATATAATTCTTAGACATATATGACTTCAAGGTATAATTGCAGCTACCATACCCTTACTCGCATCAAGCCTGATTATCTTTCATTTCCCAGGGGCTGTACGATATCCCTAGGACTCGGCGCTTTCCCATGAATATAACTGTCAGCAGCATGTATACCAGCTTGTTCACTCACTAGTGTACTCTCTATATACGTACCCCATAACCGTTAAACGTTAGTCATCACGTGACTTCTAACGTATAACGGTTATGGGGTACATACATGGGTGTACACTAGTGTACAAACTAGTGTACATGTTGACATAATAACTATACACTAACTTACTTTATCTAGACCTGTCGAATATTTGCTCCAGGAAATTACTACAGATACTCCCTTAATATCATAAAGGAGAAATAGAAAAAAAATCGTCAGATTAAAAAAACGAGCATTGCAAGGTTCTGCAAATCAAACCCGTCTCTTTCCCTACTAACATTCTTAAATACACTAATATATTCGCATGCATACACAAAATGCTCACGGTATGGTGATGGTGGTCTGGAGGCGAGTCTTGACCAAATCAAGTGGCTGGAAAAGGATGGTAGAGCAGGTCCCAGAGAACGACCCAGCCACGAAAGACTTCACCAGCGGGGACTGTAGAGCCAAAATAATGTTAATTAAAGAAGAAAGCCAAAATTTATTTATACATACAAACTACATGTATATCCCAAATTAAAAATTAGAATCCTTCCCCCAAAACCAGGCATGTAGAAGGCTACTAAAATGCTTGGGGGCTTATTACTCTTGTAATTAATAACAGGGAATGAACGAGCACTGCGCACATGCGTGTAAAATAAGTGGGCCAAGAATATCACTTCATAAAAAAAAAAAAAAAGTCTTAAAGAGGGATCAAACCAATATCGATAATATCCTTGTTACCATCTTTTTATATAGTCACCGCTACAGGGCAATTATCATTATTATTATAATAAAAAAGAAGCGCTAAGCCACAAGGGCTATACAGCTGGGGCAATTATCAACTTTAGCTGTCAGCATAACTTTTTACTCCACGTTTATCTATATTCTAATATAAAATTCATAATGAGCTTTATTTTCTATTTTGCATAAAACAGTTGCATCATTTGTAAATATATTGCACCTGGCAGATAATTTATATAGGTGAAGATCATTGGAAAAGGACTGATCCTAGTCATTAGCTATAGTTATGGGAGCAGGGATATGCTCTCCAGCAGCAGTATGACTATTTAACCAATAATTTCTTTTACCCTTTCGGCACAGTCTTTAGTCTCAAATGAGGCCTCTTGGTTTATCTTTAAATGAGGCTAGGTGCTTCCTTTTTTTTTTTAATAGTCACTGTATAAATGCTAAATATCTCTGCCTTTTTATCTTTATAAGTTACGTACTCAAATACGAGTTGTAATAAACAAGAATATATTTTTTCTCTCTCCGAGAGCTGACAAGCGTTCTGGTTTGTAAAGTTTCCCTATGTATATTAGCTAACTTCTTAAGACAGTAACTGTTTCAAAACTTAACCGAAGTCTGAAACTAAACTTTAACAAAAGCACAAATATCAAGGTCACCTTTAACTACGGCAGTAGACAAGTTTCATAAGCTGGGGTGAGAGAATACCATGACTTGGCTCAGAATGCCTTGTTGCGTAAAGTATGTACCAAGCCATCTAATATTGGAATAATGAAATCATGTAACCTTATAATGCCATAAAAATTCACTGCAGTATTACTAAAAGGTTTGATTATTTATATATGCATGCATAAATTGGTACTGTATATTTGAAGTTGTAAATTCTCTAACATACGAGGATTATTTTTACCCACACAAGTGGCTGTGAACAGTTCTGACGAAGGCATGCCACCTGGAGAGTTGGCATCACATATTAAGGAGGGAACACTAGACCCGTCAGTGTCACACAACACTAGGGAATGGAAGCATTCAGGTTCGATGCAAGGAATGGGAGGGCAAGTCCAATTCCTTGGATCAAAACTCCTCACCGGCGACTTGGAACCTTCCTTGAAGAGTTGGGAGTTGGCAGCTTGCCACAACACATTCTAGACATAAGCTTTCTACTAAACAAACCAACTTAATATACTGCGCTTGTTTCCCGTCTATATATAATAGTCAAATTAAGTGGGAAATATAATAAACAGCAGTGTAGTATTTGCAAATAGTAGTACTGAACAGTAAAAATTTCTCTTAAGACACTCGCTATGAGAAACTCAAGATTATCATTACATTCATGCGGAAGCATACAGCGCCTTGTGGGAACAGGAGGGAATAGGGTTCGATCCAAGGGGGAGGTCACGTCTAATTCTTTAGATTAGTCACTTGGCATCAAGGAACCTCCCTTGAAGGATGATTAATTCAATAATACTCAATTTGAGAATGTAACGCAATGAAATATGTTATCTGGCATTGACAAGTTAGATCACTTTCTCAATTGTAACCTTAGTGAACTATGAAGGGCCGTTTAAACACCGGACGTTCTAAATATACCAAGCATTCTTTATATTCAAAACCATGTACTATTCGCTTAATATATGCAATTCATTCAATTCATTCAATAACCTGTAGCGTTATAGAGCCCTGGATAATAGGAGGCAATCAGGTATAACCGGGGAGGACAGGTTCAATTCTTTGGTTCAAAAGCCCCTTACCAGTCAAGAACCCGCCCTTAATAGGTTTGTATTTTATTTTTGTATGAATTAATCCTTCAGTCAGCAACACTTCCAAAAGTATTCCTGACGCCGAGGGTGGACCAATGAGCAGTCGTGCCGAGGCCCGGCCCACGTTCTCCACCAATCACCTGAGGTGGCACCATATTGTTAATGGCTAACTCGAGAGAGTTGGCAAGTATAAGGTACGGTATATTACGTACAGCACAAGATAATGGGAATATATTGCAATTTTAATACTTACACTAGCTATTCTACGAAATAAATAATGGTCTCCGTTTTGCTTTTAATTTTAATATTTATTTTTGTTCAATTTTACGGGTATGCCTTTAACGAGGAAGATATTTAACAAAGCATTTGAACGTGTTGTAATAGTGGCTCTTTCTACAATTGTCAGAAGCTACCTCATATACCTAGCGATTATAAATACATGACAAAAAATTAAAACTCAATATCTTAAAAAAAAAAATAATCTGGGACTCTTTCAGGGCATTCTAAATAGTGTTTTATGTTTAAATGAACATTTAAACCATGCACATGTTGCTTGGGTCTATGAATGAGTGCCAAAAAATCGCAGTACATAACTATGGCCTTTTCCACATATTTTATGATATAACAGATTTATTACTTTGGAATGTCTTTGGAAAAAGTACTGTACGTCTGATCAGCCAAAAGTAAAAAATATGTTCGTACTTACAAAGCACTAGAACTACTCAGCGCCTTTATATTTAATATATATATATAATATATAATATATATATATAATATAATAATATATATATATATATATATATAATTTGTAATTAAAGAATAATTTGTAAATGAATAAACAGAGTAAATCAAGAGTAACTGGGAGTAGAGTTGCTATGAACTGGTTTGAGGCAGCTCGCTGCCATCCCATCCCGTCCCCTCCCCCACCACCCAGGGAGGAGCGGGGAGGGCAGTTCAACACATCACATATTTAACAGTACAAACTCATGTTACGGGTAAATGTCATAAAAATTAAATTTGAACATACCTAACCCTAATTACTTAAACTGTGTACTGCATGAACAGAAGAAATTAGTTTTAGTAACCAATCTGTCTGGAAACCTTTAGCTGAAAAAAAAATCCGGTAAGCTGAAAGCTTATTTTAGTAATTATGACTGAAAAGAAAAATTCTGAATATATTTACTTAAAAAAAATTTCATATGAACATCCAGGTAACAGCTATAAAAGGTTTAACCATATACAATGAGATTTTAATCCCTTAATTTTAAGACGGAAATGATAGTGGTCACCCACAAAGAGTTACCACAGGTTACCTGGAGGTTATTCCGGGGATCAACGCCCCCGCGGCCCGGTCCATGACCAGGCCTTCCGATGGATCAGGGCCTGATCAACTAGGCTGTTACTGCTGGCCGCACGCAGTCCAACGTACGAGCCACAGCCCGGCTGATCCGGCACTGACTTTAGGTATCTGTCCAGCTCTTCTTGAAGGCAGCCAGGGGTTTATTGGCAATTCCCCTAATGCTTGATGGGAGGCTGTTGAACAGTTTTGGGCCCCGGACACTTATGGCGTTTTCTCTTAGTGTACCAATGGCGCCCCTACTTTTTATTGGCGGCATTTTGCATCGCCTGCCCAGTCTTTTACTTTCGTAGGGAGTGATTTCTGTGTGCAGATTTGGGACCATTCCTTCCAAGATTTTCCAAGTGTAGATTATGATATATCTCTCCCTCCTGCGTTCCAACGAGTACAAGTCAAGTGCTTCCAAGCGTTCCCAGTAGTTAAGGTGCTTGACAGAACTTATACGTGCAGTAAAGGATCTCTGTACACTCTCTAGATCTGCGATTTCACCTGCTTTGAATGGAGATGTTAATGTACAGCAGTATTCCAGCCTAGAGAGAACAAGTGATTTGAAAAGGATCATCATGGGCTTGGCATCTCTCGTTTTGAAAGTTCTCATTATCCATCCTATCATTTTCTTTGCACGTGCGATCGTGGCACTGTTGTGATCCTTGAAAGTGAGATCCTCAGGACATTACTACTCCCAGGTCCCTTACATTATTTTTCCGCTCTATTGTATGGCCGGAGTCAGTAGTATACTCTGTTCTAGTTATTATCTCCTCCAGTTTTCCATAACGGTGTCTATAGTATAACACTAAAGTGGGTTAGACTATAGCTTCTTGGGGAATGGGAAGTATTTAGGCTTGATTCAAGGAATTGGAGCAGTGGCTCAAAGAACCTCCCTGGAGGAGTGCAGGTGCACCCCTCACCATCCCTTTGGACCTGCACCCTTGAGGGGTGCAGGTCCAAAGGGAACTCGGTTTTAGGAAGGGGGGGGGAGGTAAACCCAGCAAGATTTAAATAAATCTTGTAGTGCGATACTCTGTAGTATGGCGATCGATAATATTAGGAAAGCGGTGCACTGTCAGATCAGGAACAGTTGTCCCGTCAATTGGATGGGTGGGCGTGTGGCACAGCCTCGACCTAGGGTCCCAGGCGGCCACTCGCAGACTATACGGCAGTCACACACGCGTCTAGTACTAGTATACAGCACAAAGCCACACGGGTGACAAGTAAAATCAAGTGCGAGGAATACAAAAAATTATTCCTGCTGAGGAAATGAAAAAAAAATTGTAACTGGCTATGACACTGCTACAATGAGCATTATGGCGAAATCTACATACCTTAATGGGAGAAGAGATCATTGTGAAAATGTCTTTGCTGTTCAGATGTGGGGAAGGAATACCGTAAAGAGGATACATGCTACTGTATATAAACATGGGATAGTAGATTAGTAGATGTTTACTGAGCAACCGAGTAGTTTTGGTACTATTCAAAACTAAATTTTCATTTTAAAGGGAAACATTTTAATTAACTTGAGCATTATGAACCTTATAGAAATTGCCAGGTTGTCAGACTTAATATCTGAACTAAGGAATTCTTCACTTGTCAGTAAATTCACTTTACGTGATTAGAAAAAAAAAGCTTTTGAATTACAAGAAATATTTAATGGAATTAAGCCTTCTGTTTAAAACTGCAAACACGTTCAGTATCACTTTACTTACGTATATACCTGCACCTACGTTTAAGATACTATAATCATTAACAATTGAAATGAACTATTATCAAAAAGAAGCGCTAAACCTACCAGGGTCATATAGCGCTGCAAATAAACTAACAGCCTTTGTTGCGTCTACCAAGCTAGTGAATGACAGGTACTCGGTTCGATTTAAGGTTCAGTTCCTTGGATTCAGAGCATCAGCATCAAGGTAGCTCTTCATGGGTATAGAAACTGATAATATTTATAGTATCATGCTTGGTATTATAATTATAATAAAAAAGAAGCTTAGCGCTTCTTTTTGATAATACCAAGCATGATACTATAAATATTATCAGTTTCTATACCCATGAAGAGCTACCTTGATGCTGATGCTCTGAATCCAAGGAACTAAACCTTAAATCGAACCGAGTACCTGTCATTCACTAGGACGCCAAAAAAGTTAGGCATGATTTTTAAAGTACCCTTGTCAATAAGATTAACATTTCACCATTAATATTACTTACCATGGTTATAGCGTCCAGGCGTGCCATCTTTTCAGTTTTTACAATTAATACACGCTCTTGTTCCTTCTTTGGGGTTTCACCTGGCATTAGATACGCCTTCCCTTGGAGATTCTTATTTCCAGGGGCCACTATGTCCCTCCAATAACTGGGCTATATCACAATATTTTATACACAAACTCAGAGCAACGACACTGCAATGTCTCACCTATCCTGCGTATCGGAATAGTCTGAGTAATAAATCTCGTTTACGCGAACAGAGATTTGTACATTTTCAGATATTGTAGAAACCACCATGGTAAACCATTAATAAGACCACTGAACTGATCTATTTTGAGGGTCGATGGTAGCGTCACCAGAGCACAGGGTGAAGGACTCGGACAGACTTCTTATGTATGTTGCTGCGTCGGTGGCTGGTGGGAGAGTGAGCGTCACTACTCACTCCACGATATATTATACTTGGTGGCGACTGACAACTCTCTCCTCCACGATGCAGAATACCTGCAGAAATACCACTTGGTCACAAATTGAGCAACAATGGTGGTTAATTGAGTATCTTAAGAGTTTACAGGATACTTTAAATTGCGTTTAGACCTTCAAATATTAAGGTTAAGTTAACTTACAGTACGTATTACAAACAAACCTGGAGGTCTCGCACGCGCGCTCTCCTCACTCCAACATTTATGGTTTCACCACAAAAAACGGGAACAAACATGGCTGATGACGCAACACATAAGCACAATTGCAATAAAAATAAGAACTTTGTCATCTGGATTTGTGTAAATAGAAGATCATCACCAAGCAGAACGCTGTTGTAGGTTAAACAAAAAGATACTAGGTTTACAATGAAAGCTTAAATATGCATGTCTCCCGACCATCATGTAAATTTTATAATTACACAATTTTTTAACGTTAACTCTCAATATTAGCCAAGAGAAGGTTCTGAATGTTGAGCTCTAGCCCATGAGCCCGCTTCTTACCTTTGGTTGATGTTAATTATCTCATTTAAATCTGCAAGTGGTTTTAGTTCAGTGGTAGACCGTTTGGCTACAATCGAACAGATTCGGGTTCGATTCCCAGGCTAGCGAAGACATAGGGATATTTCCTTAGACTTGCAGTCTATGTTCACCCAGCCAGTGATGATCCTATTTAAATCACTTGTTTTCTCTAGGATGGAATACTGCAAACATTATCATCTCCATTCCAGGCAGGTGAAACTGCAGATCTAGAGAATGTACAGAGAACCTTTACTGCACATATAAGTTCCATCAAACACCTTAACTACTGAGAACGCTTGGAAGCACTTGACTTGTACTCACTGGAGCGCAGGCGAAAGAGATGCATCATAATATACACTTGGAAGATCCTGGGGAGACTGGTCCCTAATCTGCACACAGAAATCACTCCCTACGAAAGAAAAGACTTGGCAGGCGATGCAACAGACCCCCAGTGAAAAGTAGGAGCGCCAATAGTACACTAAAAGAAAGCACAGTAAATGTCCGGGCCCAAGACTGTTCAACAGTCTCCCACTAGCCATAAGGGGAATTACCAATAGACCCCTGGTTGTCTTCAAGAGGGAGCTGGACAGAAGCCGACAGATACCCAAAGTCAGTACCGAATCAGCCGGGCTGTGGTTCGTACGTTGCACTACGTGCGGCCAGCAGTAACAGCCTCGTTGATCAGGCCCTGATCCACCAGGAGGCCTGGTCATGGACCGGGCCGCGGGGGCGTTGATCCCCGGAATGCCCTCCAGGTAGACCTAACATAACCCCCTGGGGCTAATTTTAGGAAAGGCAGTTCATTCCACTTACTACTTTTCCAAAGACTTAGTCTAGTTCACTTAATTACATATTCATAACTTTTATGTTATGGAACAGTGATGGAATGAATAATGAAAATGTTTCTTTTTTCAGGTCCCCCTGCCTTAATGGGGGCAGCAGCGGTGTTAATAAATATAACTTCTATGTACTAGAGACACCAACCTGTTGGCATCTCTGATTTTTCCGCCTTTTCTTGTTTTACTAGGTGTGTTTCTACCACATCTCCATTCCTTATTTAGTGAATACTACTTAAACTAATTTTTTATTCTGATTCCTCAAGTCCATTTTTATGTTTGCTAGTCTATTTAGGTATGATTCGGAAGATAAATTAAGAATGCTGTTGGTTCTTCTGTCATCGTATCTCACGATTATGGGAGTGTTACACAGTATCCTGCATCCTCTCTAGTGTAAATTTTTATTGCACTGATTGGTGCTACATCCTATCATTGCAGATAGCCGTAGGTGAAGCAGATGTGGTAGTAATTTGAAGCAGATGTGGTAGTAATTTGAAGCAGATGTGGTAGTAATTTGAAGCAGATGTGGTAGTAATTTGAAGCAGATGTGGTAGTAATTTGAATCGACAATGCATTTATGTTATGAATGTTATAAGTCAGGTTTCTGCTTTGTAAAAGAAAAACGCTGGTATGTCTTGTTGCTACACTAGTGGAGGATCCCGCGGCGATGTGACGTATCTCTACATAAAAAAAACTGATTTGATTCTCCACTGTGTGAACATCGATTTATTGTGTTACTGTCTCTGATACAGAAATATCAAGAGTGACAAATTCAGGGTCACTAATACGTCTCTTACGAAAGTCTTCAGCCACTACACAGACAAGGAAATGTGTATACATCCGGATTCACAGAAGCGGAGACGTGATATCTTTTTAGATGCACCAGACCTTGTTCTCAAGAACACGCTGCCAGCCTGCTCGAAAAACAGGAAGCGTTTATAGAACACCTTCCTGGAAACAACACTGAGATCTAATGCAAACCTGGTTTAGAGATGAAAAAAATATGCAAGCCTCTCCGAAAGACACTTCCTTAATGCTGCCATGAGCTGGAAGTGGTGGTAATCGGAATCTTAAAACAGTAATTCTAATAAAAAGTTGAAGAAGGATATCCAGTTACTTCAACTTCTCCGGTATTCCATTACCGGAAGGGGAAATGCGTTGTTGTATATGGAATGAAACAGGAGTGTAAATTGTATTTATTTATCGTAACATCCTTCCGCATTCCTAGATACAGTACTTATATGAGGAATGTAGCTAATCAGGCTCGATTTAAGGATGATCCAATTCCTTTTATGAAGAGCCTTTCATCGGCCTCACTATATCCCCCTGAGGGGTTAAAAACATTAGAAACTGACGCTGGGAACTAGATATGAAAATTAATTGGGAACGTGTGCTGCACATAGTAAAGGGGGAAAAAAGAGGCTGTCTGCTTATCATATAGTTTGATTATTATCAGTATTAATTGCAGGGTTATAATGAGCAGCACGGCCTTTTACTAACCAATAACCCGCTAAGACACTTTTTTTGCATAATTAACATAATTAAATAAAACCAAGCAAGTCTGGTGTTTTCTAGCACTCTGGAATGTTGCTTCCACCATGACTGTAATTTTAGGACACATTTTGCATAGCAGCTTTCTTCCCTGGGTACGACCCTCAACAGACGGCAAGCGCAAAGGTAGTTAATTATACTGCTAGGTGAGCAAAGGGCAATGGGAGTGCAAAGAAACTTGCCCATACTCTTCCCCGGCCTGGAGATCAAACCGGGACCATTAGGTTGATTATTATTATTATTATTATTATAATCAAGGGGGAAGCGCTAAACCCGGAGGATTATACAGCACCATTAGGTTGAGCCTTACTGATCTCACCCTTTAAGATACTTAGACTGGCCCGGTGGCCTGGTGGCTAAAGCTTCCGCTTCACACACGGAGGGCCCGGGTTCGATTCCCGGCGGGTGGAAACATTTCGACACGTTTCCTTACACCTGTTGTCCTGTTCACCTAGCAGCAAATAGGTACCTGGGTGTTAGTCGACTGGTGTGGGTCGCATCCTGGGGGACAAGATTAAGGACCCCAATGGAAATAAGTTAGACAGTCCTCGATGACGCACTGACTTTCTTGGGTTATCCTGGGTGGCTAACCCTCCGGGGTTAAAAATCCGAACGAAATCTTATCTTATCTTATCTTACCTCTACTATGTGTAGTAAGAGTAAGTGTGCTGTATATCAGTCTACGACAGGCTACGTTGGTTAGTAGTGTAGTATATTATATACCAGTCTACGACGGGAAGTATGAGTGGGATGTGTTACATACGTGGCTACTATGAGTAGTAACTGGGGGTACGCTACCTTTCATCACCACCACCACGAGCAAACGTCTGGAAGCGATGCAGTCTTCGGGTCGATGAGTAACATGACTTGCTGCTAGCACTCGCTTGCTCAGTAGGTAGCTGGGAACACCACCTCGCGAGTCACACACGCCGGCAATTTTATTATTATTTTAATTAAATCAGGGCCAGCGCTAAACCTGTAGGAGTCATATAGGATCTGAGAAATGGGAGGCAATCAGGTCTGGTCCAAGGGGTGTTAAATCCACCCTCTTGGATTAAGGAACTGGACTCAGGACACCTTCCTCGAGGGGTATTATTATTTCAAATGTATTAATATTATTACTATTTTTAATATTAAAATTAATTATATTATTGATTTGCTTTTAATCAGAAGGAATCGGTAAACCTGTATGGGTTATTGTTATATTAAAAACATGAGCTAAACCTTTATGGGTCATACAGGTGAAAAATTAAAGTTAAAGTTGGTGTAATTAGTTTCCATTAGAAAAGTCAAGAGTGAATCAGTTATGATGGGACTTTCGACGAGGAGGTTAGTTAAAGTGTGTAAGGCCGTTGAAGTTGTCAGAAGTGAATTCTACATGATTCTATGATAGGACAGTTTATTAAGATATATACAACTGATAGTGCGACTCCAGTAGCCCTTGATGGTGCCCCGTGGCCTGGTGGCTAAAGCTCTCGCTTCACACGGTGAGTGTCTGGGTTCGATTCCCAGCGAGGGTAGAAACATTGAGCGTGTTTCTTTACACCGGTTGTCTATGTTCACCCATCAGTAAAATGGGTACCTGGGAGTTAGTCGATTGGTGTGCGTCGCATCCTGGGACAAAAACTAAACTAATTTGCCCAAAATCCTCTGCATAACAAGTGGCTTTCTATATGGCAGTATGTCACTTATGTCAGCTAGGACTGTAAACCTTGTACATGTACTTGTAGTAAATAAATTTATTATTATTATTATTATAAAAGATGCTGGATGTTTCTCCATGTGGTATCCATGGGCGAGTCCTTTGTGTTCGATACATAAACGTGAGAATGTAGTTTCCCAAATCCAACAGCGGTGGGAAGTTGACCAAGAGCCTAATTATGGTTTAATTGAAAACAATTTGTTGTGTCCTAACTAAGACCTACGTTGTTGCTAGCAGTTCGAAGCTCATGAGAGAGTACTGGAAGTTCGACAAAATAAAACCCCTGCAAGATAGGTAATTCATTAACAGCTTATTGAACAGCTGATTCTGCGTGTTCACTACCAAGAACATTGGTGTGTCCAGGGACCCCGGAGGACACGATTTATTTTGTTTGGTTAGGTTACTCTAGATTGTGGGGAGTCAAATGTCTGGATAGCTTATAACACTTTCGGAGTTGGAAACAAAAATTCACAAGACATGGCTGTAATATGTATGATGGCGATGAGTATTACATACAACTGCTGCAAAAATTCACACCCGACACGTCCATTCCATTAGGTCATCAGCCAAATCATTATATTATTGTTGACTACTGTGAAAAAATATTATTATTAGCAAATCACCTGCAGGAAGTTTATATGACAACCTGAATTATTACCTGCAAGTAATTTGGTTAAGGTAAGTGGGACTTAAATCACAGAATGTCAATGAACTGCAACTCCTTCGACTGCCCACTTCCTCACCACTCTCACAAAAAGCTAGACCTGACATTAAATTAATAATTATAATATTAAAACTAGGTACTCTGGTAATTAAGGTTACGTGGACTGTATAGGATTAGGCTTGGTGGGAACACAGAATATAATTATTACAGGTCTCCCTCCACATTCGTAAGGGTTAGGGGCTCAAGATCCTCGCGAATGCTTGGTGCACAAATATATTGTGGGGTGTGGCATGCAAAGAGTACGTAACCTTTATTCGGCGCATGTACACACCCTCATTGAAAGGCTATCTCCCCCAACCAGGAAACCAGGTACTAAGGGTGGATGATGGGGCCCCATCGTTCAATCAGTACCCAGGTTCCAGCCAATGAGAAGATGGTTTTAGCAATCGCAGATGTGTTGTGGTACCACTCACCTGTCTGCCCTTGTCATTCCCATTCTAGAGCTGGTTGAAGCACGGTCTGCTCTCTAGTGGCTTCTATTCTGCCTTGCTTACCGTGGAGTGCACTAATACCTATTGTTGTACATAGTGTATATAGTGTACATACTTCTGTTCTAAATTGGTGAAGGATAATACAAGTCAAAAGTTTTTCTGCTGTGTTTATTTTGCTCCCTTTACACCTAGGATAACAGGCCTTTGGGACTCCTGGGTTGTAATATGGCGAAATATAATAATAGTATTTACTTAGCCTAACAATACTCCTTTCTTAAAAAAAAAAAACATACCACGGGCGGGGATAGAACCCGCGATCAGAGTCTCAAAACTCCACACCGTCGCGTTAGCCACTGGTATGGTTAGCCCGTGGTATGTTTTGTTTGCAATAGTGTCATTACGATTTCGTGAGTCCTGCTTTCTTAACCTATTGAACCATGAACAATCATAAAACGCATGAAAACATCGTAAAATATTGTATTAGTGCCAGCCCTTTGGTAAAGAAGAAGACTATAGAATTCAAGAAAGAACTCGTAGCAGAGTACCAAAGCCAGCGATAAAGTGTAGCATTAACAGTGTAGCAAGTAAGTTAAGGGATTAATCAATAGAAAAAGAATAGCACGAACCTTACTCTTCCAATATTGTTGGAGTTATATAGGGTTACTGACAACACTGCCGCCTCCACCACCACTATGTACGGCTTGTGTTCTTAGTGGCCCTTATACACCCAACGACGACAGCACGACACTACTCATGACATACATAATGACATATTTTATTCATTCTAGAGTATGTCATGTTTTTATGTTATTAATATTGTTCATTATGTTATATTAGATCAATTGCGATAGATAAATAAGCCATAGAGTTGATATTAGTGTCATATTGAAGGACTATCTTGTCCTGTCTCCACCAAACTCTGCCGCAGCCACAATTCCTAATATACGTAATGATATATTTTAAATATAATTGGGCGGCTGGGCATTAATGTTTGAAGCTCGCAAAAGTGGAACTCGCGAATGTGGAGGAAGACCCGTACACATAAATTATTAGTGTTATTAGAAAGGAAATTCTTATTAACACTTACCATTTAATTACTATAGATGGATCACACCACAACACCTGCCTAATACCTAGACCCTACATTGGCCAGCTAGTGATCTAAATGAAAGGGCTACAGGTGCACTTCCTTGTCAGTGATGTTGCATCCCTTATTTTTCGCCATCCACACATAATTCTTGAGGTCCAGCAAATTTCCTGTCCCAATTCTTTAGCAGGGGACATTAACATGGGTTCCTATTATAAATCCAGGCTGAAACACCACATTATGGCCTCAATGATGTTGGATTATTAGACGATTGTAACAACCAGTGCATACATATTAAATTCAATCTGGCATCCCTCTCGGCGTCCCTACTGGCTGTTCTCCACCCCCCCCCTCTCCCTCGAAATTTCTCGAAGGGTCCAAACAGCATCATATTTTATTACACAATTATTGCATTATTATTCATATGTTCTACATTTATGAAATTATGTAAAAAAATTTCCATCTATATTATATTTGGCAGCAAGGTGTAAGGCAAGGTTATAAACACAGAAGTTTATATCTCAGGGTATATACACTGAAACTTTATTTTAATCCCTATTTTAGAAATTATAGCATCCTTGACTAGTGATGAACAAGTACATGCAGCCTTAATGACTCTCTGTGTGGTCGATAGGCTTGAAACCTAATTAATTAACCAACCATCCGTTACTCGATGGTCGCAATCTACCTGGACGCAAATATTAAGGAAACTTTAATAATTAAAATGTGAATAAAAATATTTTGGGTATATTATACACTGATACATAGACATCAGTAGATCAATTAATTAACTTGAATCGAGTATTCCAGAACAATTAACTTGAATCGATTATTCCAGAACAATTAACTTGAGTCAAGTATTCCAGAACAATTAACTTGAATCGATTATTCCAGAACAATTAACTTGAGTCAAGTATTCCAGAACAATTAACTTGAATCGAGAATCTCAGATCAATTAACCTAAATCGAGTATTCCAGATCAATTATTCTGAATCAAGTATTCCAGATCAATTACCCTGACTCGAGTATTCGACATTAATTACACTGAATCGAGTATCCCAAATACTCGACTCACCCCCAAACCTCCCCAAAATACTCGATCTGGCTATTGTATTATAGTTCTTGGGTCCCTTTACATACCCTGGCAAGTCTTGATGTCACAAACAGCTCATGACGTCACTTCCCCTTCCCCACGCCTAGTTCCTCTCTAGTTTGTTAGGTTAATTCTGATTTCACCTTCGTCTGTCCATCCCTTCCCTTTATGCTCCACTCCCCCACACACACGCACACACCTGCAACCACAAATAGGTGAGTACACACAGTTATGGATCATGAAGGATTGATTTGTATTATTTAAAGTGAACTAGAAACCACTGATTATTGAGCCCTTTGCATAAAAACGTTGCTGAAATCATTACCAATGTTCCGCCCTCTTTGAATAATTTGCTACCATTGTGGTTACTATGCTGTCATATAACATTATCAAAATGCAATAAAAATCAAAACTCACTATGGTGAATTATGATGAATTCGTTCCAAGTTATACTGCATTATACAATATGGAAATCTTCAGTGGACTTGAAAAAGTTTCGTAAGAAGATTAGGACTAATTCAGCTCCATTCCCTTAGAACAAGAGTCCCTTCGACAAGATCCAAGCTTCCCCTCCTATGAAAGGTGGATCACGGTCAAAATGAATATACACAAACATATTTTAGTCACAAAACACATTTATGCTCTCCTGGCATCAACGGTGAATAAAAATGACACTTCACTGTAGAGAAAAAAGGTAGTGTCGACATTTGGGAATTGCTAAAACACGATACTCGGGCATGGAATGCCAGAGTGCATCAAATCTATGTACCACACACGCACTCAGAACAACTTTTTCTTTTATACTTTTATTAACTGTGACATACAAGTCGAGAGTAAATTATTAAAACATTATGAGCGCAAATTCATTCCAGACTCCGTCTAATCTTTTCTTGTTACTCTCATTATTATTATTATTATTATTATTATTATTATTATTATTATTATTATTATTATTTTTAATACTACATGTTATCTGTAAGAACATTATACTTTCTTTTAATATGTTTTGATTTTTTTATATACTTAACACCTTATGTCACTCTTCAGTACACTCTGCTATACTTTTTTTACTAACCTCGTGAAAGATGTATCTACTTGGCTGTTTTGCTTCCCCTTTTTACCCCTGCAGTTACCCTTCAAGGAAGACTTAAATGAAGTCTCGAAGTCTGCGTTTTCTAGGAGAGAGATGAGGTCTTTTGCTTTCAGTCTTCTTCATATGGTTTGTATCTTCGTCTTTTGTTACAATTCGGAGACTAAAACGACGGTAAATTCAAGATGCTATCTATCAAGTGGATAGTGGAAAATTACCTGTAGGAGGTTTGCAGGATATTATCTGAATTATTACCTGCAAGCAATTTGGGTGAGGTAAGTGGGACTTAGATCGCCCAACTGTCACTCCCTCGATGGCCACTCCCTACCACTTTCACAAAAAAAAAACTAGACCTAACATTAAATTAATAATTACAATATTAAACATTAATACCAATAATGGTAAATTATAAATTAATGTGGATTGCATACGATTTTAGGACCTGACTGTTAGAAATGGTTAATGGGAATATTTTTACAGAGACTACTGAAGGTTTTCTCCTAATCATATCATTAAAACAATAAATTTTATACACAATAACTTACCATTTGTTACAGAAAGACACTTAATGCTGATGGAACACACATTAACATTACCCTAACAGCTAGAATTTACGATGGCCAACGCAAAAACTACTGTACATTATGGGTAAGCATCACTTAGCCAAGGTGTGCTCCTGGGAGAATTGGTGTCTTCTACTTTTCCATCCTTGTTGCCGAATTGTAAGGGTTTGCCACATTATTTATTCCAATTTTTCAGTAGTATTATGACCACAGGTACTGAATGGCCTGCAACCTGGTTGTAATTTGAATTGGAGCAAACAAACTCAGCAGTAGACTATAAAGTATATTTTGCCTGCACCCACCAATACAGATAAGTACACTATGTACATATAGAATAATAATAAGTGTACACAATGGTGACAGATGGCAAAATAGAAGCCAGAGAGAGTGCACTGTACTCAACCAGCAGGTAGGCAAGTCTGCCAAAAGCTTCCTGCAAGTGAACCACATTGCTTTAGATTTGGTGGGCTTGCCTGTGATTGGTCAATGGACCAAAGTACTGATTTAACGACGGGTACCCTATTGATCGTTAAACCCTTAGCACCTGGTTCACTGGTTGGGAGGTATCCTATATGGGAGTGTGGCATACGCCGAATAAATTGTAACATACTCTTTGTATGCCACAAGCAGGAACGTGTCAGCAATTTCTAAATTACGGATTGAGGCCGATATACACCAACTGACCTTCAAGAACGCTTGATTACATTGCACAATTCAGTCCAGTGTTCATACATTAAATTCATTATGGCGTCTCTTCTCGGCGTCACTCCCCCGGCTGTTCTGCATCCCCCTCACTCGAAATTTCTCGAAGGGCCAAATTAACATCATATTTTAATATACAATTATTATATTATTCATTTATATGTTCAACATTTAGGAAAATTATGTAAAAAACTTCCACATGGATTATAGAGAATCAATATGATATTGTAGGTGGTGTTTTATGATCGAAGTTTCTAGACATGAAATCAAACATTCTAGCAGCTTTGTTTGCTAGCAGACGCCAGTGTTTGCAACTGAGATCGTTGCTTGAAATTATGCCAACGTCCTGTTCTTCTCTTGTTTCCGTTAGTTTGTTGCCAGAACATTTGTAATTATGTTTGAGAGTGTTACATTCAAAATGCATTACTGTGCCTTCACGTTTCACGTCTCCGACCACAATTAGAACGTCCAAATGAGAGAGAGAGAGAGAGAGAGAGAGAGAGAGAGAGAGAGAGAGAGAGAGAGAGAGAGAGAGAGAGAGAGAGAGAGAGAGAGAGAGAGTTGAAAATATGCAGCCTAATGTGTAGGTACAGAATACCATATTTCTGCAGTTCGTATAATACCCGCCTGGCACCAACTTATCCTCAAACCTCAGGCTGAGACACCTGTACAACTGCCGCAGCGATAAAGTACCCCAGGCGTCATCTACTGTTAATGTTTAATTTAAAACCAATACCAGAAAGCTTTCCAGCGTTCCAGACATTAAGACGCTCACCCTGAGCGACCACGTGAACACTGTGTGGCGTGCGTGTTCTCTATTTTTTTTTTTTGGTAATAAAATTGAATACATGGGACACTGTGCGTGACTATTATAATACAAGGGAAGACTGTGAATATCAAAGACCGACCAGCACTTCTCTTGCCTAGTCAATTCCGCCTCGGAGAATTACATGGGCATATATATATTGATTGCAGTTCTGGAAATAACTTAATATTATGCAAAACTCGTAAAAAACTGAACTCGTAAAAAACTACTTTGACATAATTTTTCGTTCCGATAAGGAACATGCAAAACTGCATTAAAATATTAATGATTTCGTAGATTTCCTGGAAATAAACCTCAATATACCAAGTCAGTCAATAACACGATTTACTGACATTTTCTTTGCCCTTAGTATACAGGCAGAAAAAAACGTGGTATCATAAAATTCTATTTTTTTTTTACCAATTCATCCGTTTCTCACTAACGTAGGATGACCCAAAGAAACACATGCAATAATATTCAGTTCCTAGCTACCTCTCCATAAATGCGCGGACAACACAATTCAAAGGATCCTTTGAAAAGCATCCCCTACCCATCTTTCAGAGTAGAAGCACTGTGCGTCCCACCTCCAGACCAGAACTCAAGTCTGGCTAACCAATATCCCTCATAGTTGTTACCTTGCTCACACTCCAACAGCACGTCGTATCTTATGAAAATACTTGTTTTCACTCAGCATTATTTGACTTTATTGAGTTCTACGTCACATCTATATAATATTATTTATGCATGCCTAAAAGATTCGTATGACCTCAGAACTGTTATACAAATTTATACTACTGTCTGTAAAATCATTTGTAAATTATCATGGTAAAACTTGTCTATCACAACATAAAAATCCTTCACTTAGTGATTTACATCAGAGCATCAGAGATCCTCTCTTTGCTGTGCATACCTATGCTGGTCAATGTGCTGAGTGCTCCTTGCAGCACTGGTGAGCTTGCAAGATGCTGAGTGGACGAGACGTATGAGCAAATCTCACACCTGCGGCCTCTGTTCATATATCATTAAACAGATGTTATCCGGTTGTTGTGGGTCGCATCCTGGGAAAGGGCTGACTACTTTCATCTACACTTATTGCCACCTCCTTAAGTAAGACTCATTGCAACCATGCTGAGCTTTGTTATAATGACTAACAACATGCTCGTTGAAAAAAGCCAGGTACAGATATTAAAAAAATCTGATAGAAAGGAAATGTACAATGAAGTATTCTACACAGGGGCGCCACGAGTACACTGAGAGACAACACAATAAGTGTCAGGAGCCAAAGGCTGTTCAACTGTCTCCCAGCTTACGCAAGGGGGATTACCAATACACCCCTGTTTGTCTTCAAGAAGGCGCTGGACAGGTACATAAAGTCAGTACCTGATCAGCCTGGCTGTGATTCGTACGTCAGTTTGCGTGCGGCCAGCAGTAACAGCCTAGTTGATCAGACCCTGATCCGCTACGAGGCCTAGTCTCAGACCCGGCCGCGGGGGCGTTGACCCCCGAAACCCTCTTCAGGTATACACACAAAAAAAATTATAAATTGGCCAAAGAAACTACACTAAAAGTACCTGTCTGTTTTAACCATTAGAAATAATATCAGGAGATAAGTAAATAATGAATCTAAATTTTGTAGGAATACAGTAAGAGGCCTGAGTAGGTCTATAACTGATAACATGAAGGTATATAAGTACATGCACGGAACGACTTGTAAAATACACAAACTGATGTCGTAGTAGGCAAGAGACTTGGTTACTCGTGCTTCTAAGGGTATGGTATATACACAGACGATGATCAAATTCAATGCAAAGCCACTTTTTAAAAACTATGCTTAATTGTTCACTACTGGATCACTATGATATGGCCTTGGATGCACTGGAAGAAAATCAGAATGCAGATGTAATATACATAGACTTTGCAAAGGCGTCTGACAAATGCGATCATGGCGTAATAGCGCACAAAATGCGTGCTAAAGGAATAACTGGGAAAGTGGGGAGATGGATCTTCAACTTCCTAACAAATCGAACACAAAGAGTAGTGGTCAACAGAGTTAAATCGGAGGCTGCCATAGTGAAGAACTCTGTTCCACAAGGCACAGTACTCGCCCCCATCTTATTCCTCATCCTCATATCAGACATAGACAGAGATATACACCACAGCACCGTATCATCCTTTGCGGATGATACTAGGATCTGCATGAGGCTGTCACCTGCTGAGGACGCGGTTAACCTCCAAGAAGATATAAACAAAGTTTTCCAGTGGGCAACGGAAAACAATATGATGTTCAACGAGGACAAATTCCAACTACTCCGTTATGGAAAACTGGAGGAGATAATAACTAGAACAGTGTATACTACAAACTCTGGCCATACAATAGAGCGGAAAAATAATGTAAGGGACCTGGGAGTAGTAATGTCTGAGGATCTCACTTTCAAGTATCACAACAGTGCCACGATCACAAGTGCAAAGAAAATGATAGGATGGATAATGAGAATGTTGAAAACGAGAGATGCCAAGCCAATGATGATCCTTTTTCAAATCACTTGTTCTCTCTAGGCTGGAATACTGCTGTACATTAACATCTCCATTCAAAGCAGGTGAAATTGCAGATCTAGAGTGTACAGAGAGCCTTTACTACACGTATAAGTTCTGTCAAGCACCTTTACTGGGAACGCTTGGAAGCACTTGACCTGTACTCGTTGGAACCCAGGAGAGAGAGATATATATCATAATCTACACTTGGAAAATCCTGGAAGGAATGGTTCCGAATCTGCACACAGAAATCACTCCCTACGAAAGTAAAAGACTGGGCAGGCGATGCAAAATACCCCCAATTAAAAGTAGGGGGGCCATTGGTACACTAAGAGAAAACACCATAAGTGTCCGGGGCCCAAGGCTGTTCAACAGCCTCCCATCAAGCATTAGGGGAATTACCAATAAACCCCTGGCTGCCTTCAAGAGAGAGCTGGACAGATACCTAAAGTCAGTGCCGGATCAGCCGGGCTGTGGCTCGTACGTTGGACTGCGTGCACCCAGCAGTAACAGCCTGGTTGATCAGGCCCTGATCCACCTGGAGGCTTGGTCATGGACCGGGCCGCGGGGGCGTTGATCCCCGGAATAACCTCCAGGTACAGAGATAGACAGTAAGATAACCAGTATGATATGTCAAGGAAACTTATTGATGAAAATGCATGTATCCTAAATTTGCTTGCAACATATGAACTTTAAACTGTAAGTTATATCCAGATGTACTACTGTTAACCCTTCTGAGGCCTAGTTACTAGGCCTTGTGTATAGGCGTATATCCCTGAGCTCGGGGCCACGGATTAAATATGGGATGCACAACAAACTAGCAGTTTGACGGTAAAACCTAAAACGTGGGTTTTCCTTGAATAATAATAGAAGTTAGTAACCCTGAGAGTGTCATGGTCATCGTTGTCATCAACTTCGCCTCTTTCTACTCCTCCTCCACAATGCAGTCATTATCACTTGGGATATATACACTATATATATATACACTATATATATACACTATATATACACTATATATACACTATATATATACACTATATTATATAGAAACTATTTCCATCCATCACATTCCTGTTTCACGTGCTTATAAAACATGGTAAACACAAAGTAGTGGAATGTTACGCTGAGCCCAGAAAGGTCAGTTTAATCTTCACAGTCAAATCAAAGAATTTATTATATTGATGAGAAGTCAAATTTCAACGATGCATCTCAAGGTCAAGGGCCAGATGTCAATGCCAAAGGTACAACGTTATACCTCAAGCTGAAAGATCAATGCCAAAAGCACTACGTCCCAACTAAAGGTCAAATGTCACAACGACACATCTCAAGGTTAAAGTTCACACCGGCACATCTCAAGGTCAAAGATCATATAAGAAGGTCAAACATGTGATATGTATCACTCAGCGGTTATATAATACATTATTTGTGAGCAAAAAAAAAATGTAAACTTGAGAGTAACATCACGCAGCGTTTGTACTCTCCTAGCACTCAGCTGATCTGAGGCGCTTCTGTACTACTGAGAGAGAGAGAGAGAGAGAGAATGTTGGTGCGTGTTCGGAGTGCTCGCCTCACTCGAATACGGCCAAGGACAGGTGACGTCAGGGCAGTTTTACTGGCTTTATCTAGTGTACTCGCGTAGCGACCTACTTTGAAGACACGTGAAGAGGTTTCCTTCCAGGATATGGAAAGGATATGGACGTGCTCTCACCATTCACACATTAGCCACACCCATCTCCGCTTAACTTTAACTAATCCTGCAACGCCCACATCATGTTTAATATCACATCATCCATAATATAATTTTTCTCCAGCCTAGCTGGAGGCTGTATTGTATTGTAGTAGGTGATGTCCCGGCCTGGGTCTTTTCCAGGTGGTGACCCGGGGTTGGCCCCCGGGTGGGTGGGGGGGGGGGTGAACTGGAAGCTAGAAAGAAGTCGCGGGTTTGAGCTCCGGCCAGATGCGGTATTGTTCTTTGCTTAAAAAATAAACACTTGTTTAGGTGGTTGCATCGATGCTACATATCCACCGTATACACCATATACACAAGTAATAATAATAAAATACGTTGGTATATATATTTTATATACTGTTTTCATTCAAACATTTTAAGCATCCTTGCGTCTAGCCAGTGACTAGATGGTTGATGGTAGCATGGGTGTACCATAGCATGGGTATACCATAGCATGGGTATACCATAGCATGGGTATACCATAGCATGGGTATACCATAGCATGGGTATATCATAGCATGGGTATACCATAGCATGGGTATACCATAGCATGGGTATATCATAGCATGGGTATACCATAGCATGGGTATACCATAGTATGGGTATATCATAGCATGGGCATACCATAGCATGGGTATACCATAGCATGGGTATACCATAGCATGGGTATACCATAGCATGGGTATACCATGTTATTTTGTTAAGTTTGTATATGAATACGATGATGAATCAGACACTTGTGCAGCAAGTGTTCCAGAAGTGTCTACTTCATCATCCTGTCGGTTCTCTGAACCAGTTATCTACATTCGTATATGAATACCTATGGTAAGTGCGTTTCCAGCTCCTGGGACGTTATGAATGACTGATGTGAATTAACGTACTGTGAAGACTCTTCAGTACAACAAACGAACTCAGGTAGACCATTGCCATCCCCACGAGCCCCTTTGGGGCGGGGCAGATGGCAGACCAGAGGCCTAGCTTCTCCCTGCGAGCCCCGTGAGGGCGGGGACTGTGGCTAGGCCTGGGGACACTTGGTCCCAAAGACGAGGGGGTACGTGTACTTCCTCCCATGGGAGACTTAGGTCTCGAGACACTCCCCAGATAGGGAGCCAAGGCCGGGTCACCACTCTTGGAAAAGACCCAGGCCGGGAGAGTACCGGCGAATAAAAAAAAAATTCTTTATTACAATTACTGAATATTGTTATTAATCTTAGATTCACGGGGAAGCGATAAAACAGTAAGGACCTTCAACACCTGGAGAACGGAAGGAAATCAGATTTAGTCCAGGGAAGGGAGGTTAGCTCTAATTAATTGAATTAAAAGCCATCATGGCATTAAGGCCATCCTCTCCCTTGTTGACTTACCTGGAGAGAGTTCCGGGGGTCAACGCCCCCGCGGCCCGGTCTGTGACCAGGCCTCCTTAGGTCAGTGTCACAGGATGCGACCCACACCAGTCGACTAACACCCAGGTACCCATTTTACTGATGGGGAACATAGACAACAGGTTGAAAGAAACACGTCCAATGTTTCTACTCTGGCTGGGAATCGAACCCAGGCCCTCACCGTGTGAAGCGAGAGCGTTAACCACCAGGCCACTGACTAGTGTCAGTTTGTAACTTATTTCACTGCTAGTTTGAAGAGATGCCTCCTGACATCCCCGTGACTCAGCTGGGTATTTCATCAGTGTCTTAACCCCCCTGCCCCATCTTTACTCTACATCAGCACCTGGTGAAGCCTCCCTCATTGCCTGCCCAGTATTTTCGTCTGCGTTCTTTCACAGACAAGGGATGTGGGACCCACGTGTGTGTGTGTGTGTGTGTGTGTGTGTGTGTGTGTGTGTGTGTGTGTGTGTGTGTGTGTGTGTGTGTGTGTGTGTATGTGTATGAGTGTGTGTGTGTGTGTATGAGTGGGTGTGTGTGTGTACTCACCTATTTGTACTCACCTATTTGTGGTTGCAGGGGTCGAGTCTTAGCTCCTGGCCCCGCTCTTCACCGGTTGCTCTTTACCGGTATGAGTGTGTGTGCGTGTGTGTGTATGAGTTTGTGTATGTGTGTGGTGTGTGTGTGTGTGTTTATGTGGTGTGTGTGTAAATTTTGTATATGTGTGTGTGTGTGTTTTTGTGTGTGTGTGTGGTGTTTGTGTGTGGCGGGGGTGTGTTTTGTGTGTGTGTGCGCGCGTGTGTGTGTTTTGTGTGTGGGTGTGGGTGTGTGCGCGTGTGTGTGTGTGGTGTGTGTGTGTGTGGTGTTTGTGTGTTGGGGTGTTGTGGGATGTGTGGGTGGGTTTTGGGGGGGGTGTGTGGATTGTGGGGTGTGGGTGTGTGGGGTGTGGGTGTGTGTGTGTGGGGGTGTGGGGTACTCCCCTTTTGTATACCTATTTGTGGTTGAGGGGTCGAGTCCTAGCCCCGGGGCCCCCGCCTTTTCACCGGTTGCTACTAGGCCCTCTTCTCCCCGCCCCTTTGGCTTTATAAAACTCGTTTTAAAACTGTGTATGGTTCTGCCTCCATAGTCTTTTCTAGGTATTCCACTGCCTTAAAACTCTTGATGAAAAAAAACTTCCTACTATCTTCTGACTCATTTGGTCTTAACTTCCAAGGGGGCCTTTTTTTTTGTGCCCCCTCCGGAACCCCTGCCCTTTTGTCCCTTGTTTTTCCAGCAGTTTTTATATGTCGTTATCTGTCCCCCCTGCCCCTCCTGTCCCCCAGTGTCGTCGGGCCCGATTTCCCTTAATCTTTCTTCATAGGAATTTTCCCCTTAGCTTGGAACAACCTTGTTGCAAACCTTTGTATTTCTTAGTTTCTTGGTGCTTTATAAAGTGGGGTTTCCAACAGGTGCTGCATACTCCAGTATGGGCCTGCTAAACGGTGTACAGTGTCTTGATGATTCCTTATAAGGTATCGGAATGCTGTTCTAGGTTGCCAGGGCCCCATATGCTGCAGAGTTATTGATTGATATGTGTTTGCGGAGAATTCGGTGTTATACCACCCCAAATTTTTCCTTGGGAGGTTTGCGCTTTGGCCCCCTAGCCTATACTCTGTTGTGGTCTTCTGTCCCCTTCCCCTACTTCATGACTTTGTTTTTGGCAGGATTAAATTCGAGAAGCCATTTGTGGCCGGGCCCAGTCTGTCCAGGTCTCTTTGAAAGCCCTCCCTGGTCCTATCAGTTTTAAATTCCCCTTTTAAAATTCACATCATCTGCAAAAGGGCACTTTGAGTCTAACCCTTCCGTATGTCTTTCACATTCCCAAAAAATGCATGGCCCCTAGGGACCGCCCCCTGTGGGACCCGCCGTCACAGGTGCCCACTGTGTCTCATTACGTACCGATCGTTTTTGCCCCCCTGTCAGGTATTTCGATCCATTGCAGTCCCCTTCTTTTTTAATGCGCTGATGCTCTAGTTCTGCCAAAATCTTTGTGAGGAACTGTGTAAGGCCTTCTTGCAGTCAAAAAAAGATGCAACAACCCCCCCTCTCTTCTTGTTTTCTTCTGTTATTTTATCAAAAAAACCCCAGAAGGTTTGTGAACGGTTTTTGCCTTCCGTGAATCCGTGCGGGTTTGGCATTTATACTTTTTCCGTTCCAGGTGCTCCCCACTCTCCCCCTGATTTTTTCCCCATAATTTTGCATATTACAGGGCAATGACACAGGGTCTATTAGTTTAGTGCCTCTTTTTGTCTCCTTTTTTGAAAATGGGAACTCTTTTGCCGTCTTCCATCCCTCGGTTTTTCCCCCAGTTTCGGGGATGTTTTGAAGTTGGGGAAGTGGTATGCACAACATATCTGCCCTCTCAAAGGGACCCACGGAGAGATGTTGCCCGGCCCATTCCCTTTGAGGTATGATGTCCCTTAGGGGGTTTCTTCCCTCCTCCTTCTGTATGTATGTCGTAACACTTGTTGGTGTATTCCTTGTTGGTGTCCCCATCGGGTCTGCCCCCCCCGGTCCTTCCGCTTACTGTAAATACTTCCTAAATTCGTTTTGAGCCCCTCCTACCTCTTGATGTTTCTTGTGAGTTTCCCTTCTTTCCTCAGCCTTATCACGGCCCTTGCTTTTTGTTTCCCCCAAATGTGGTATACAGCAGTTTGGGTCAGATTGACTTTCAATGCTAGTCGTTTTCTATTCGTGGCCTCCTCCTTATCTGCGTACTCGTTTTGGCTCTTTACTAATCCCCTTGTTTTCCTGGGTCCATGCCTTTTGTACCTTTTCCTTCTTTTTGCACTTAGTTTTTGCCCCCCTCACCTTGGGAAAACCCAAGGATCGTTTTGGTCTTCCTTTATTTTTTTTCCCCCTTGGGAACAAAACTTTCCTCTGCCCCCTTTGCCTTTGTTGCCACTATTCCTATCTCGTTTACTGTTTTCCCCTCTTTTCTCTGCCCACTAAAACCCCTGCGGGAATTTTATCCTGTGTACCCCCCCCTTTTTTTTTGGCCCTTGCCCCTTCATTTCCCTGTTCTTCTCCACTTGTAACTACTATATAGTAAAATCAAAACCCAAAATGACCCCTGCCCCAAAGGGGCCCCTCTCGAAAGTGATGTCCTCAATGTTGAACTGCTCAGGGGGAACACAAGATCCAGTCTTGTGGCTCATCCTCCCCTTCTCTTGGTTGTGCCCCTGACATTTGATCATGAGGTTTTCAAGAAAACCACATCCATACTTGGCTCCCCATTTTTCGGGCCCCTGGGGCTCCAGGTTTTCCCAGTCGATTCCTGTGGTTAAAATCCCCCATTACCGTAACTTTGCTCTGCTCGAGTGAGCTCTTTTGCCACCACCCAGTGTGTCCCCCTCCCCTGTGTTTTCTTCTAATCCTCTCTTGGCCTCCGCGTTCTGGGGGGGTTTAATTCCCCCAATGACTACTTTTGTTTCCCCGGACTGAATTGTCCCTACATGTAGTCTCTTTCTCCAATCTGCCCATGTTCCCTTTTCCTCAAATCCCATTGGTTTTTTATGAGCAGTGCAACCCCTCCCCCCCCTCTCTCCTTTTTTTTCCCTCGGGTTGTTTTCCCTTTTGGGGAAGTTGTGTTGTTATTGTTCAGCGAGTTTTGTTTCTGTGATGTATGATGTTGGGGATTTTTCACTGATTCTTTCATTCCACTCCTATGTTTATTCGTTATTCCACCCCCGGTTTGTGTAAAAACCTTTAGTTTTTTTTCTTCATTTGGTCATGAAAGTATTTTGGGGTTTGGGGGGAGGGGGAGCCTTGGTGGGGGCCTATATGGGGTGTGTGTGTGGGGTTTGTGTTGAGGGGGGTGGGGTCAGATCCCCATAAGGGAAGTTTGGGGGTGAGGTTTGTGATAGGGGGGTGGTGGCAGGGGGGAAAGTGAGTGGGTTGTAGTATAGGTTGTCATTTGCTTTGGGAATGTCGCGGGGGAGTCTTTTGGTGGGAGTTTCTGGGGGTGTGTTTGCCCTTCTTGTGTCTGGGTTGTCATTTTCATTGTTCTCGTTCCTCTTGGTTCTGTACCCTTCTTCGTGTAGCCTTTCTTTTGGTTCTGTCGCGGTCGAGGAATCTCTGGTACCCCTCTTTGTCCCTCAGTCTTGCTTTCTCTTGCGAATCCTGGTTCGAACTGTTCTTCCTTGAAATTTCCCTTGACGGGCCCGTACCTTCCATCGCAAACCCACCCAATTCTTGAAAATTTGCCCTGGGTAATGCCCTCCCCTATTGTTTTCATGATGCCTTCAAACTTTTTTTTCCTCCGTTTTTTTTTCAAGTTTTGGCCCCCCCGGCTTTTGGAGCCCCTACAAAAAACTGACCTTTCCCCCCCCCCCCCCCCCTTTTTTCCTCCACTGATTCCATCTGCTTCCCCTGAGGCATTTTTTTTCCTTCCTTGACTGTTCTTGCCTTCGTCCCGTCAAATTTAATCTTCTTTTTCAGTGAATGTCTTTCCCGACCAGCTGTCCCTTGCTACTGCAGTTGGCGTTAGAATCTCTGCATATAACAAACCTTCATTGTCTTCGGCCCGTCGTTTATCTGTGTGTCATCGTCTTTTCCCTGGCCCCACGTGGGTCTGTAGGGCCTTGTTTTACGGCATGTCTCCCCTTGTTTTTCTTCCTCCCCTTGTCTGCGCCTGACTTTGATTTCCTTCATTTTCTTCGGACCCGTTTGTTTGATCTCAGTGTGCCCTTTGTTTTTCCCGGCCCCCCGTGGGTCGATAGGGCCTTCGTGACGGGTGTTCCGTTGTTGCTTCCATCCCCCGTCTGCCCCTGACTTTGAATTTCCTGTGTCACATCTGAATTGTCATTTTTTCTCTAAACTGTTTCAGGCTTTTCAGTTTCTCTTCTGCCTGTTCCTAGCTTCTGTGCTAAAACTGTATTCCCACTTCCTGCACCTTCAGCATCCCCTCCTCCATTTTCTTACCAAGCTTACTTTCTTCCTTCCCCTTTCCTCCCTTTTTTTGGGGCTTAACTCCGTCTTTCCCCCCTGGTACGTTACCAGATCTCTGGTTTTTCCGCCTCTAAGGCCACCCTTTTTTTTTTTTTTTTTTTTTTTTTTTTCTTTTTTTTTTTACCACAGAAGAAGGGGTAGAGGAGGGAGGGGGGGGTGGGGGGGGGAAAGGGGAGAAAAGGGGGGAAAGGGAAAAAAGAAAAGGGGGAGGAGGAGAGAGAAAAGGGTAGAAGGGGAGGAGAGGAGAGAGAAAAAGGGGGGAAAAAAAGGGGGGAGAGAGGGAGAGTATGGGGGGGGAGGGATAAGACCAAGGGGGGGAGAGAGAAATGTGAGGGGGGAAGAAAGGGTGAGAGGAGGAAAAGAGAGGGAGAGGGGAGGGAGAGAAAGAGAGAGAGAGGGAGAAAGGAGGGCGAGGGAAAAGGCTTGAGAGAGAGAAAAGGAGAGATGGGAGGGAAGCCCTTTTAGAGGGGGAGGTGAGAGATTGGGTTATGGGGGGGTGAGGGGAGAGGGAGAGAGAAGGGAGAGGAGAGGGAGAGAGGGAGGGAGAGAGGGAGAGAGGGAAGAGGGGAGGGGAGAGAGAGGGAGAGAGAGAGGGAGAGAGGGAGGAGAGGGGGGAGAGAGGAGAGAGGGAGGGGGGAGAGAGGGGGGAGGAGAGGAAGGGGGGAGAGGGGGAGAGGAGAGGGGAGGAGAGGAGGGGAGAGGGAGGGAGAGGGAGAGTGAGGGGAGAGGAGGGAGAGGGAGAGGAGGGAGAGAGAGGGGGAGAAGGAGGAGAGAGAGAGGGAGAGAGAGGGAGAGAGAGGGAGAGGAGGGGGAGAGGGAGGGGAAGGGAGAGGGAGAGAGGAGGGAGGAGGGAGAGAGGAGGGGAAGAGAGAGAGAGGGAGGAGGGGGGAGAGAGAGAGGGGAGAGGAGGGAGAGAGAGAGGGGGGAGTGGGGAGAAAAGGGGAGAGAGAGGGAGAGAGAGGGGAGGAGGGAGAGAGAGAGGGAGAGAGAAGGGAGAGAGAGAGGGAGAGAGAGAGGGAGAGGAGAGGGAGAGAGAGAGGGAGAGAGAAAAGGGGGAGGGGGGAGAAGAGAGGGAGAGAGAGAGAGGGAGGGAGGGAGGGAGAGAGAGGGGGAGAGAGGAGGGAGAGAGAGAGAGGGGGAGAGAGAGGGGAGGAGGGGAGAGAAGAGAGGGGGGAGGGGGGAGGGAGAGGGAAAAGAGGGAGAGAGAGGAGGAGGGAGAGGGGGAGGAGAGGAGAGAGAGAGAGAGAAGAAGAGGAGGAGAGAGAGAGAGAGGGGAGAGAGGAGAGAGAGGAGGAGAAAAGAGAGAGGTAGAGAGGAGGGGAGAGAGAGAGGGGAGAGGAGAGGGAGAGGAGAGAGAGGGAGAGGGGGGGGAGAGAGAGAGAGAGAGAGGGGGAGAGAGAGAGGGAGAGAGGGGAGAGAGAGAGGGAGAGGGGAGGAGAGGGGAGAGGGAGGAGAGGGGAGAGAGAGGGAGGGGAGGGGGAGAGAGGGGGAGGGGAGAGGGGAGAGAGGGAGGAGAGGGGGAGAGGGAGAGAGAGGGAGGAGGGGAGGAGGGGAGGGGGGGGGAGGGGAGAGGAGGGAGAGAGAGGAGAGGAGGGAGAGAGGGAGGAGGGGAGAGAGGGAGAGGGGAGGGGAAGAGAGAGAGGGAGGAGAGAGAGAGATGGAGAGAGGAGAGAAGGGGGAGAGAGGGGGAGAGAGAGAGAGGGTGGGGGGGAGAGAGGGAGAGGGGGAGAGGGGGGAGAGAGGGAAGGAGGGAGAGAGGGGAGAGAGGGAGAAGAGGGGGGGAGAGGGAAAGAGGGAGAGAGGGGAGAGGGGGAGTGAGGGAGGGGAGGGAGGAGAGGGAGGAGGGGGGGGGAGAGAGAGGGGAGAGAGGGGGGGAGGGGAGAGGGGGGGAGGGAGAGAGAGGAGAGAGAGGAGAGGAGGGAGAGAGGGAGAGAGAGGGAGAGGGGAGAGAGGGGGAGAGAGAGGAGAGAGGGGGAGAGAGGAGGAGAGAGAGAGGGAAGAGAGAGAGAGGAGGGGGAGGGGAGAAGAGGAGAGAGTGGAGGAGGAGAGAGAGAGGGGAAAGGGGGAGAGGGGAGAAGAGAGAGAGAGAGAGAGAGGAGGGTGGGAGGAGGGAGGAGGAGGAGTGGGGGAGGGGAGAAAAAAAAAGGTAGAGGAGAGGAAAGGAGGGAGGAAAAGGTAGGGAGTGAGGGTTGTGGGGGGGAGGGGAAATTCCAAAAAGGAGGGGGTTTTTAATAGTTTTGGAGGGGTCGGACCCAGCTCCCCCCGGCCCCCCGTGTGTATGTGTGTGGCACGTGCGTTGTTTGAGACGTTGTGTGTGTGTTTTGTGTGTGTGTGTTGTGGTGTGTGGTTGTGGGGGTGTGTGGGGGTTTTTGTGGGGTGTGGGGGGGTGTGTGTTTTGCTCACCTAATTTTGGTGCGGGGTCGATCATAGTCCTGGCCCTGCCCCTTCAGAGTTGCTACTGGTCAATTTCCCTGTTCCATGAGTTTATTTAAAGTTTATTCTCTATAAAGGTTACAATGTGGTTTACGAAAATTTTGGGTTTTTGTGTGGTTTAATGTAGTTAAAATTGTGATTCGAGTGTACCCTTGAAAAGCTTGATGGTAGGGATTTGGGGAGATTAGTTTTTTTCTTAATTTTTAAAATTTCAAATTATAGGTAATTGGTATTATGGCTAAGTGACTAAATAAGTTTGTGAGTTTAGCAATGTAAATGCTTTTGTTTTGGCACAGCACATAGTTTCAGTATTGGAATATCACAGGATTCATTATTTTAAGATTGAGATTAATATTTCTGTTTATGGTCAAATGAGTCAGTGAGTGTAAGTGGGGAACCACCAGGTGGTATTCGTGTAGTTAGTTGACAGGGTGTATCAGGGAGATAAGATGTTTTCTAATGGTAGTTTTGAAGGTGATGAATGAGTCTGCAGTTCTAGAGTTCTCAGGTAGGGTATTCCAGATTTTAGGGCCTTTGACATACATTGAATTTTTGTAAAGGTTTAGTCGGACACGGGGAATGTCGTAGAGATGTTTGTGTCTGGTGTTATGCCTGTGGGTTCTGTCACAACTATCAAGAAAGCGTTTTAGGTCAAGGTTGATATTAGAGTTTAAGGCCCTGTAGATGTAGATTGCACCGTAGTAAGTGTGGATGTACTGAACAGGGACTAAGTTTAGGTCTATGAAGAGTGGGGGGGGTGTGTTGCCAGGGATGGGATTTAGTGATTATTCTTACTGCAGCTTTTTGTTGGGTTATTATTGGCTTTAGGTGTGTTGCTGCAGTTGATCCCCAAGCACAATAGCATAGGTGAGGTATGGATAAATAAGTGAGTGGTATAGTGTGAGAAGGGCATTTTGCGGCACGTAGTATCGTATCTTGGAGAGGATCCCAACCGTTTTGGATACTTTTTTGGTTATATGCTGGATATGGGTGCTGAAATTCAGGTTGTTGTCAAGGTATAAGCTAGGAATTTGCCCCATTATTTCTGGTAATTAGAGTGTTGTCAATCTTAATGTTAATTTGTGCATCTCCTGCTTGCTACCAAACATAATATAGTAGGTTTTGTCAGTGTTAAGCGTAAGTTTATTGGCTGTCATCCAAGTCGCTATTTTGATCAGCTCTTCATTCACAGTGGTGTTGAGGGTGGCAAGATTAGGGTGAGAGATGACATAAGTCGTGTCGTCAGCAAAGAGAATGGGTTTCAGGTGTTGGGATACGTTTGGAAGGTCATTGATGTATATGAGGAAGAGCAGGGGACCAGGACACTTCCTGCAGAACTCCAGTATCAAGTGGCCGTGTTGCTGATGCTGTGTCTTTAATGGTGACATACTGATACCTATTAGTAATGTAAGATTTGAAATAAGCAAGCGCATGGCCTCTTATCCCGTAATGATCAAGTTTGTGGAGTAGGATGTCGTGGTCTACTGTGTCAAAAGCTTTTCTTAGGTCAATAAAAATTCCTAGTGGATATTCCTTATTTTCCAATGCTGTGTAAAGCAGATCTAGCATTTTTATGATTGCATCATTAGTGCTTTTATTTTTCCTGAATCCAAATTGGCAGGGGTTGAGTATGTTTTGAGCCATTGTAAATGAATACAGTCTCCTGTGCACGAGTTTCTCAAAGATTTTGGATAGCAATGGTAAGTTAGATATTGGCCTAGGGTCACCACCTTTATGTATTGGTGTAACCCTTGCCATCTTGAGTAGTTTCGGGAAGGTGCTAGTCTCTAGTGACTTGTTAAAGAGTAATGAAATAGCATGCAAAAGGACATGGGCCGCTCGCTTGTACAGTAATGGTGGGACATGAGACAGATTCCCCGAGTTATTTTTAAGTGACTTTATAATCTCGGTGACTTCCGTGGGCTCAGTTGGTGCAAGATAGAAGGAATTAGGGAAATTCCCATCTAGGTAGTCCCCGGCATGGGCATTGGTATGTGGGATTTTACTGGCGAGATTAGATCCTATGGTTGAGAAGAAGTCGTTTATCTTGTTAGCTGTGTCAGTGGGATGTAGTGGTGTTTCATTAGGTTTAGTTAGGACAATATTCTTGGTTTTTCTCAGTTTGTGGGTCCCTAGAATCTGAGAGAGTGTTTTCAGGTCTTTTTTATATCTCCTCTAGTGTCTGTGAATCTACTGGAGTAGTATAGTTGTTTAACTTTCTTTATTACTTTGGTGAGAGCTGATGAATAGTGTTTAAGAGTATCTTTGTGTATTAAGCCCTGTCTATATTGCTTTTCATATTGGTGTTTCTTGTCAATGGATTTCAGAATGGTGCTGGTTAGCCATGGGCAACCAAGCCATTTGTTTGTGATCTGTTTTGTTTTTATAGGACAATGTTTGTTGTATAGTCTAAGTAATTTGTTAAGAAAAATGTCTGTCCAGTCATCAATACCATTGGCCTTGGAGAATTCTGTAGGCCAATCAACAGTCTCTAGGTCAGCTGTGAACTTCCTTACTGAGGCCTCGTCATGGAGTCTAAATGAGACTTTGTTGTATTCAAGTGGTGGTTTACTAATGTTTGTCAGGAGGAAGGTAGGGTAGTGGTCTGTAGTGCTATCTGTGATTATCCCTGATTTAAGGGGGGCTAGTATATTGGTCCATATGTGGTCTATTATGGTTGCATTTGTCTCAGTGAGCCTGGTTGGTTTTTGTTATTGTTGGTATGAGAAGTGTGTTGTTCATATTGTTGATGAAATCAGTTACAGGCTGATCATCTAGTAAGCCAAGGTTGATGTTGAAGTCTCCAGCTAAGAGAAGGTGGTGCTTATTCATTTGTCTGTTTGTTATTAGTGACTTTAATTTCTCACTGAAATTTGGGATGTTTGTGTGAGGTATCCGGTAAATGGCACCGATTGTTATAGGCGTCTTAAGGTTTTTTACAGTAAAATTAGCAAAAATGTATTCCCCATATTCATCACTAAAGCAAGTGGTGCTAATACAAGATAATTGGTTAGAGTAATAGATTGCAATACCACCCCCAACTTGGTTTGGTCTTCTTAAAGCTATGTATGGATCCTGCCTCCACTACATCACTATCCAGACTATTCCACTTCCTGACAACTCTATGATTGAAGAAGTACTTTCTAACATCCCTGTGACTCATCTGAGTCTTCAACTTCCAATTGTGACTCCTTGTTGCTGTGTCCTATCTCTGGAACATCTTGTCTCTGTCCACCTTGTCGTTATCACATTTTCCCTATCTCGCCTGTACTCCAGTGTCGTCATTTCTATTTCTCTTAACCTCTCCTCGTAGGACATGCCCCTTAGCTCCAGGACTAGTCTCGTAACAAACCTTTGCACTTTCTCTAATTTCCGGGCGTGCTTGGCCAGGTGTGGGTTCCAAACTGGTGCTGCATACTCCAATATGGGCCTGACGTACACGGTGTACAGAGTCCTGAACGATTCCTTACTGAGATGTCGGAATGCTATTCTTAGGTTTGGTAGTCGCCCATATGCTGCAACAGCTATTTGGTTGATGTGCTCCTCAGGAGATGTGCTCGGTATTATCTCACCCCAAGATCCTTTTCCTTGAGTGTGTGTGTGTACTCACCTATTTGTGGTTGTAGGGGTCGATTCATAGCTCCTGGCCCCGCCTCTTCACTGATCGCTATTAGGTCCTCTCTCTCCCTGCTCCATGAGCTTTATCAAACCTTGTCTTAAAACTATGTATGGTTCCTGCCTCCATTACGTCACTTGCCAGATTATTCCACTTCTTGACAACTCTATGACTAAAGAAATACTTCCTAACATCTCTTTGACTCATCTGAATCTTCAACTTCCAATTGTGACTCCTTGTTTCTGTGTCCCATCTCTGGAACATCCTGTTTCTGTCCACCGGATCAATTCCTTGCAGTATTTTGCATGTCGTTATCATGTCTCCCCTAACCCTCATGTCCTCCAGTGTCGTCATGCCGATTTCCCTTAATCTTTCTTCGCTCTGGAGCTAGTCCTGAGGCAAACCTTTGCACTTTCTCTAATTTCTTGACGTGCTTGAGCAGGTGTGGGTTCCAAACTAGTGCTGCATACTCCAGTATGGGCCCGACGTACACGGTGTACAGAGTCTTGAACGATTCTTTACTGAGGTATCGGAGCGCTATTCTCAAATTTGCCAGGCACCCATATGCTGCAGCAGTTATCTGGTTGATGTGAACCTCAGGAGATGTGCTCGGTATTATACTCACCCCAAGATCCTTTTCTTTAAGTGAGGTTTGCAGTCTTTGGCGACCTAGCCCATACTGTCTGTGATCTTCTTTGCCCTTCCCCGATCTTCATTACTTTGCATTTGGCATACCATGACTCGTTGTTGCCTCCCTGTCAGGTATTCTCTGACCCATTGCGGTGCCCTTCTTGCTTTGTGTGACTTATCCTCTAGCTTTTGCACTAATCTCTTGTGAAGAACTGTGTCAAAGGCCTTCTTTCAGTCCATGAAAATGCAGTCTACCCACCCCTCTCTCTCATGTCTTACTTCCATTACCTTGTCATAAAATTCCAGCAGGTTTGCGACACAGGATTTTCCTTCACTGAATCCGTGCTGGTTGTCGTTTATAAGCTTGTTCCGTTCTAAGTGCTCCACCACTCTCCTCCTGATAATCTTCTCCATGACTTTGCATACTACACACGTCAATGATACTGGTCTGTAGGTTAGTGCCTCGTGTCTGTCTCCTTTCTTAAAAATGGGGACTACATTTACCATCTTCCATACATCAGGTACTTGTCCAGTTTCCCTGGATGTGTTGAAAATTGTTGTTAGTGGCACACACAGCATATCTGCTCCCTCTCTAAGGACCCAAAGAGAGATACTGTCAGGTCCCACCACCTTTGAGGTATTAGGTTCACTTAGCAGCTTCTTCATCTCCTCCTCGGTTGTGTATATTTCATCCAGAACTTCTTGGCATATCCATTGTTGGTGTATCCCCCTTCCCCTTATTCTGACTTCCTGGAGTCCTTTCTGTCTCCATTGTAAATACTTCCTTAAATCTCATGTTGAGCTCCTCACATACTTCTTGGTCATTTCTTGTGAGTTCCCCACCTTCTTTCTTCAGCCTGATTACCTGGTCCTTGACTGTTGTCTTCCTCCTGATGTGGCTATGCAACAGCTTCGGGCCAGACTTGACTTTTGATGCTATGTTGTTTTCATGCTGTAGCTGTGCCTCCTTCCTTATCTATGCATACTCGTTTCTGGCTCTCCTACGAATCTCTTAATTTTCCTGGGTCCTTTGTCTTCTGTACTTTTTCCATTCTCTAATGCACTTAGTTTTTACCCCCCCCTACCCCTTTGGGTAAACCAAGGGCTCGTTCTGGTCTTCCCATTATTTCTGTTACCCTTGGGAACAAACGTTTCCTCTGCCTCCTTGACTTCTGTTGTCAAGTAGTACATCATTTCTTTTACTGATTTTCCTACCAATTCTTTTTCCCACTGAACCCCTGCAGGAAGTTCTTTATGTCTGTGTAGTCCCCACTTTTGTAGTTTGGCTTTTCCCATCCGACTCCTGTTACCCTCTCCACTTGTAACTCTACTATGTATTCAAAGCTCAAAACCATATGATCACTAACTCCGAGGGGCCTTTCATATGTGATGTCTTCGATATCCAAGCTAATCAGGGTGAATACGAGGCTCAGTTTTGCTGGTTCATCCTCACCTCTCTCTCTGGTAGTGTCCCTAACATATTGATGCATGAGGTTTTGCAGTACCACATCCATTATCTTGGTTCTTCATGTTTTGGGACCCCCGTGTGGCTCCAGGTTTTCCCAATCAATCTCCTTGCGATTGAAATCACCCACAACTAGTATCTTTGCTCTGTCCATGTGAGCTCTTCTAGCCACCTCAGCTAGTATATCCACCATTGCTCTGTTGCTCTCTTCATATTCTTCTCTTGGCATCCTGCAGTTCTGTGGTGGGTTGTACATCACTGCAATGATTACCTTATGTTCTCCAGACTGATTGGTACCTACTATGTAGTCCCTTTCGCCCATTTCGTCCACTCTTTCCATTTCCTCAAATCCCCAACGGTTTTTAATGAGCAGTGCAACTCCTCCTTCCCCCTCTGCTCCCTCTGTCTTTCCTCAGGATCTGATATCCGGGTGGCAAGATTGTGTCTGTTATCATCCCGGCGAGTTTCGTTTCTGTGAGTGCTATTATGTCTAGGGATATCATGTGGGGTTCGAACACGTGGATAGGGTAAAGTAATACTCACATAGGCTGGTAGTACGTATATTACGGATAATGTGGGTAGCGCCCAAACAGCCGGACCTATCTCCTTGCTCACTCTCGTATGACTGACTGCCCACAGTACCCATATGTGAGGGGGTCTTTGAATACTGCTGTGGTCAGCACAATATGAATACAGACAGTGACTCAGGCAGAGACGGTTGGTAGTGAGTCATCTACTGGTACACTGGTTACTGGTAACTGGTTACTACTACTGAGAGCTCGGCGACGCTAATGTATGTCGTCCCGACATACAACTAATACAAACTAGAGATGGCAGGTGTACGGCTTGGGCTGATTCTATACAATGTCAAAGTACACAACAATTAAACATTATAACATACATAAGTAGAACATTGGAATGGAAGCTTACGTAACTGAAACTGTAATGCAATACAAGGTATAATATAGCACAACTCATCGAATGAAACTCAACGTTGGGATTACACAATAGAAGTGATAAAAAAAAAATTTGATCGATCGATCTGTATTCATGTGATCTACGGATTCTGAGTAAGGAATATATACAAAGAAAGAGTGTTTAACAGAAGCAGATTCGGTGCACTCAAATCTACTGTTAACTCTCAGAACTCGAAGAGAACGTGAACACAAAAAAAAATTCTTGAATACTGATAAGTTGATACTGTAATTATTCATCTATACAGAATACAAGGTATCGGTTCTTTCTTACTGGAGGAATGAACAAACTCGGTGGAGTGGATGACTCCCCCCGGTTGAAAAAAATTAATGCTATAACACGCAATATGAGCGGAGAACGAATCTACTATCTCAAACTGCAAGCACAGGAGAAAAGAAATGAACACGGTGAACAATGCTGATATTCTGAGTCACACACAGTGACACGAGGTATCAACTATAAAGAAACTACACTTACAAACGTTAACAACGTGGAAGTTACTCGAGAAATAACTTCTTACAATGCACTGATTACTGTCAACTAGGATGGGATCACAATCTGAAACACAAAGTCCAGACAGGAGTGACAGTATACTAGTGCCTGACCGCTCGGCTACGTTAATAAATAATTCATGGATCTATAGAAACTTAATCGGAACTTCACATTTCGCAGCACTTTAACAAATCTCAGATACAAGCTGTGAGAACAAACACATTGCTCAAGGGCTAGGTATTGTCTTTCAGTCAGTAAGGGAATGTTGGTACTGTGGACTGATTCATATTGACTTTGACTGGCATGATACACTAAGTGAACATTCAAAAGTGACTGGGACATGATCTCAGGGAACTTACTCAAGGACATAAGGCAAAAAATGAGTCAAAGAAACACTGAGTCTACACTGAAAACACAAGGCTTAGATTACACAAGAAATTCACTATAAATATCTCACACACGCAAATGTCTTTAAATGCAAGAAAAATGTCTCTAAACAGAAAATTATGGAGTCTGGAGTGGTCGACGGTGATGGGTAGGTTGTCGGGTTGTCCTGCGGTGATGACTGACGCCTCCTACACTCACACTGTTGTCGGAAGAAATGCGCTTTCTCGGTGAACTCACATAATTGGCTTTATCGTCGGCGCTCAGCTACAATCTCTTGACCAATTATGTGAGCCAAAACAGTATTAGGACCTGGTACAAGGGTGCAAACAACCACAGGTAGATGGGTGGATGGCTGGTGGTGGTGGTGGTGTGAGTAGAGTGGTGGTGGTGGGTGTGACTCTCGCTGGCACTCACTGGCGCGCACGCCACTCACTACCCACGAAGGTGGCTTGATAAGCCACTATGCCACAGGAATGGTGAAATTCACTCTTAGCATCCAAGCACAAAGCGATATAGACAATACTTCAGAGGAACTTGGCTTACTTCTTACTGCGTGGCTTACTTCTCTCTCTCAGCTGGGTTAGAAGCTGGGTTGGCTGACTGGCTTAACCCACGAGAATGGCTGACTGGAAGACGTGTAACGATGCACACAGCACGGAGGAGCAGGTGGATGACAGGAGACAGGCTGGATGATAGGCTGACTGGCGTTCTTCCACAGTCTGGCTTACTGACTGGCTTAATTGCAAAATCCGGGTCAACCCCTCGGAGATTGAAGCAATTAGCACACGAACTAAGCCAGGAAGCTTGAAAAAACGGCTGCAACAGGCTTGCAGGCTGGAGGTGGAGGTTGTGAGGGGAGCGAGTAGCTGGTGGGTGAGACGGTTCACCTTTGACCCTGCCGGCTACTCACAAACAGTCTTCTAACGTCTTGAATTACCCGTAAAAACTTAAATCCACGCTCCACACTGGTGCCACCATTTATCATGTGGGGTTCGAACACGTGGATAGGGTAAAGTAATACTCACGTAGGCTGGTAGTACGTATATTACGGATAATGTGGGTAGCGCCCAAACAGCCGGACCTATCTCCTTGCTCACTCTCGTATGACTGACTGCCCACAGTACCCATATGTGAGGGGGTCTTTGAATACTGCTGTGGTCAGCACAATATGAATACAGACAGTGACTCAGGCTGAGACAGTTGGTAGTGAGTCATCTACTGGAACACTGGTTACTGGTAACTGGTTACTACTACTGAGAGGGACGTCTCCTTGATTCTTTCATGCCATTCCTCACATTTATTTGTTATTCCATCTGCATTTGTATACCACACCTTCAACTTCTTTTCTAAAACTGTGGTCTGGGGAGAACGTTGGGGTTGGGGAGCAGGAGACCTGGCAGGGAACTATGGGGGGTTGCTGTGGGGGTGGGGGCAGTGGGTACAGTGTGTGGGTTTTGGGTTAGATTGTTTGGCTGCATTGGGGCTGTCTGGGTTGAGGTCCTTCTGTAGGTGGTTCTGAGGGAGGTTCTGAGGGAGTCTGGGTTCTCCTGCTCATCTCTGTCTTTGTCTCTCTTTCCTCCTTGCGTCTTTGGTGTGTGTGTGTGTGTGTGTGTGTGTGTGTGTGTGTGTGTGTGTGTGTGTGTGTGTGTGTGTGTGTGTGTGTGTGTGTGTGCGTGTGCGTGTGCGTGTGTGTGTGTGCGTGTGTGCGTGTGCGCGTGTGTGCGTGTGTGCGTGTGTGCTGCTGGTGCGGAAGGCCACGCCAGCTCCTCCACCGTATCATCCTTTGCAGATGATACTAGGATGTGCATGACTGTCATACGCTGAGGACACAGTTAACCTCCAAGAAGATAAAAACCAAGTTTTCCATTGGGCAACGGAAAACAATATGATATTCAATGAAGACAAATTCCAACTATTCCGTTATGGAAAACTGGAGGAGATAATAACTAGACCTGAGTATACTACAAACTCTAATCATACAGTAGACCAGAAAAGTAATGGGAAGGACCTGGTAGTGGTAATATTTGAGGATCTCATTTTCAAAGATCACAACAGTGCCAACATCACATCTACGAAGAAAATGATAAGATGGATGATGAAAACGACCAAAACAAGATATGCCAAGCCAATGATGATCCTTTTTAAATCACTTGTTCTCTCTAGGCTGGAATACTGCTGTACATTAACATTTCCATTCAAGACAGGTGAAACTGCAGATCCAGATAATGTAGAGAACCTTTACTGCACATATAAGTTCCGTCAAACACCTTAACTACTGGGAACGCTTGGAAGCACTTGTACTCACTGGAGCGCAGGCGAGAGATATACATTATAATCTATAAATCCTAGAAGGAATGGTCCATAATCTGCACACAGAAATCACTCCCTACGAAAGCAAAGACTGGGCAGGTGGTGCAAAACATCCCCATTGAAAAGTAGGCGCGCCATTGGTACACTAAAACACAATAAGTGTCCGGGGCCAAAAACTGTTCAACAATACCACCATGCATAAGGGGAATTACCAATAGATCCCTGACTGCCTTCAAGAGGGAGCGGTAAGATACTTAAAGTCGGTGCCGGATCAGGTATGTTAGACTACGTGCTGCCAGCAGTAACAGCCTAGTTGATCAGGCCTTGATCCACCGGGAGGTCTGATCGTGGATCGAGCCGCAGAGGCGTTAAACTCCGGAATATCGTCCAGGTATACTCAAGGTAGGTAGACCAATCTATACTCTTTTAACTACATTTTCTTGACGTGATTCCTAGGGTCAATTTCTTAATGACTCCATTTTACATTTTCTTCAAATCTATAAACCTATCCATAAACCTATAAGAGCTTTTAACCCCAAAAAAGAATATTGTGACCTCGGGTGTGGGCGTGTTAAATGGACTTGATTAGTATAGGTTCTTTACTTTACCTTTGATGAGTTTCGAATTATTCTACTCCCAGAGCTAAGTCTTGGCCAGATTCGTCTGGTGCTTGCCTGGTCAACCAGGGTGTTGCTGCTGGCGACCCGCTGGCCCATGTATCAATCACAACCTGTTTGATCTGGCACTTGGTGGAGATGCTTGTCCAGTTTCCTCTTAAAGACTTTTACACTTGTCCCAGCAGGGTTTCTGTTATCTTCTGGTAAGATGTTGAATAGTCTGGGGTCAAGTATGTTGAAACAATTTCAGTTACTGTGCCCACAGTGTCCCTGCTTTGCACTGGGTTATTTTGCACTTCCTCCCATATCTCTCACTCCAGTATGCAGTTATGGCAGTGTGCAGATTTGGAACTATATATTATCATGTATCTCTCTCTCCTCTACTCTAGTGAGTACATCCTTAGGACTTTGGTCGTTTCTAGTAATTTAAATACATTATTGGCTCTTTGTGAGCCGTAACTGTTCCATCCCTGATATCTCTCCTGCCCTGAATGGGATCAAACCATACCACGGGCGGGGTTAGAACCCGCGATCAGAGTCACAAAACTCCAGACCGACGCGTTAGCCACTGGGCACGTGACTAACGCGTCGGTCTGGAGTTCTGTGACTCTCTGATCGCGGGTTCTAAGCCCGTCTGTGGTATGGTTTGTTTGCAATCGTGTCATTACGATTTCGAACGAGAGCGAACAAGCTATTTGAATGATGCCACCTTTGACAATATTTCTCTTGTTTCGAAAGTTCTCATTATCCAATCCCTCATCAATAGGCATCTGCAGCGCTACAATGTTCTTATGTTTTTTTACATGGACGAGAAAAGAGCGACATTCAATTTTGAACCTTTATTACTTGTGGTGCGATAATGGATTGCATATAATTTTCATTTATAAACTGTTACAAAATTTCATTTGTATTTTAATTCAATATTATGTTTGTTTACTTTTATTGAACTTTAATCATATATTATTTAACTAGTAAATATTGTGTTCATGAATGGTACAAAATTAATGTACTCATCAATTTGCGGTTGTGGAGGGATGGGGGGTCGAGTCTTGCTCCTTCCTAGCTTCGCATCTTAACCAGCCATATTAGGATAACTCAGCTTTAGATTGATGAACCCTATCATACCTATTCTTAAAGCTGTTTATGAAATCTGTCTCAATCTTGCCTCCCTTGTCACATAAAGAGCTGGCTACTGCCTGCGTTGATGCATTCCATGAGCCACTGCTGACGCAAGATGACCTTGAATCATCTCAAGTTGACATGCTAGCCCACATTACTAGTGCCCACACGCGCGCTCTCCCGTACGTACTCGCGCACGCGCATACGTGTATTTAAACAGAATACAGAAATATATATATTACATATATATATATATATATATATATATATATATATATATATATATATATATATTATATATATATATATATATATAAATTTTCTCTTATACGTTTAAAGATATATTTTTTCATTAATGTTAATGTAAAAAATTTTAATTTTGCATCAAAAGAATCTTAGAAAACTTACCTAACCTTATTATAACAAGAACAATTTATTTTAGCCTAACCCAACTAAATATATTTTAGATTTGTTTACAATAATTTAATACTAAACAAACACAGTGAAATATATTTATTTCGTTAGGTTCAGAATGATTTTGGCGAAATTATTGCATACACAAATTTTCACTTGTCCTACTTGGCAAGATGAACGTTACTATTTAAGCCAAGATCGCAAGTTCTGCCTATTCGGCACGACATATATTATACATATATATATATATATATATTATAATATATATATATATATATATATATATATATATATATATATATATATTATATATATATATATATATATATTATATATATATATATAATATATATATATATATATATATATATATATATATATATATATATACATCCTGTATTTCCCATCTCCAGGACTCAAGTCCGGCCTGCCGGTTTCCCTGAATCCTTCACGTTACCTTGCTCACACTCCAATAGCACGTCAAACCCTATAAACCATTTGTCTCCATTTGCTCCTATCTAACATGCTCACGCATGCTTGCTGAAAGTCCAAGCTCATTGCACACAAAACCTCCTGTACCCCCTCCCTCCAACCTTCCCTAGGCCGACCCCTACCTCGCATTCCCCCCACTACAGATTTATACACTCTCGAAGTCATTCTATTTCCTTCCAGCCACCTCAACAACCCCTCCTCAGCCCTCTGGATAATAGTTTTCGTAATCCCGCACCTCCTCCTAATTTCCAGACCACGAATTCTTTGCATTATATTCACACCACACATTGCTCTCAGACATGACATCTCCACTGCTTCCTTGTTGCAACATTCACCACCTATGTTTCACACCCTTATAAGAGCGTTAATATAGTTATACCAACGCTCTTTGCTTCCATGGACAAAGTTCTTCTTCTCCACAGACTACTAAGTGCACCACTCACCTTTTTCCTCACATCAATTCTATGAGCCACCTCATCTTTCATAGACCCATCTGCTGACACATCCACTCCTAAATATCTGAATACATTCACTTCCTCCATACATTCTCCCTCAAATCTGATATCCAATCTTTCATCACCTATTGTTTTTTATCCTCATCACCTTAATCTTTCCTATATATACTTTTAATTTTCTTCTTTTACATACCCTACAAAATTCATCCACCAACCTCTACAACTTCTCTTCAGAATCTCACAAAAGCAGTGGCATCAGCAAAGAGCAACTGACAACTCCCACTTTGTGTTAGATTCTTTATCTTTTAACTCCACACCTCTTGCCAACACCCGAGCATTCACTTCTCTTACAACCCCATCTATAAATTTATTGAACAATCATGGTGACATCACACATCCTTGTCTAAGTCCTACTTTTACTGGGAAATAATCTCCGTCTCTCATATATACTATAACCTGAGCCTCACTATCCTCGTAAAAACTCTTCACTGCTTTCAGTAACCTACCTCCTATTTCATACAATTGCAACATCTGCCATATTGCTCCCCTATCCACCATGTCATACGCCTTTTCCCAATCCTTAAATGCCACAAAAACCTCTTTAGCATTATCTAAATACTGTTCATCAGAATGTTTCACTGTAAATACTAGGTCTACATACCCCTACTCTTCCTAAAGCCTCCTTGTTCATCTGTTATCCTACTCTCCGTCTTACTCTTAATTCTTGTAATAATAACTCTACCATACACATTACCAGGTGTACTCAACAGATTTATTCCCCTATAATTTTTGCACTCTCTTTTGTCTCCTTCGCCTTTATACAAAGGAACTATTCATGCTCTCTGCCAATCCCTAGGTAACTTACCCTCTTCCATACATTTTTTAAACAAAAGCACCAGCCACTCCAAAACTATATCCCACACCTGCTTTTAACATTTCTATCTTTATCCTATCAATCCCTGCTGCCTGACCCCTTTTCATTTTACCCACTGCCTCACAAATTTCCCCCACACTCACAACTGGCTCTTCCTCACTCCTGGAAGATGTTATTCCTCCTTGCCCTATACACGAAATCACAGCTTCCCTATCTTCATCAACATTTAACAATTCCTCAAAATATTCCCTCCATCTTCCCAATACCTCTAACTCTCCATTTAATAACTCTCCTCCTAATTTTAACTATCAAATCCATTCATTCCCTAGGCTTCCTTAGCTTATTAATCTTAATCCAAAACTTTATTTTCAACAAAATTTGTTGATAACATCTCACCCACTCTCTCATTTGCTCTCTTTTTACATTGCTTCACCACTCTCTTAACCTCTCTTTTTCTCTCCATATACTCTTCCTTCCTTGCATCACTTCTACTTTGTAAAAACCTCTCATATGCTAAATTTTTCTTTCTTACTATTCTCTTTACATCATCTCACCGATCACTCTTCTTCCGTCCCACACCCACTCTCCTGTAACCACAAACTTCTGCTGAACCCTCTAACACTACATTCTTAAACCTACCGTAATATATATATATATATATATATATATATATATATATATATATATATATATATATATATATATATATATATACATACATATTCCGGCCCCTTTATACAACGTATGGCAGACTCATCTTCGAGTATGCGGCACCAGTATGGAACCTACGCCTGAAAAAGCATGCTAAGACACTGGAGAAAGTGCAGAAGTATGCAGAAAGAAATGTCCAGGAGTTAAGGGGTATGAGATACGAGGATAGGGCAATGGAAGTGAATCTAATAATATTAGAGAGAGAAGAACCGAGGGGAAAGGGGTAGAATATGATAACATGCAATATACTTAGGGGAACTGATCGGGGAGACAAGGATAGGTTGTTTGGGAAGCAAGAAGCAGGTACTCGGGGACACAACTGGATATTGAACGTACAGACGAGCCACAGGGATGTCCGGAAATATTTCTTCATTCTGAATAGTCGAGAAAGAGAGTGAGCTTGATGAAGTGATGGAGGCAAGCTCTTTACATGGTTTTAAGAGCAGGTGCGAGAGGGACTATGAGGCTGGAAAGTTGTGAATCTAGCAAGTAGTAAGTTGCGGGGTAGGCCAGGACCATAGACCAGACCCCTACATCCATATAGTATATTGGTTAGCACACACATGTGCGCACCAGACAGGTAGTGTCTTGGCAATAGGTGCCTTTGACAAAATGGTAAGACACACACACACACACACACACACACACACACACACACACACACACACACACACCCATATGCTGCAGCATATGGGCGCCTAGCAAACCTCAGAACAGCATTCCGACATCTTAATAAGGAATCATTCAGGACCCTGTACACCGTGTACGTTAGGCCCATATTGGAGTATGCGGCACCAGTTTGGAACCCACACCTAGCCAAGCACGTGAAGAAACTAGAGAAAGTGCAAAGGTTTGCAACAAGACTAGTCCCAGAGCTAAGAGGTATGTCCTACGAGGAGAGGTTAAGGGAAATCAACCTGACGACACTGGAGGACAGGAGAGATAGGGGGGACATGATAACGACATACAAAATACTGAGAGGAATTGACAAGGTGGACAAAGACAGGATGTTCCAGAGATTGGACACAGTAACAAGGGGACACAGTTGGAAGCTGAAGACACAGATGAATCACAGGGATGTTAGGAAGTATTTCTTCAGCCACAGAGTAGTCAGTAAGTGGAATAGTTTGGGAAGCGATGTAGTGCAGGCAGGATCCATACATAGCTTTAAGCAGAGGTATGATAAAGCTCACGGCTCAGGGAGAGTGACCTAGTAGCGATCAGTGAAGAGGCGGGGCTAGGAGCTCGGACTCGACCCCCGCAACCTCAACTAGGTGAGTACACACACACACACACACACACACACACACACACACACACACACACACACACACACACACACACACACACATCCTCTGCTGCTGCTTCTGTTGTTCTTACGGCATCATCAGCTACTATGGATATGCACAGTAATGTGACTAAGAATCAAGGAGTCTCTCTACTCTATATTACCAGTCACAGTGTATGCTGCTGAGTTATTACCTGGAGTTTACCTGGAGAGAGTTCCGGGGGTCAACGCCCCCGCGGCCCGGTCTGTGACCAGGCCTCCTGGTGGATCAGAGCCTGATCAACCAGGCTGTTGCTGCTGGCTGCACGCAAACCAACGTACGAGCCACAGCCCGGCTGATCAGGAACTGACTTTAGGTGCTTGTCCAGTGCCAGCTTGAAGACTGCCAGGGGTCTGTTGGTAATCCCCCTTATGTGTGCTGGGAGGCAGTTGAACAGTCTCGGGCCCCTGACACTTATTGTATGGTCTCTTAACGTGCTAGTGACACCCCTGCTTTTCATTGGGGGGGTGGTGCATCGTCTGCCAAGTCTTTTGCTTTCGTAGTGAGTGATTTTCGTGTGCAAGTTCGGTACTAGACCCTCTAGGATTTTCCAGGTGTATATAATCATGTATCTCTCCCTCCTGCGTTCCAGGGAATACAGGTTTAGGAACCTCAAGCGCTCCCAGTAATTGAGGTGTTTTATCTCCGTTATGCGCGCCGTGAAAGTTCTCTGTACATTTTCTAGGTCGGCAATTTCACCTGCCTTGAAAGGTGCTGTTAGTGTGCAGCAATATTCCAGCCTAGATAGAACAAGTGACCTGAAGAGTGTCATCATGGGTTTGGCCTCCCTAGTTTTGAAGGTTCTCATTATCCATCCTGTCATTTTTCTAGCAGATGCGATTGATACAATGTTATGGTCCTTGAAGGTGAGATCCTCCGACATGATCACTCCCAGGTCTTTGACGTTGGTGTTTCGCTCTATTTTGTGGCCAGAATTTGTTTTGTACTCTGATGAAGATTTAATTTCCTCATGTTTACCATATCTGAGTAATTGAAATTTCTCATCGTTGAACTTCATATTGTTTTCTGCAGCCCACTGAAAGATTTGGTTGATGTCCGCCTGGAGCCTTGTAGTGTCTGCAATGGAAGACACTGTCATGCAGATTCGGGTGTCATCTGCAAAGGAAGACACGGTGCTGTGGCTGACATCCTTGTCTATGTCGGATATGAGGATGAGGAACAAGATGGGAGCGAGTACTGTGCCTTGTGGAACAGAGCTTTTCACCGTAGCTGCCTCGGACTTTACTCTGTTGACGACTACTCTCTGTGTTCTGTTAGTGAGGAAATTATAGATCCATCGACCGACTTTTCCTGTTATTCCTTTAGCACGCATTTTGTGCGCTATTACGCCATGGTCACACTTGTCGAAGGCTTTTGCAAAGTCTGTATATATTACATCTGCATTCTTTTTGTCTTCTAGTGCATTTAGGACCTTGTCGTAGTGATCCAATAGTTGAGACAGACAGGAGCGACCTGTTCTAAACCCATGTTGCCCTGGGTTGTGTAACTGATGGGTTTCTAGATGGGTGGTGATCTTGCTTCTTAGGACCCTTTCAAAGATTTTTATGATATGGGATGTTAGTGCTATTGGTCTGTAGTTCTTTGCTGTTGCTTTACTGCCCCCTTTGTGGAGTGGGGCTATGTCTGTTGTTTTTAGTAACTGTGGGACGACCCCCGTGTCCATGCTCCCTCTCCATAGGATGGAAAAGGCTCGTGATAGGGGCTTCTTGCAGTTCTTGATGAACACAGAGTTCCATGAGTCTGGCCCTGGGGCAGAGTGCATGGGCATGTCATTTATCGCCTGTTCGAAGTCATTTGGCGTCAGGATAACATCGGATAGGCTTGTGTTAATCAAATTTTGTGGCTCTCTCATAAAAAATTCATTTTAATCTTCGACTCTCAGTCTGGTTAGCGGCTTGCTAAAAACTGAGTCATATTGGGACTTGAGTAGCTCACTCATTTCCTTGCTGTCATCTGTGTAGGACCCATCTTGTTTAAGTAGGGGCCCAATACTGGACGTTGTTCTCGATTTTGATTTGGCATAGGAGAAGAAATACTTTGGGTTTCTTTCGATTTCATTTATGGCTTTTAGTTCTTCCCGCGATTCCTGACTCCTAAAGGATTCTTTAAGCTTAAGTTCGATGCTTGCTATTTCTCTGACCAGTGTCTCCCTACGCATTTCAGATATATTGACCTCTTTTAGCCGCTCTGTTATTTTTTTTCGTCGCCTGTAAAGGGAGCGCCTGTCTCTTTCTATTTTACATCTACTCCTCCTTTTTCTTAGAGGAATAAGCCTTGTGCATACATCGAGTGCCACCGAGTTAATCTGTTCTAGGCATAAGTTGGGGTCTGTGTTGCTTAGTATATCTTCCCAGCTTATATCGGTTAGGACTTGGTTTACTTGGTCCCACTTTATGTTTTTGTTATTGAAGTTGAATTTGGTGAATGCTCCCTCGTGACTAATCTCATTATGTCGGTCTGGGGCTCCGCGCATACATGTCTGAACCTCAATTATGTTGTGATCTGAGTATATTGTTTTTGATATGGTGACATTTCTTATCAGATCATCATTGTTAGTGAAGATGAGGTCTAGTGTATTCTCCAGTCTAGTAGGCTCTATTATTTGCTGGTTTAAATTGAATTTTGTGCAGAGATTTAAAAGCTCGCGTGAGTGTGAGTTTTCATCAGAGCTGCCTCCTGGTGTTATTACTGCAACAATATTATTTGCTATATTCCTCCATTTTAGGTGCCTTAAGTTGAAATCTCCCAGGAGCAAGATGTTGGGTGCAGGAGCTGGAAGATTTTCCAGACAGTGGTCAATTTTTAACAGCTGTTCCTGGAATTGCTGGGATGTTGCATCCGGAGGCTTGTAGACTACCACAATGACTAGGTTTTGGTTCTCGACCTTTACTGCTAAAACTTCCACTACATCATTTGAGGCATTTAGCAGTTCTGTGCAAACAAGTGACTCTGCAATGTACAGGCCAACCCCCCCCCCCTTTTGCCTGTTCACTCTGTCACATCTGTATAGGTTGTAACCTGGGATCCATATTTCGTTGTCCAAGTGATCCTTTTATGTGGGTCTCAGTGAAAACCGCGAACATTGCCTTTGCCTCTGCAAGCAGTCCACGGATGAAAGGTATTTTGTTGTTTGTTGCTGGCTTTAGACCCTGTATATTTGCCAAGAAGAATGTTATCGGACTGGTGGTATTGTTGGTACTGGGGGGGGATTTTTTTTCCGGCATTAGTATCTGTATCTGTTGGTTTGGAGTGGAGGCCATCGACTGTGGTTCCACTCCAGGAATGACTGGATTTGGTGTACGATTTCTGCCATTTCCTGCCAGTTTTTTTTCCTTCCTGGCACTAAAAAACCTCTCCCTCTTGAGTGGCTGTGGCTACCCAGGTTTTCCCATGGCCTGGATGTTTTGTATCTTTTTGTCCCCTTTAGATGGTATGCCTGGCAATTTAAGTTATAGCACAGTCTTTCCTGTACTGAAGAGGTACACAGTTCAGGGTGAAAAAGCTTACAGGAAGGGAGTTTGCATTTTCCTGTTGTCATATGGGCATGGCATTTTCTAGGGTGGTCATAGTTGCACGTCCCATCTGTTTTTCCAGATTTCCCATGCCAGCAGATACCGAGTGCATAGTCCTCGTGTATACAACACTAAGTCTCACCAGCACTTGTCTAAAATAGTAACAATCAAATTACTTTCTTCAATGTTTAACTTAATTTTACGCTTTTCTCTCGTTTACTACGACTGATGGAATTTGTCATTCACAAACTTCGTATGAAGAATTTATGTAATACAGATGATATAGCGGTTATCGTACTGGCAACCCAGCTATTTCGAGTTTGATAACGAAGATACGTCTTCCTAATCACTAAGTAAGCAACAAACTTATCATTATAGTACGTCAACCGTCTTATGTAAGTCATTTTTTTTATCACTTCGTATAACTACAAATGATACTATCTTAATTTCGAATTAGATTATTCTTTATTAAGGTAGGTTACATAAATCTAGTTAAAAACATACATTAACGGCAAGTAAGCAAATTAAAAAAAAAGGATAGGTTGTGACAGTAGTGACTCTGGACCTATGGGTGGGTTGATCTGAAATGTTCAGGTGCCTTGTGATTCGTCAAAAAAAAAAAAAATCAAAGGATAACGCAGCTAATCAGATTAATTTCTAATATTTTAAAGTAGAAGACGAAATATTCGGTAATATTTTACGGCCTAACTATTTTAAAATTCAAGGTCGTATCTGTTCAGGCAACATGTTACTTATTATAGTGTTGTTATATTACGCCCCACCTCATCCTCTCGTCCTACCTCCACATCTCGTCCCACCTCCTCCTCCCGCCCCCTCTCATCTTCCCCTCCCCGTCCTGAATCCAGAAACCGTAAAAGAGTAACACAACCGATCAAATACAGATCAGATGATGGTACACTCGTGATGGGTTATCCAGATAAACATAAGAAAGGCTTACATCCCTCATCATCAAGAAACCCCAACCATGGCCCTTAATGGAAATAAGTCACTCTGTCTGACTTTTTTGGGTTATCCTAGGTTCTCTACACATATGCTGCTATGTATGATAATTCTATGTAACTGTATTTGTGTATACCTGAATAAACTTACTTACTTACTTAAGGTTATTCAATTTAACATAAGAGCTTATAACGCAAACAAACTTATTCTTGCTGACCCCGTTGAATCTGAACAACCAGACGTGTTGTTATTAAACAGCACGTGTGTGCGTGATGATCAACGTGTCAGACACTTAGGATACGCAGCCCGACAATCCCCTGCTGATAACTGGAATGGCGTAGCTATTCTTGTTAAAGGCACCATCAAACATGAGTTCTTATCCCTTCCCAATTACATATTCTCACAGCATGGCTGTGAAAATTTACACGACACATGGACCCATCATCCTCTACACGACATATACTAGACCCAACCAAAACATTAATATTCATGATTTAACCATTCTTTTTAATCACACACATCTCCCTGTATATCTACTTGCTGACCTCAATGCCAAACACACTGACTTCCATGACAATTTACAAATTTGCATGGTAGGCAACTACATACACTTGAAACACAGAAACATCTCATACACCTTGGACCTTACTTCCCAACAGTCTTTACATACAATGGCCAAGGCACCCCTGACAAAATTTTTATAGAGCTAGTACTCACCTACATCACTTCACAACTCCTGGACCGCTCTCTGGATCTGACCACATTCCTATCATTTTCCATATTTCTTCAAATCCTATACTCATTCCAGTTCGCCCCTCTCCAGCTTACTCTCAAGCGGATTGGGATCTGTTCAAACAACGCCTAAACACTCTTGATCTCACACACAACTATGACAATAGGCCAGTATCAGACACAGACACACAAATTCAACGCATTCAACAATCAATTACCCAAGCAGCTGCAGAAGCTGTTCCCATGACACACTACAAAGTACGTTACTCTTTCCGCCCTTCAGAAAGAACCAAAAGACTGCTCACCTGTTACAGACACCGTTTCCTAGCAAACCAAAAGAGACTAAATATCATCCTATGGGACCTTACGATCTTACGAACACATATCATCCATAGCTTAGATGATGACCATGCCCGACATTGGCAATCTATCATAAACACAACAGATGTCCAGCGTACAAGAGATCCCAAAGAATTCTGGTCATCCATTCGGAGACTTACAGGCACCCCTCCATCCATAAGTTTCAGACACATTAATCACAGCAACAGACAGATCTCCGACCCTGCTGAAGCTGTACACATTTTCAAAGACATATGGGAACACATCTTCCACCCTCATCCACCAGACCAAGCTGTCATACCTGGAGTTTACCTGGAGAGAGTTCCGGGGGTCAACGTCCCCGCGGCCCGGTCTGTGACCAGGCCTCCTGGTGGATCAGAGCATGATCAACCAGGCTGTTGCTGCTGGCTGCACGCAAACCAACGTACGAGCCACAGCCCGGCTGATCAGGAACTGACTTTAGGTGCTTGTCCAGTGCCAGCTTGAAGACTGCCAGGGGTCTGTTGGTAATCCCCCTTATGTGTGCTGGGAGGCAGTTGAACAGTCTCGGGCCCCTGACACTTATTGTATGGTCTCTTAACGTGCTAGTGACACCCCTGCTTTTCATTGGGGGGATGGTGCATCGTCTGCCAAGTCTTTTGCTTTCGTAGTGAGTGATTTTCGTGTGCAAGTTCGGTACTAGTCCCTCTAGGATTTTCCAGGTGTATATAATCATGTATCTCTCCCGCCTGCGTTCCAGGGAATACAGGTTTAGGAACCTCAAGCGCTCCCAGTAATTGAGGTGTTTTATCTCCGTTATGCGCGCCGTGAAAGTTCTCTGTACATACTTTAGACATAGAGCGATGGGTATCCAATCATGAAGACTTAACAAATCCTGATCCTATCATAAACCTAAACACACTTTCCTCCACGCATCCTCTTAACTCTCCTTTTTCTATAGCTGATGTTCATACTCTACCAGCACACCTTCCAAAAAAAGCCCCAGGTGCTTCAGGTCTCTCACATTCTGTCCTTCGTCACCTTCCACTTTCTGTTGCTTCCGCTATCACTGACCTCTTAATGCTTCCCTTGCATCTGGCTATTTCCCTCCATTCTTTAAATCTGCTACTGCATGCCTTATACCAAAACCTGGTAAAGACTTGACTGACCCCAAGAACTATAGACCAATTAGCCTCCTTGAAATCTTGGGTAAGACCTTTGAACGACTTGTAAATATGCGACTCAGGACTCACCTAGAGACAATTAACTTACTGAAAGACAATTCGGTTTCCGACAACAACGTTCTACCCAAGACGTTTTGAATATAATCCTGAATTATGTACGTATAAATAAGGCCCAGAACTGCACCTCCACCCTTGTCGCCAAAGATGTAGAGAAAGCTTTTGACACTGTTTGGCATGATGGATTAAAATATAAACTTTGCACTTCCTTTGAATTAACTGTAAATATGATGAAATTATTATGTCACTTTTTAAATGGCCGAACGATGCGTATACGAATCAGAAATCATCATTCTGATTATTTCACTTTAAAATATACTCTACACGAACGATTTACCTGAACCTCTTTACCCAAACACACTTACACTTTCCTACATTCGTTTCCTTGCACGCAGAACACAAAGAGAGGTTGACAGGATTACCGCCTGGGAATTATTATGGCGCATTAAAACCAACCCAAATAAGTCAAAGATAGAAGGCACGATGTCCCGACTCCTGTCGAACTCAAACAAGCAAGATGATGTACTCCCGAGAGTGACACTGATGAATATTATACTTCCATTGACTAGCAGATGGGTCTAGTCCTGACTCTTTTCCTCCTTCTTAAGATTTTTTTCCTCTCCCCAACTATCTTCCTCCTGTCGCCACTTGACCCTCGCCCCTAGTGGGCCCTTACCTGTGAGTCCTCTGTTCTGTTCTGTACTTTATAAGATTAAATATGAGTAAAAACTTAACTGAATTTTAAACCTAAGGACGAGCTATAGTAAAACAATTATGGGGAAGCATATAATGCTTGGGAAATAGGAGGCCGTCAGGTCTGATCTAGGGAGAGGGTACCTCCAATTCCATAAATCAGGAGTCGTTCACCTGCATCAAGCTGCACCCTTTGAAGGGACCTAGTTATAGTAAGTATTTATAATTATAAAGTTAGTGTGACCCTTCAACAACCGAGCGACAAACCTCCCTGGGTATTCCCTGCCCGGCCAAGATCATAACAGATCTAACTTTCTTGGGTATGATCATTGGTGAGCCAAGATCATAACATCCCTGGCTGCGATCCCCACTCAGCCAGGGCCATGACAGATTGGCCAACCTTCACACGTCACCGACACGTTGAATTACTTATAACTGGTCGCCCGACGGCGATGAAGCTAACTTTGTCCTTGACACACTTACCTAATTTAATAAAACTCGCAGGGGTGATGCAGTGACTGAGACATGGGAGGTAATCAGGCTTTAGCTATGAGTTGTAATTATGAGTTTTGTTTTTATTTTATTAATTCGTCTTCCACGATGTTGATCTGTCGTAGTAGTATTTTAAAATTTATTTAGTCATCGACTTGTAATTTTCTCTCTCTACATATCACACGGACCAAGGTTTATCCTACCCTGTAGTTCAGTGATACAATGGTCGGCTCACAACCGAAAGGACAGAGATTTAATCCCAGACACAGTGAGATGTTTGGGCCACTCTAACACTCACTGCCCATGTTCACCGAAGGAAAGATCAAAGGACCCCAATGAAAATAAGCCACACTGCTTAGCTTTCTGGGGTTATTAACCCTGTGAGGTTTGTCTGGATGAACACTTTACGTATTTCATCCTATTGAGGACACGTTACTGCAATTTAATCTAATAAAATTTAAGTTTCTATTTCTAGAGTTCAAAGTGGCACAGCATTTGACGCTGCACATTCGAATATATTTTTATTCTTTTTCAACGTTGTTACATGTCTTTTCGAGCATCGTGTTTTCATCGTTCAGTTCACCGTAGTGGGCAACGCAATAAATTACGTGTATTGAAATTAATACCTCATGTTTCAGTCACACATTGAGGTCCTATTCAGCAAAATAAAAAAAAAAACACTCCATCACCGAGGTAAATTATAATGACAAGGGCCGCCTTCTATTTTTGACTCGGATACACTGATTATGTTGTTAAAGATAACGCAGTAGGGGGGAAGTAAGTAGTAAACAGAGCGATATGGATGCTGATGGATTATGAGGGTAGAGTGAGATGGGGGTGAGAATTGTATGGAGGGGTATGGTGTGAGGTGTGAAAATGATGGAGGTGAGGATGGAGGTGAGGATGATGGAGATGAGGATGATGGAGGTGAGGATGGAGGTGCGTATAGTGAGGTGGGTATAGTGGAGGTGAGGATGGTGGTAAGATGATGGAGGTGAGAATGATGGAGGTGAGGATGATGGAGATGAGGATGATGGAGGTGAGGATGATGGAGGTTAGGATGGAGGCACAATGGTGGAGTGTTAGAGTACTTGTGGACTATATAAAGGTCCGGCGGGTGGCTCCCGTGGGTCTGCCACTACCCTGGAACACTGCCAGACAACACGTTACACTACGCTGTTGATGTTCCCCCTCCCCTACACTATCTTGTCTTCATCCCTCACTACTATCACCTTCCTCCCCCCCCCCCCCCATTTCCCGCTACCTACACTCTCACTTCATTCCCATCACTTCCGCTTCCTACTTCTCTACTACCTCTATCCCTGCCAATACCACTACATCCTATTTCTCAACCCTCCCTACCCTTTTCTACATCACTACTTCGCACACTACTACCCCTTTCTACGCCAATATCACTTCATACACCATTACTCTCTTCTATGCCACCTGCCTTTCCTGCACCACTGCCGAGAGTGATTTATAAACTAACCTAACCTAATATACAAACCACCTCAATCCGCTATCTAGTTTCAGTCTGAATCTCACAGTCATCAACTGAATATATATAGTCTTAAAATTATATGTAACTAAGACATATGCAGTACTTACAATTTAATAATTTTTAGCTTAGTTATTAAACAATTTACACCTGGACTCAGTGACAATGATTCCGTAATTAACTTGTTTACTCTGAATTAACGATAGTTTGGCCTCTTTTGGTGAGCTTTCTGTTAATAGGAACCTAAGAATGAAGGAACAATGCAGTAGGCCTACTGGCCCATGCTAGGCAGGCCCAACTCACACCTCATCAAACCCATTCATATACCCATTCATTGTCAGACTAGTACTTAGGTTAGATTAGGTAAGGTTTGTCAGGAGAAAGGACAAGTGTTTCCTGACTCGGGTCTTAATCATATGACCCGCCATTGGAGATTTGGTCATGTGACCGAAGCCTTCAGCTGGCTTACCAGTCCACCCCTACGAAAATTATGGCATATGATTACAACCATTAGGAATTCTTCCTCATATCCTATCTAAATCTGTCTAATTTGAAGCCACTACCAGAGTCCAGTCTTAGATACCTCCAGCACATTATTTATATTCCCATTATCTATTCCTGTTTTCCATTTGTGCACACAAATTATACCTCTTCTAATTACAAGCCTTTCATGAGAGAGCAAATTCAGTACCTTCAGCCCATCGTCGTAGGAAAAGTTTCTAATGAATGACATCAAATTTGTCATCTTTTTCTGTATATTTTCTGCCGCATTAATGTCCATTCCGTAATATGGGAACCATAAGTGAGCTAATGTTTTACTATATTTTCTATGACTTATTTTCGCTTGTACACTGTTCTGGCATATACCAGAAATGATTCCTGATGATGGCGACTGATTTGTCATTAAACCTTTATAAGCACAATAGTAAATATCCTAAGATCTCTAGTCTCACCCACTTCCTATAAAATATGAATAGCTATACAGTATATATGTGCAGTGTATATTTATGTATATATGTGTGGTGTGAATATAATGCAGAGAATCCGTAGTTTGGAAATTAAGAGGAGGTGCAGTTACTAAAAGTATTATCCAGAGGGCTGAGGAGGGGTTCTTGAGGTGGTTCAGATATTTAGAGACGATGGAGCATAACAGAATAACCTGGAGAATGTATAAACCTGTAGTGGAAGGAATGCGAGGTAGGGGTCGGCCTAGGAAAGGATGGAGGGAGGGAGTAAAGGAAATTTTTGAGTGCCAGGGGTTTGCACTTCCAGCAAGTGTGCGTGAGCATGTTAGACAGGAGCGAGTGGAGACTAATGGTTTTCATGACTTGACGTGCTGTTGGAGTGTGGAGCAAAATAACATTTATGAAGGTATTCAGGTAAACCGGCAGGCCGAACTTAAGTCGTGGAGGTGAGAAGTACAGTGCTTGCGTTGTGAAGGAGGGGTGTTGATGTTGCAGTTTTTTCAACTGTGGTGTAGGCGCGCCTCTGGCAAGACAGTGATGGAGTGAATGATGATATATATATATATATATATATATATAATATATATATATATATATATATATATATATATATATAAGCATATATGAAAAACCCTAGGGGCTTGGTCGCGATTATTATATATTATACATATATATCATATATGCAACATTGCATAGCTCCTGATGACGCACTGCGAAGTGTGAAAGTATTTGAGCTAAAGCTTTCTAGCCCCCTGTGGTTTGTCTTGCATACATACATACACAACACACACACACACTATATATATATATATATATATATATATATATATATATATATATATATATATATATATATATAATATATATATATATACAACTATATAATTATAGAAAAAAACAGATATAAGAACAGAGAAGCACCCCCAGCAGGCCTACTAGCCCATACTAGGCAGGTCTTTCTCAAACCCAGTCACATGAAAATCCACATATTATTCAGCATATAATGAACATAGACATCCAGGTGTATATGCGTGCGTGATTATAAACATGTAGCCTTATCTAGCAGCAAGACACTGGAAAAGTGTATACAAACAAGAGGCTTGTGGGGAGCTGCCTGCCAAGAACGGAGGATAGGGGAGCGAGGAAGGGTACGTTCAAAATTAGTAAGCTGTTTTCAAGTGTTTCCTCACAGGCATATTTGGCGAACAGACATGATGGGTTACAGGGGACAAAAGGGTGATGCTGTGCTTGTTCTTGTAGTAATATAATTATTGAGGTTTTTACCTCTTTAATAAAAAATATTTGTATGTCAAATAATTCCTTACGAGCCAGATAGCCTAGCTTTAATAGTTTTTTTTTTGTTTGTCATTTCTTGCTCTAAATGTTTTACTAAAGTGAGTACGTATATACGTAGTGCCCAGAGAGAGAGGCCGGACGCCAAAGTTCTCTTTATATGATCTGATTAATAATTGTAATTCAGGTTTTTCAACACTTTCAGTATATTTCGTTTCTAACTTGACCAGAGTTACACTTGTCATTATCAACTTGAGATTGTCACGAAAAATTCACGACAATCGCAAGTAAGACTGTTCAAGGAGGTAAAATTATTCACATTCGGCAACCATACTAATAACTGCTTCGGTGTCATCGGGTGTGCCAGCAAATTTAGAAGAAATGTGAAATATCCCCACCATTTATGAAAAAAACGAGATGTTGGGTTAAGTCATGCAAACACCCTGTGGGAAGAGTGACATCCTTACCAGAGAAAATGACCTACTTCTAGTACAAAATTATACTACTGCATTTGGGTGGCCTTACGTCAGGAGGAAACTGGGTAAGACGTGGAGGTAATATACTGAAGATGCAGGTTGTCCTGTAAACTGTGTTATCCGAGAATGTATCAAATTAACATTATACCACAAAAAATAAAGCTCATTTACTGCCTCTTTAACTTTAAATGTCATGCTGGGGACCAGATCATTCCACTTATTTAAGAAGGTATTAAACAAGAGCTATTGTTTTTTTTTTAAATAGTGAATATATCGTCAACATACATGACCATAGGGAAGTATGTCTGTTTCAAAGTATTCCGTATATAAATTAAACAGCACAGAAGAAAGAGAACTCTCCATCTTGATCCATATTTTTAGCGATAAAAAATTACTGCTAAATGGTGAAAACTTTGGCAGCTGATATTGGCAGTTCTCCCTGAAAATGAGCCAGTTTTGTTGCTAAGGAAGTTTGTGGTTGTCGGCAGACACTTCAGTGAACGAACTGAAAGATCACATTGGACAAACCGGGCGGAGTCTTAATACTAGAATTACTAGCAAAAGACAGACGAGAAATCTCAGCCATATTCTAAAATATTAAAATTTACAACTCCAACACATTATATTATATTATATATTCCTCATGGGGAGGAGGCGCTAAACACGCTGGACCACACAGCACCTGGTGGAATGGAAGGTAATCAGGTTCCATTCAACGGAGGGGATGTCAGGTTCAATTCCCCCTATCAAGAGCCACTCACGGGAATTAAGGAACATCCTTTGAGAGGACAATCACAACACAGCCTGGGAAAAGGTAAGCCGTGCTTACCAAAGAAAATTTATGAAAACATTTGCCACTGTAGATTTTCTTTGCTTATAAATACATGGAAGAAGGGTAACATGTATTTTCCCACTAAGCGCTTAATTAATGCTGGGATCTAGAACGTTCTTCTTTTCTGCCAAGAAATGTTTAATCGTTCCCATTCCACTTTACAGATATTATAAATGCCAACACCTCTTATGTCACATCATGTCCCGAGGCTTGAATTATACTGTATCTAGTTCCCAGCAGTAAATTTAAAATGGAGAAAAAATAACGGTTACCCTTCCTTCATATTATTGTAATAAGAGCCAATCCATTATTAAAATTAACTATTTACCGTTAACATATTCACTGGGCCAATTATCTATAGTTTTGAGTCACCACTGTGATCGTATTTACAGAAGTGAAGTCCCGGGAGTGTTGCTACGTCACTTAGGCTGTGCAGTCTCCAGATAAAACAAGAAAGCATATAACAAAAAAAAAAAAACTCAATTAACAAGTCCATAGTAGTTCGCTTCCTTTGGCCTATTTAGATCAACAGCTCCATTATACTTGGCCAGCAACCCTTTTCTCCTACATTTCTCAACACCATTAGCTGCAACACTGAGGCACACAATGGGGCTACCTGGAGGCTACCTAGAGGTCGTTCAGAGTGTCAACGTCCCCGCGGCCCAATCCTTGACCTGATCATTAACACCTGCTTCAATGAAGCACCCACCCTGTCTGTTTTTTTTTTTTTTAGCCCTGTTACAAAAGTATCGACCTATATATATATATATATATTATATATATATATATATATATATATATATATATATATATATATATATATATATATATATATCATATATATTTATATATAATATTAGACTTTCTTCAACACACCGGCCGTATCCCACCAAGGCAGGGTGGCCCAAAAGGAAAAACGAAAGTTTCTCCTTTTACATTTAGTAATATATACAGGAGTAGAGGTTACTAGCCCCCTGCTCCCGGCATTTTAGTCGCCTCTTACAACACGCATGGCTTACGGAGGAAGAATTCTGTTCCACTTACCCATGGAGATAAGAGGAAATAAACAAGAATAAGAACTAGAAAGAAAATAGAAGAAAACCCAGAGGGGTGTGTATATACATGCTTGTACATGTATGTGTAGTGTGACCTAAGTGTAAGTAGAATTAGCAAGACATACCTGAAATCTTGCATGTTCATGACACAGAAAAAAGAACGCCAGCAATCCTACCATCATGTAAAACAATTACAGGCTTTCGTCTTACACTCACTTGGCAGGACGCTAGTACCTCCCTGGGTGGTTGCTGTCTACCAACCTACTACCTAGATATATATATATATATATATATATATATATATATATATATATATATATATTTATTAGTGATGTATATATTACTATATTATATATAGTATATAACTCTGCTTCACTTTATAGTCAATATACTCTATTTATATATTATAATCTATATATTGATATAATATAATGGTGTGTGTGTCTGTTGTGTGTGATGATACTTCCTAGTACTCACCTAGTGTGTTGCCAGGGTTCGAGTCACAGCTCCTGGCCCGCCTCTCCACTCGTCGTACTAGTCCCATCCTGCATCACGTTGAGCTTATTCATTACCCCTAACTTAATGCTTCATGGATCCTGCCTTTCACCCACTTCACTACCCAGGCTATTCCACTTCCTGACAACTCTGTGACTGAAGAAATACTTCCTAACATCCCTGTGGTCCATCTGAGTCTTCAGCTTCCAACTGTGACCCCTCGTTGCTGTGTCCCGCCTCTGGAACATCCTGTCTCTGCCCACCTTGTCTATACCTATCAGTATTTTATATGTCGTTATCATATCCCCCCTAACTCTACTGTCTTCCAATGTCGTCAGGTCGATTTCCCTTAACCTCTCCTCGTAGGACATACCCCTTAGCCTCGAGACTAGTCTTGTTGCAAACCTTTGCACCTTCTCTAGTTTCCTTACATGCTTGGCTAGGTGAGGGTTCCAGACTGGCGCTGCATACTCCAATATGGGCCTAACGTACACAATGTACAGAGTCCTGAATGACTCTTTATTTAGATGTCGGAATGCTGTTCTTAGGTTTTCTAGGCGCCCATATGCTGCAGCAGTTATTTGGTTGATGTGCGCCTCAGGAGATGTGCCTGGTGTTATACTCACACCAAGAACCTTTTCCTTGAGTGAGGTTTGTAGGCTTTGGCCCCCTAGACTGTACTCCGTCTGTGGTCTTCTTTGCCCTTCCCCAATCTTCATGAATTTGCACTTGGTGGGGTTGAACTCCAGGAGCCAGTTTCTGGACCAGGCCTGCAGTCTGTCCAGATCCCTTTGTAGTTCTTCCTGGTCTTCGTCCGACTGAATTCTCTCATCAACTTCACATCATCTGCAAACAGGGACACTTCGGAGTCTATTCCTTCCGTCATGTTAAAAATCGAGTTCGACTCCTGTGCTATATGTATCGAATAATGGTGTTGTAAAATTCTCACTTCTAATGGTTTTCCCGTCTGTCCCAAATAGGAGAGACTGCAATAGTTGCAACTAATTCTGTAGACACCACCAGCATGCTGCTGGGGTGAATTATTTATCAGAATACTTCTAATAGTCCGTGAATTTTTGAATACTATTTGTATATTAAATCTTTTAAGGGCATTCGGCAGGATAGATAAATTCTCATTGTATGGGAGGACCAGCACATTCTTGGTCTGAGATATTATCCTAGGTTCTGTTCTATAATAAATTTTCTTAGCTGCCAGCAAGGCAGATTCCACAAACACCTTAAGATACTACAGTTTCATACCAGTGTCAAATATTTTCATAATTTCTTCATCTAAGAACTCCGGACTGCACACTCTATAGGCTCCCAGAAACATAGTAAGAAATACACTCCTTTTAACTCTTGTCTCTAGGAATTCTGGACTGCATACTCTATAGGATCTCAGAAACATAGTAAGAAATGCACTCCTTTTAACTCTCGTCTCATGGTTGGAATAGTAGTGAATGTATGAGCACACACTGGTGGCCTTCCTGTATACTGCAAACTTAAACTGTCTGTCAACCTGGTGTATCAACACATCTGAAAATGGGAGTTTACAATCCACCTCTTTCTCCATGGTGAATTTGATAGACAGGACTAAAGTGTTATGTCTTAGTAAAAATATATAAAGGGCCAAATCATTTGGTCAAAGACAGAAGATGTCGTCCGCATATCTGAACCCTTTAGTTCTACCTGGCAGGATATCTTTCAACAGTCTAGCCTCGAAAAATTTCATATACATGTTGCTCAATAAGGGGGGGGAGCAATGGATTACCCATAGCCATTCCGTTTTTGAGCAGAGTATTTACCCTCAAACTCAAACTTGCAATCAACTACACACAGCTTAATCAATTCAATAATGATATTTTTATCAAAAGACAAAGATAACTCATCTAATTCTTCCTCCACATAAGATAGGAAGTTGGGGACCAGGACTCTCGTGAACAACTTACCAGTGTAAAATCATTGGCCATGTTGATATTTTGCAATTTGTCGCTGAGATCAACATTGTTTTTGAAGTGGGCTCCAGAAATGTTGCCAAGCAAAGAAGTTAATATTTTTACCAATCATTTTCACAAGGCATATGATGTCGACCCTACAGAGCTATTAACAGGTCTCGTTGGAAAATCGAGTTTTGGGTTTTAATGAAACCGTAAAAGTGAGTGAGTGTCGCAGATCTCGCCGATAACTGTTTAATTAATTCCTCATTACCTCTCAGTAAGGTTCTAAGTTGCTTATTACACTTACTATTAATTTGGTCTAATGGGTTCTTATTAAGGGGCATGTAAGTATCCCTGTCTTCTAATAATGTGTTCATTTTCCGCTATAATCTATCTTGTCCATAATAACTAAACACAATTGCTTTGTCAGCTATCGTAAGGTGAAGTCTAGGCTCTTTCTTTATTTCATGGTACGACTTAATAAGTCTTTGAGGACAATTCGGTTCCACAGGTCTGAGCAAAGCTCAGACCTGTGTGTGTTATTGATATATATATATATAATATATATTTATATATATTTTATATATATATATATATATATATATATATATATATATATATATATATGTATGTATGTCGTGCCGAATAGGCAGAACTTGCGATCTTGGCTTAAATAGCAACACTCATCTTGCCATATAGGACAAGTGAAAATTTGTGTATGCAATAATTTCGCAAAAATCGCTCTGAACCTAACGATAAAAATATATTTGATTGTGTTTGTTTAGTACTAAATTATTGTAAACATGTTTAAAATATATTTAGTTGGGTTAGGCTAAAATAAATTGCTTTTGTTATAATAAGGTTAGGTAAGTTTTCTAAGATACTTTTGGTGCAAAATTAAAAATTTTTACATTAACATCAATGAAAAAAATATATCGTTAAACGTATAAGAGAAAATTTTAGAAAGGACTTAATCTTAAATGAGCTCTTGCTAATTGACCAGTTTTTCATATTCGGCACGATATATATATATATATATATATATATATATATATATATATATATATATATATATATATATATTATAGGTAGTAGGTTGGTAGATAGCAGCCACCCAGGGAGGTACTACCGTCCTGCCAAGAGTGTAAAACAAAAGCCTGTAATTGTTTTACATGGTAGGATTGCTGGTGTCCATTTTTCTGCCTCATAAACATGCAAGGTTTCAGGTACGTCTTGCTACTTCCACTTACACTTAGGTCACACTACACATACATGTACAAGCATATATATATACACACCCCTCTGGGTTTTCTTCTATTTTCTTGCTAGTTCTTGTTCTTGTTTATTTCCTCTTACCTCCATGGGGAAATTTAACAGAATTCTTCCTCCGTAACCCATGCGTGTTGGAAGAGGCAACTAAAATGCCGGGATCAAGGGGCTAGTAACCCCTTCTCCTGTATATATTACTAAATGTAAAAGGAGAAACTTTCGCCTTTTTCTTTTGGGCCACCCTGCCTCGGTGGGATACGCCCGGTGTGTTGAAATATATTATATATATTATAATATATATATATATATATATATATATATATATATATATATATATATATATATATATTTACAATAGAACTCCGGTTTTCGTACAGTCCGAATATCATACAATTCGGATTTAGTACACTTTTTTTTTTTTTTTATTCGCCGGTATTCTCCCGGCCCGGGTCTTTTCCAAGTAGTGGTGACCCGGCCTTGGCTCCCTATCTGGGGAGTGTCTCGAGACTTAAGTCTCCCATGGGAGGAGGTACAAGTACCCCCTCATCTTTGGGACAAACTGTCCCCAGGCCTAGCCACATTCCCCGCCCTCACGGGGCTCGTAGGGAGAAGCTAGGCCTCTGGTCTGCCATCTGCCCCGCCCCAAAGGGGCTCGTGGGGATGGCAGTCTTGTGAGCTGCAGGTGGTAGCAAGCTCAGGCCTTGATATTTAGTACACTTTTTTGGAAGAAACTTTGTTCTGATTTCCTACCTCCATCCGGAAATTGTACGTATCAGACGCGTCTGCCTGCCCAGGATGCCGCTACTCTCGTTCACTGGTTGAGTGAACATTCATCCGAAACATTTCGCAATTTTTGTGCTTTTTTATTGACTGCAACTGCGAAACAAGCCACCATGGGCCCAAAGAAAGTTCATAGTGCCAGCCCTTTGGAAAAGAAGGTGAGAAGCGCTATAGAATTCAAGAAAGAGAGTGTAGAAAAATACGAAGGTGGCATACGTTTAGCCGAGCTTGCCAGGATGTCTGGGAAGTCGAAATCAACAGTCAGTTCCATCCTGGCAAAGAAAGTAGAAATCAAGGAAGCTAAAGTTGTGAAAGGGGCAAATATACTAATGAAACAGAGATCACAAACAATCGAAGATGTGGAATTGTTGTTGGTTTGGATCAACGAGAAATAGTTAGCGGGAGATAGTGTTGTGGAGTCGATCATTTGCGAGAAAGCAAGGCAGTTGCATGTGGATCTCGTAAAGAAAAATGCCTGGAACGAGTGCTGCTGTCTTCAATAAAGGTATGTAATGTCCATTTATCATTAAAATATATTTATTTCTCATTGTTTTCTGTATGTAAAACTAGTTATTCTTTAAAAAAAAAATGTATTTTTTGTTAACATTTTTGGGTGTCTGGAATGGATTAATTGCATTTACATTATTTCTTATGGGAAAATTACTATTTTATATTATATATAACGTTTATACAATATATATAATATATGTTATATATTATATATATATATATATATATTATATATATATATATATATAAATATATATATATATATAATATATATATATATATATATATATATATATATATATATATATATATATATATATATATATTATGTAAGCACAAAATAACTAGATAACGTAAGATAGTTATAAAGGGTATTAGTAAATTTAGATCATAGAAATATATTCGTGCGGAATAGGCGTTGGAGTCCCCATTATGGCATTAACAGCCATGAGAAAATAGCAGCAATATTAGGAAGGATACTTTGAGTAATGGGCAGAAACATCTGAGTACCAGACAGACAAAATGGACAAAATTGCACATTGTATTCTTTCTTTAATTATTGTGAAATGGATCACACAAATAAGTTGCTATCCAGCTACAGTAATGCTATAACGAGAAAATTATTTTGCTCAAACCAATAGACTTTATGAACATTATGAAATGTGTGTGTTTAGTTTAGAGTGTTTGTGTTGTAGTGGGTGTGTTGTGTATGTTTAAATGAGTGTTGTGCTATTGAAGTTGTTCGCGCGCCGCATATGTGTGCCTCGGATATAGTTGTACTCATACCTAATTGTGACTTTTATGGTATATCATAACTCTGACCCCTCATTTCACTGGTTAAGGGCACTAGTCCACTCTCTCCTGATCCATGAACTATTATCATACTTCCCATTTCCAGACTATTCCACATCCTGACAAACTCTATGACTGAAGAATACTTCCTGACTCCTGTGACTCATCTGAGTCATTCAAACTTCCAATTGCGACTCCTTGTTGTTTTTCATTATGGCTTCACTGTCACCTTGTTCGATGTCTCTAGTATTAAGATGAACTTATATTCTATAAACTGACTACTATAACATATGTTGTCAGTGTCTAGTGTGTTGTGCTGTGTGTCGTGTGTGTGTGTGTGTAGTTGTGTGTGTAATGTGGTGTGTGTAGTGTGTGTGTGATGAGTGTGCGTTAGCTGCATATGTGTGCGCTCGCGCGTATGTGTGTACTCACCTAATTGTGGCTGTATGGGTCGATTCATAACTCCTGACCCCTCCTCTTCACTGGTTACCACTAGGTCCACTCTCTCCCTGCTCCATGAGCTTTATCATACTTCACTTTCCAGACTATTCCACTTCCTGACAACTCTATGACTGAAGAAATACTTCCTGACATCCCTGTGACTCATCTGAGTCTTCAACTTCCAATTGCGACTCCTTGTTGTTGTGTCTCATCTCTGGAGCATCTTGTCTCTGTCCACCTTGTTGATTCCTCTTAGTATTTTATGTATTACTACTACTACTATTACAACTTATATTACTACTACTACTACCACTAGTATTACACCTCACTCTAAGCCTATATATACCCTCTGTGTCCATGTATTGTTTGTAACGGCTTGATAAAACTCCTGGAGAGCGAAACGTTGCCACAATAAAATGTCACATTAGTTGCACTTGTGTCCGTTTACTTTACAAAATAACTTTTGGACTTCTGTTACTTATACTTCTTGAGATAAATCCTAGTAATCTGTTAGCCTTGTTGCGCACACTTAGGCACTGCTGTCTTGGAAATAAATGGTATAAAATACCGACACAATGGAATTAGTATAAACATATATGCAGTATAATGTGATGCTTTATTGACAACGTTTCACCCACGCAGTGGGCTTTATCAAGTCACAAACAGATCTGTTTGTGACTTGATAAGGCCCACTGCGTGGGCGAAACGTTGTCAATAAAGGATCACATTATATTGCACATGTGTTTATATTTCCACTGCTGTCTTGGCATTAGATTTCTGCTTACCATGACTCCCAAGTCTTTTTCACATTCTGTATAATCAAGCTCTACTTCACCTAGTTCATAGCTTCGAGGGTTATTTTCATTACCAAGGACTAATACCTTACACTTATCTACACTGAACTTCATCTGCCATTTTTTTTTTTTTTTCAGACCAAGACATTAATTTGTCAAAATCGTCTTGAAGTTCATTGGTATCCTCCTCAGAATGAATCATACGGCCCATCTTTGTATCATCAGTAAATTTACTCATGTCACTTGTAATTCCTTCATCAAGGTCATTAATGTAAATTATAAACAACAGAGGGCCTAAAACTGATCCTTGTGGAACGCCACTAGTGACTAATCCCCATTCAGATTTGACCCCATTAACGGAAACTCTCTGCTTTCTGTTGGTAGGCCATGCCTCTATCCATGCTAGACTTTACCTCCTATAACATGAGCTACCACTTTTCTTAAGAGTCTCTTGTGAGGTATTCTATCGAACGCTTTACTAAAATCCAAATAAACAATGACTTTGACTTGGTGGGGTTGAACTCCTGGAGCCAGCTGCTGGACCAGGCCTGAAGTGTGTCCAGATCCCTTTGTAGTTCTGCCTGGTTCTCGTCCGATTGAATTCTTCTCATCAAACTTCACATCATCTGCAAACAGGTACACTTCGGAGTCTATTCCTTCCGCCATGCCGTTCACAAATACCAGAGACAGCACCGGTCATAGGGCTAACCCCTGTGGAACCCCATTCGTTACAGACGCCCACTTTGACACCTCGCCACGTACCATGACTCGCTTTTGTCATCCTGACAGGTATTCCCTGATCCATTGTAGTGCCTTCCCTGTTATCCCTGCCTGGTCCTTCAGCTTTTGCACTAATTTCTTGTGTGGAACTGTGTCAAACGTCTTCTTACAACCCAAGAAAATGCAAGCTATCCACCCCTCTCTCTCTTGCCTTACTGCTGTCACCCTTTCATAGAACTCCAGTAGGTTTGTGACACAGGATTTCCCATCTTTCCACTCTTCTCCTGTGTGTGTGTGTGTGTGTGTGTGTGTGTGTGTTGTCATGCGGGGACACTACATGAAATGCAGCAAAGAAACGCTCATCACATTTTTCCTTATTTTTTTGAGATGAATATATTATTTTTATTTTATTCGTGGGTTATACAACGCTGTACAATCCGGGAAAACAACAGTAATGCACACAAGTACTTATTATTATTATTATAATCAAGGGGGAAGCGCTAAACCCGGAGGATTATACAGCTCACAAGTACTTAAACATGCAAGCATGCACACATGCTGGTGTGTGCCACAGCGAGCAATGTGTTTACTCACCAAGCTGTGATTACAGAGGTCGATTCACAGCTCCTGGCCCCGCCTCTTCACTGGTCGCTACTAGGTCACTCTTCCTGCTCCATGAGCTTTATCAAACCTCTTCTTAAAGTTATATATGGATCCTGCCTCCACTACATCACTTCCCAGGCTATTCCACTTCCTGATAACTCTGTGACTGAATAAATACTTACTAACATCCCTGTGATTCATCTGAGTCTTCACTTCCAACTGTGACCCCTTGTTGCTGTGTCCCATCTCTGGAACATCCTGTCTCTGTCCACCTTGTCGATTCCTCTCAGTTTGAGCCCTTCTGGCCACTTCAGCCAGTGTGTCAACCATCACTCTATTGCTCTCATCATACTTTTGCCTTGGCCTCCTGCTGTTCTGTGGTGGGTTACACATCACTGCAATTACCACCTTGGGACCTCCAGACTGAAGCGTTCCTGTTATGTAATCTCTTGCTTCTCCTCTCTCCAGCTCGCCAAAATCCCATCGGTTTTTGATGAGCAGTGCCACTCCTCCACCCCCTCTATTCCCTCTGTCTTTCCTCAAGATCTCATATCCTGTTGGAAAGATGTCATCTGTTATCATCCCTGTGAGCTTAGTTTCTGTGAGAGTTATGATGTTCAGTGGTGCCTCTTTGACTCTTTCATGCCACTCCTCCCACTTATTCATTATTCCATCAGCGTTGGTGTACCTTACCTTCGGCTTCCTCTCCAACACTGTGTTTTGGGGGGTCTGTGAGGGTGGGGGACTTGACAGTGTGCTGTGGGATTCTATAGCGTAGTGTGGGGTGGGGGTTGTAAGTGTGGATTGTTGTTTGTGTTGGGATAGCGTGTTTGGTTGTGGGATCCTGGGGGTGGTTGTGTGTGCTTGTGCTTGTTGTTCTGCCTTCCTCTGGTTGTTCTCTGCTGATTCTGTCGTTGTCTCTCTCCCTAGCCCCTTTCGCTTTTGTGTCCTCTCCCTCAGCTGCTGTCGTTCTGTTTTTGTTGTCTCAGTCCTCTTGTATGTTGACATTCCTTCAGTCGTGGTTTCTCCTGCAGGACCATGTTTCGTATTGTTTCTGTCTTGAAAATCACCTAGATCAGCTTAAAATAAAGGGTTTCCCCAGTTTTAAATATCTTTATACATGTATTACTATTTTTTTATACAAGGGAAATATTTAAATATTTCTAAAATTCATAATAAAGTATATTTATATATGCAGATTCATTAATATGGGTATATCTACCATGTTCATATTAAGTGTGGAATTTTGTTAAAAAATTAATACACTGAATTTTGCGGTTACCCTGATCTATATGAGTTTTGTTTTACAAGGTTAGAACAAGAGCTATTAAAAATTGTGAGATAATATTTTAAACAGTAGGCAATGTATAGTATCACAGTGAGCCCCTTTGAGGCGGGGTAGATGGCAGACCAGAGGCCTAGCTTCTCCCTACGAGCCTCGTGAGGGCGGGGAATGTGGCTAGGCCTGGGGACACTTGGTCCCAAAGATGAGGAGGTACTTGTACCTCCTCCCATGGGAGACTTAAGTCTCGAGACACTCCCCAGATAGGGAGCCAAGGCCGGGTCACCACTACTTGGAAAAGACCCGGGCCGGGAGAATACCGGCGAAAAAAAAAAAAAAAGTATCACAGTAGAAAAGATATGTACCTGCAAGAGGTCATGAATTCTTTTGTATTTATCGCAAAAAAAGGTACAATTATTGATATACATGCACTTAAATTAAAAATGAACACAACACACATGCATATTTGCATTTATACACTTGCATAATTCACACATAATTCCAGACCTAATTATATTCATGGAAAACCCTAAACCCGTAAGGGTTTAGAAAATTATATTCCATGAATACACTTTTCATGGAAAGCCCTAAATCCGTAAGGTTTTCCATTTTGTATAATAGCAAGCAGTGCAAAGATATTCATGGGACGGGCACGTATTCATCACTCGCACAATATATTATTCATATTTGTACCAAACTGTACATACCACCACGAAGCTTTCAAAGACTATTATAAAATTCTACACTGTAATCTTTGCCTCTTAATACTTACTAGTTTTACAAGCTAAATACTGAGTAATTCTCTGATGCATATACCTGATGGTGGCCTACTCAACATCCCCAAGTGTATATTAGGCTTCAAAGCCTGGCGACTAGCCCTGATGATGGCATGGAGCGAGGGTAGAGCTAAACATGTAAGTGGCGCGTGTCTCCTCATGCCCTCCCTCACCCCCACCCTCACTACTGCAACAATTAAAATCACCCGCATGTTTGCCTATTGTTTGATAATCAAAGACTGATGGTTCTCTTGCAAATTTAAATTTAAAATACTGTGAAATCACAGCTCATTTCATACAGTTTGCAATTATTTAATATATTCTGGAATACTTAAGTATATCCTCATAGTCTATCTGAAGTTGGTTATCAGAGGCTAGCAGAGTACATTGTACGAAAACAATTAAGTGAAATGGGAATTTCAAATGAAAATAACATATTTATCCCTAATTCTCGAGTACATTATGGTAGCTACGCACTGTTAGTAAACCACAACTTTTACAAATAATAGCGTATTAGAGAAGTATGTAGTGACTAGCCAAAAAGCAAGAGAACACCTGGGACACAGGTGCAAACGCCTCTTATCCCTGGTCAGCCAAACAGCTGCCATGGAGACAGGTATACCGAATCTTCGTACATCTCAACACCTGAGCCTCTGCCTCCCACAATCCCCTGGGATATTACCCCACCCTACCTCCCACAGCACCCCTTCCCACAACCGTAGTATCCCCACCTCTCCCCAAACCTTTATCAGTTCAGTGCCCTTGCACTATTTAGGTATCCCCAGATGGGGGATATATATATGACTATCCGAGAATTTTACTTCTTATTCAGCAGTTTGGTTTCTGCGCGATATGAGAATGTTTCTTATTAGGCTCTAGCTTCCAACCCTTGTATATTTTTAAATAGAAAGTTGGTATTGGTTTTGAGTGTTATAGTGCCTTATTTACCAATATTAGAATATATTTTTTCTTCATACGGGAGGGTGATTAAGGGAATAAAGGCTCAGACAATAATTAATAATTACATTTCCAATACTGCACTATGGTATTTTTTTATGGAAATACATCGTTAATTTTTTTCTTACACTAAAAAAGAGTTTATGTTTAAATTAATCTCATTCATGGTTTTTTCATTAAAATATTTATTCTTTTCTTAACTTCAGCGCTCCTTCATGATTGCAATAATTATAATAATAATAATGAAATACTATTATTAATAATAATACTAATAAAATACTACTACTAATAAGGTACAGGAGTAATAGGTTCGTTGTGTCAACAAGGAGTGCACCGTGTAGGTGTTGAGGAGTTCATTATTATTATAATCAAGGGGGAAGCGCTAAACCCGGAGGATTATACAGCGCCTGGGGGGGGGATGTGGAAGGCATTCAGGCTTAATTCGGGGAACTGGAGCACAGATCCAATTCCCTAAATCAAAAGCCCCTCACCAACATCAAGAGCACCTCCACTTGGCACCCAGGACATTTTTCCACTGATCTGGGCCACGCCGTTGCCCTCCCAACCAGTCTTCACCAGAGAACTCACAACTCGTTTTCCTACCTCCAGCTGACATTCTCTATGAACTGAACCATTTTAGTATTCACTGCTTTCAAGGTGGATCTAAATGGCGAACTGACGACAACAAAATCAAAAACAAATTGCAGAAAGTTTTATAAAGAAAGCGTTTTCTGTCGAGTTTTATATCATACCTATGACTATAGAGCGTCAAGTCATAGGCATGAATTCAGCCCTGTATGACCCTTATGGGTTTAGCAAATTTGCTACTATCGTGCTGTGCTGTTTTATTTTAGAATTCATCAGAGCAAACACAACAATTCAGTTAATTATTTCCTTTCCACAAACCATATTAACAATTCTGACCCAAAGCCACAGTAGCATCTGCCACATTGCTTTCCTGTCCACCGTATCATATGCCTTTTCTAAATCCATAAATGCTACGAAAAATTCTTTACCCTTTTTCTAAACATTGTTCACTTATATGCTTCAATGTAAACACTTCGTGTACACATCCCCTATCCTTACTGAAACCTTGTTCATTTGTTATCCTGCTCTCCGTCTTCCCTTAATTCTTACAATAATAACTTTCCGATATATATATATATATATATATATATATATATATATATATATATATTTTTTTTATTATCAACACTGGCCGATTCCCACAAGGCAAGGTGGCCCCAAAAGAA